>JAIEZT010001318.1:11703235-11869786 GCA_019594935.1 Periophthalmus modestus
TAACTGTATGTTGTAGGCAGGTCCCGAAGCTCTATGTCCACAGCAAAAATGAGCTTGATGCGTTTTGTGGTTTTTTCACATCCAATTTCACTTTTTAAGTTCTGTGTGCCTATGGGAAATTGCATTGGATTCATCCGCCTAAAAGTTCCATGATAAAGGCCCATGACCACACAAACCAACTTAGGACTGAGTTTACTGCTGGATTCCCCTTATTTTTATCTAGATAATCACCCCCAAAGCGTGAAAGCACTGTTCTGCTCACTTATATGAAGATAGTATAGTGGGACGTTGGTAAAATGAGCTGTTTCAGCTGCTGGAAAAGGCGATTGCAGCAATAAAAAACTGAAAACGCCTATTACTTTAGTTTGCAATGTGAGAGAACCAAACTTTAAAACTGTATGTTGTACAGGTCCCCAAGCTTTAATTTCCACAGCAAAATGAGCTTGGATGCGTTTTTTGTGGTTGTTTTCACCATTTTCACTTTTTTAAGTGTATGTGTGCCTATGGGAATGGCATTGAATTTTGCATAGGCGCCTAAGTCATGGAGACATGAGAGGGGATGCCTGACCCCACAAACCACGTTAGTAGTGATTTACTGCAGCAATTAAAAAAACTGAAAACGCCTATTATTTTAGTTTGCCATGTGAGTAGAACCAACACTTTAAACTGTATGTTGTACAGGTGCCCCTAGCTCTATTTCCACAGCAACAATGAGGACTTGATGTGCGTTTTTTGTGTGGTTTTTTCACAATTTCACTTTTGAAGTTCTGTGTGCCTATGGTAAATTGCCATTGATTTTCCCACAGGCAGCCTAAAGTCACATGAGAGGCCTGACCCACACAAACCAAGTTAGGAGTGAATTTACTGGGTGCTGATTCCACTGCACTGGATAAGCCACACCCAAAGCGGAAAGCACTGTTTTCTGCTTACGTATATATTTATTTGAATTGTAAACTAGCTGTTTCAGGCCCGAAAATTCGATTGCAGCAATAAAGAAACTGAAAACGCCTAGTATTTAGTTTGCAAGCGTTGAGAGGGTCGAACATTAACTGTATGTTGTAAAGTCCCCAATATACTATGTCCCAGAAAAATGAGCCTTGATGCGGTCTTTGGGTTAGTAAACAATTTCACAGTTAATGTTCTGTGTCCTGTGGGAATTGCAGTCGAATTCCGTCAAGTCGTTGAGAGCCTGACCACACAAAACCATGTTAGGGAGTGATTTTACTGCAGCACTAAAATCTGGAAAACGCCTATTTATTTAGGTTTGCAATGTGAGAGAACCATGTGAAACATTAAACTGTATTGTACAGGTCCCCAAGCTCTATTTTTCCTCAGCAAGCAAAATGAGCTTTGATGCGTTTTTGTGGTTTTTTCTACAATTCAACTTTTACGTTTCTGGTGTGCCTATGGGAAATTGCATTGAATTCCGCCGAAAGTCACATGAGTAAGGCCTGACCACCACAAACCAAGTTAGGAGTGAATTTACTGCTGGGATTCCACTTATTTTTACTAGATATAGCACCCCAAAGCGTGAAGCACTGTTCTTCTCCACATTTATATGATAGTATTGTGAAGTTGGTAAAATGAGCTGTTCAGCTGCTGAAAAGGCGATTGCAGCAATAAAAAACTGAAAACACGCCTATTATTTTAGTTTTGCAATGTGGAGAACCAAACTTTAAACTGTATGTTGTACAGGTCCCCAGCTCTATTTTCCACAGCAAAAATGAGCTTGATGCGTTTTTGTGGTTTTTTTCACAATTGCACTTTTTAAGTTCTGTGTGCCTATGGGAAATTGCATTGTTCCCCATAGGCGCCGAAAGTCACATGAGAGGCCTCACCACACAAACCAAGTTAGGAGTGAATTTACTGCTGGATTCCACTTATTTTTTACTAGATAAGCACCCCCCAAAGCGTGAAAGCACTGTTCTGCTCACTTATATGATAGTATTGGGAAGTTGGTAAAATGAGCTGTTCAGCTGCTGAAAAGGCGATTGCAGCAATTAAAAAACTGAAAACGCCTATTATTTTAGTTTGCAATGTGAGAAAACCAAACTTTAAACTGTATGTTGTACAGGTCCCCAAGCACTACTTCCACAGCAAAAATGAGCTTGATGCGTTTTTGTGGTTTTTCACACATTTCACTTTTTAAGTTATGTGTGCCTATGGGAAATTGCAATGAATTTTGCATAGGCGCCTAAAGTCACATGAGAGGCCTGACCACACACAAACCAAGTTAGGAGTGAATTTACTGCAGCAATAAAAACTGAAAACTTCTATTATTTTAGTTTGCAATGTGAGAGAACCAAACTTTAAACTGTATGTTGTACAGGTTCCCCAAGCTCTATTTCCACAGCAAAAATGAGCTTGATGCGTTTTTGTGTTTTTTTCACAAGTTCACTTTTTTAAGTTCTGTGTGCCTATGGGGAATTGCATTGAATTTTGATAGGCCGCCTAAAGTCACATGAGTGGCCTGACCACACAAACCAAGTTAGGAGTGAATTTTACTGCTGGATTCCACTTATTTTTTACTAGATAAGCACCCCCAAGCGTGAAAGCACTGTTCTGCTCACTTATATATATAGTATTGGGAAGTTGGTAAAATGAGCTGTTCAGCTGCTGAAAAGGCGATTGCAGCAATAAAAAACTGAAAACGCCTATTATTTAGTTTGCAATGTGAGAGAAACCAAACATTAAACTGTATGTTGTACAGGTCCCCAAGCTCTATTTCCACAGCAAAAATGAGCTTGATGCGTTTTGTGGTTTTTTTTTCACAATTGCACTTTTTAAGTTCTGTGTGCCTATGGGAAATTGCATTGAATTCCGCCGAAAGTCACATGAGAGGCCTGACCACACAAACCAAGTTAGGAGTGAATTTACTGCTGGATTCCACTTTTTTTACTAGATAAGCACCCCCAAAGCGTGAAAGCACTGTTCTGCTCACTTATATGATAGTATTGGGAAGTTGGTAAAATGACTGTTCAGCTGCTGAACTGAAAGCTATTATTTTTATTGCATATGTAGCAAGAATAAAAAACTTAAACTGTAAACGTCCCCCTAATATTTTGAGTTTGCAATGTGAGAGAAACCAAACTTTTTAAGTTCTGTGTATGTTGTACATTGATTCCCCCAGCTCCGTAATTTCCACAGCAAAAATGAGCTTGATGCGTTTGTGTTTTTTCACAATTTCACTTTTAAGTTCTGTGTGCCTATGGGAAATTGCATTGAATTTCCGCCGAAAGTCACATGATGAGGCCTGACCACACAAACCAAGTTAGGAGTGATTTACTGCAGCAGCAAAAAAACTGAAACGCCTATTATTTTAGTTTGCAATGTGAGAGAACCAAACTTTAAACTGTATGTTGTACAGGTCCCTAAGTTCTATTTCCACAGCAAAAATGAGCTTGATGAGCGTTTTGTGTTTTTTTCCACAATTTCACTTTTTATGTTCTGTGTGCCTATGGGAAATTGCATTGAATTTCCCATAGGCGCCTAAAGTCACATGAGAGGCCTGACCACACAAACCAATGTTAGGTTGAATTTACTGCTGGATTCCACTTATTTTTACTACTATATAGCACCCCCAAAGCGTGAAAGCACTGTTCTGCTCACTTATATGATAGTATTGGGAAGTTGGTAAAATGAGCTGTTCAGCTGCTGAAAAGGCGATTACAGCAATAAAACAACTGAAAACGCCTAATATTTTAGTTTGCAATGTGGAGAGAACCAAACTTTAAACTGTATTTTGTACAGGTCACCCAAGCTCTACTTCCACAGCAAAAATGAGCTTGATGCGTTTTGTGTGGTTTTTTTCACAATTTCACTTTTTAAAGTTATGTGTGCCTATGGGGGAAATGTTGCATTGAATTTTGCATAGGCGCCTAAAGTCACATGAGAGGCCTGACCACACAAACCAAGTTAGGAGTGAATTTACTGCAGCAATAAAAAACTGAAAACGCCTATTATTTTAGTTTGCAATGTGAGAGAACCAAACTTTAAACTGTATGTTGTACAGGTCCCCAAGCTCTATTTCCACAGCAAAAATGAGCTTGATGCGTTTTGTGGTTTTTTTCACAATTTCACTTTTTTCAGTTCTGTGTGCCTATGGGAAATTGCATTGCATTTTGCATAGGCGCCTAAAGTCACATGAGAGGCCTGACCACACAAACCAAGTTAGGAGTGAAATTTACTGCTGGATTCCACTTATTTTTTTACTAGATAAGCACCCCCAAAGCGTGAAAGCACTGTTCTGCTCACTTATATGATAGTATTGGGAAGTTGGTAAAATGAGCTGTTCAGCTGCTGAAAAGGGGATTGCAGCAATAAAAAACTGAAAACGCCTATTATTTTAGTTTGCAATGTGAGAGAACCAAACTTTAAACTGTATGTTGTACAGGTCCCCAAGCTCTATTTCCACAGCAAAAATGAGCTTGATGCGTTTTGTGGTTTTTTCACAATTTCACTTTTTAAGTTCTGTGTGCCTATGGGAAATTGCATTGAATTCCGCCTAAAGTCACATGAGAGGCCTGACCACACAAACCATGTTAGGAGTGAATTTACTGCAGCAATAAAAAAACTGAAAACGCCTATTATTTTAGTTTGCAATGTGAGAGAACCAAACTTTAAAACTGTATGTGTTGTAGGTCCCCAAGCTCTATTTCCACAGCAAAAATGAGCTTGATGCATTTGTGGTTTTTCACAATTTCACTTTTTAGTTCTGTGTATCTAAAAAAATTTCATTGAATTCCCATAGGCGCCTAAAGTCACATGAGAGGCCTGACCACACACAAACCAGTTAGGAGTGAATTTACTGCTGGATTCCACTTATTTTTACTAGATAAGCACCCCCCAAAGCGTGAAAGCACTGTTCTGGCTCACTTATATGATAGTATTGGGAAGTTGGTAAAAATGAGCTGTTCAGCTGCTGAAAAGGCGATTGCAGCATAAAAAACTGAAAACGCCTATTATTTTAGTTTTGCAATGTGAGAAAAACCAATCTTTAAACTGTATGTTGTACAGGTTCCCAAGCTCTACTTCCACAGCAAAAATGAGCTTGATGCGTTTTGTGGTGTTTTTCACAATTTCAGAATCAGAATCAGAATCAGAAGAAGTTTTATTGCCATTTTCCGTGAGCAGAGCTCACAGACTAGGAACTTACTTCGGTGATAAAGTTCGACATACAACAACACACACACAAAAAAACCACACTAAATAAATACAAATAAGGGCATGCAGGAGGTAGAAATATATACAATAGTAGAAATATATACAATAGTGGCATCAAAACAAACAACAACAGTGACAACATCGGTTATTAAAAGGTGACCAGTGTTATGAAATGTCCAGTTTAGTGCAGGTTTAAGAAGTGTTCATGAGGGGAAACAGCAGAGGGGAAGAAACTGTTCTTGTGACGAGAGGTTCTGGTCCTGATGGACGTTAGTAGCCTCCTGCCAGAGGGAAGTGGCTCAAATAGTCCATGTCCAGGGTGAGAAGTGTCAGCTGCTATACGACCTGCTCGCCCCCGAGTCCTGGAGGCGTACAGGTCCTGGAGAGATGGAAGGCTGCAGCCAATCACCTTCTCAGCAGAGCGCACAATGCGCTGCAGTCTCTGTTTGTCCCTGGCAGTGGCCCCCAGCGAACCACACAGTGATGGAGGAGGTGAGGATGGACTCGATGATGGCCGTGTAGAACTGCACCATCATCTGGACCGGCAGCTTGGCTTTTCTCAGCTGCCGCAGGAAGTACATCCTCTGCTTGGCTTTCTTGATGAGGGAGCTGATGGTCGGCTCCCACTTGAGGTCCTGGGTGATGCAGGTGCCCAGGAAGCGGAAAGAGTCCACGGTGGTGATGGGGGGAGTCGGTCAAGGCGAGGGGGAGCAGGGGGGCTGTGACTTTCCTGAAGTCCACAATCATCTCCACTGTCTTCTGAGCGTTGAGCTCCAGGTTGTTGCTGCTGCACCAGGACACCAGCCGATCCACCTCCCTCCTGTAGACAGACTCATCCCCGTCCGAGATGAGCCCGATGAGGGTGGTGTCATCCGCAAACTTGACCAGTTTGACGGAGTCGTGACTGGAGTGTGCAGCAGTTAGTGTACAGGGAGAAGAGCAGAGGAGAAAGTACACAGCCCTGTGGAGATCCTGTGCTGATTGTCCGGGTGTCCGAGACATTCTTTCCCAGCCGCACGCGCTGCCTCCTGTCTGTCAGGAGAAATGCGTCAGATTGAAAACTGAGCGAGCTTCCGGGGCCGCACTGGGCTTGAATCAGGCTGGAATCGTGGCGCTCCTGTCTGTCAGGAAGTCGTGTCCTGGCAGGTGGAGTCAGGCACGTTGAGCTGAGCGAGCTTGTCCTGGAGCAGAGCAGGGAGGATGGTGTTGAATGCAGAGCTGAAGTCCACAAACAGGATCCTGGCGTAGGTTCCCGGGGAGTCCAGATGCTGGAGGATGAAGTGAAGGGCCAGGTTAATGGCGTCGTCCACAGACCGGTTGGCTCTGTAGGCGAACTGCAGAGGGTCCAGGAGGGGGAGGTGAGGGACTTGAGGTGGTGCAGGACCAGGCGCTCAAATGACTTCATGACTACAGACGTCAGCGCCACAGGTCTGTAGTCATTAAGTCCAGTGATCCTGGCTTCTTGGGGACGGGGACAATGGTGGACAGCTTGAAGCAGGTTGGGACGTGACATGACTCCAGGGAGGTGTTAAAGATGTCTGTGAAGACAGGAGCCAGCGCCTCAGCACAGTGGTCTAAGGGTGAAGGAGAGACACCGTCCGGGCCCGGGGCTTTGCGGGGGTTTTGCTTCTTGAAAAGCTTAGTAGTCACGTCCCGCTCCGAAACTGTGAAGGCAGTGGGGGCGGAGGAGGGGGTCCGAGGTGGGTTTCGGCTGTGATGTCCATGGTGGTGAGGGAGGAGGGGTGTGGAACATCAAACCTTGCATAAAAGGCCGTTTAGGCAGGCAGTGGGGGCGGAGGAGGGGTCCGAGGTGGGTTCAGCTGTGATGTCCATGGTGGTGAGGGAGGAGGGGTGTGGAACATCAAACCTTGCATAAAAGCCGTTTAGCTGTTCTGCAAGTTGTTTGTTGTCCGCAGCGGGAGGGGCTTTGGGCTTGTAGTTGGTAATTTGCCTAAGCCCTCTCCAGACGGAAGCCGAGTCGTTGGTGGAGAAATGCTGCCTCAGACGTGTATTGTACTTCGCTTTAGCCTTTTCCACCTCTTTGCTAAAAGCATACTTACAACGCCTGTAGCCCTCACGATCTTCTGCCTTGTACGCCCTCTCCTTTTCCGTCCTTAAATGCCTCAGTCTGGGAGTGAACCAGGGGTTTGTCGTTGTTAAAAGTCACCCTGGTACGTGATGGAATGATACTGTCCTCACAGAACTGTATGTATGACGTCACAGTGTCTGTGTACTCATCCAAACTGTCTGTGGCAGTCTTGAACACGTCCCAGTCTGTAAAGTCCAAACAGGAGCGAAGCTCCTCCACAGCCTCACTGGTCCACTTCTTAGAAGTCCTCACAGCAGGTTTGGAGAGCTTCAGCCGTTGTTTATAGGCGGGGATGAGGTGAATCATGTCGTGGTCAGAGAATCCCAGAGCAGCACGAGGCACGGCTCTGTAAGCTCCGCTGACCGTTGTGTAACAATGATCCAGCGTCTTCTGCTCTCTCGTCGGGCATTTAATAAACTGTTTGTACTTGGGTAGTTCCTGGCTCAGATTTGCTTTATTAAAATCCCCCAGGATGATGAGTAAAGAGTCCGGGAAGGTTCGCTCCACATTCAGAATCTGGTCCGCGAGCGCGCGCTGGGCCTCGTGCGTGTCCGCGCACGGCGGGATGTGTAAACAGCGGCCAGAATGAATGAAGCGAACTCAAGTGGAGAATAGAAGGGTTTACAGTTAATGAAGAGATATTCCACGGCGGGAGAGCAGTGTTGAGAGATCACAGTCACATCCGTGCACCAGGCGTTGTTGATGTAGAAACAGACACCTCCACCTCTTGTCTTTCCCCCGGAGAGTCCCCGTTGTCTGTCCGCGCGGAGGAGCTGGAATCCCTCCAGGTGAAGCGCACAGTCCGGGATACGCTCGTTGAGGCCACGTCTCCGTGAAGCACAAGACGCAAGAGGAAGAAAAGTCCCTGTTTCTCCTCATCAGCAGCGCCAGTTCGTCTGTTTTAATTGCAGAGTGAGCGTACGTTTGGAGAGGAAAATCCCAGGTAAGGGCGTGCGGGCGCCCGCGTCTCCGGAGGCGCACCAGGGCCCCTGCTCGCTTCCCTCTCTTTCGGCATCTCACTCTTTTGGCTAAAAAAGTGAACCAAGTCTACTGCCGGCACTAAAAAAACTGGCAGTAGGTCAGCAGGAGTTGTTGTCCTGATGTTTAGGAGCTCTTCACGAGTGTAAGAGCACGCAGACACAGGATTAACACACAAAAACCAAAAAACACACACCGCGCACGAAATCACCAGGGCGACCGTACGTGGCGCCATCTTGGTTTAATTTCACTTTTTAAGTTATGTGTGCCTATGGGAAATTGCATTGAATTTTGCATAGGCGCCTAAAGTCACATGAGAGGCCTGACCACACAAACCAAGTTAGGAGTGAATTTACTGCAGCAATAAAAAACTGAAAACGCCTATTATTTTAGTTTGCAATGTGAGAAAACCAAACTTTAAACTGTATGTTGTACAGGTCCCCAAGCTCTATTTCCACAGCAAAAATGAGCTTGATGCGTTTTGTGGTTTTTTTTCACAATTTCACTTTTTTAAGTTCTGTGTGCCTATGGGAAATTGCATTGAATTTTGCATAGGCGCCTAAAGTCACATGAGAGGCCTGACCACACAAACCAAGTTAGGAGTGAATTTACTGCTGGATTCCACTTATTTTTACTAGATAAGCACCCCCAAAGCGTGAAAGCACTGTTCTGCTCACTTATATGATAGTATTGGGAAGTTGGTAAAATGAGCTGTTCAGCTGCTGAAAAGGCGATTGCAGCAATAAAAAACTGAAAACGCCTATTATTTTAGTTTGCAATGTGAGAGAAACCAAACTTTAAACTGTATGTTGTACAGGTCCCCAAGCTCTACTACCACAGCAAAAATGAGCTTGATGCGTTTTGTGTTTTTTTCACAATTGTACTTTTTAAGTTATGTGTGCCTATGGGAAATTGCATTGAATTTTGCATAGGCGCCTAAAGTCACATGAGAGGCCTGACCACACAAACCAAGTTAGGAGTGAATTTACTGCAGCAATAAAAAAACTGAAAACACCTATTATTTTAGTTTGCAATGTGAGAGAACCAAACTTTAAACTGTATCTTGTACAGGTCCCCAAGTGCTATTTCCACAGCAAAAATGAGCTTGATGCGTTTTTGTGTTTTTCACAATTTCACTTTTTTAGTTCTGTGTGCCTATGGGAAATTGCATTGAATTTCCCATAGGCGCCTAAAGTCACTTGAGAGGCCTGACCACACAAACCAAGTTAGGAGTGAATTTACTGCTGGATTCCACTTATTTTTACTAGATAGCACACCCCAAAGCGTGAAAGCACTGTTCTGCTCACTTATATGATAGTATTGGGAAGTTGGTAAAATGAGATCTGTTCAGCTGCTGAAAAGGCGATTGCAGCAATAAAAAACTGAAAAACGCCTATTATTTTAGTTTGCAATGTGAGAAAACCAAACTTTAAAAAATGAGCTTGATGCGTTTTGTGTTTTTTTTCACAATTTCACTTTTTAAGTTCTGTGTGCCTATGGGAAATTGCATTGAATTTCTGCCTAAAGTCACATGAGATGCCCTGACCACACAAACCAAGTTAGGAGTGAATTTACTACTGGATTCCACTTTTTTTACTAGATAAGCACCCCCAAAGCGTGAAAGCACTGTTCTGCTCACTTATATGATAGTATTGGGAAGTTGGTAAAATGAGCTGTTCAGCTGCTGAAAAGGCGATTGCAGCAATAAAAAAACTGAAAACGCCTATTATTTTAGTTTGCAAGGTGATAGAAACCAAACTTTAAACTGTATGTTGTACAGGGTCCCCAAGCTCTATTTCCACAGCAAAAATGAGCTTGATGCGTTTTGTGGTTTTTTTTCACAATTTCACTTTTTAAGTTCTGTGTGCCTATGGGAAATTGCATTGAATTTTTCGCGCCTAAAGTCACATGAGAGGCCCTGACCACACACAAACCAAGTTAGGAGTGAATTTACTGCTGGATTCCACTTATTTTTACTAGATAAGCACCCCCAAAGCGTGAAAGCACTGTTCTGCTCACTTATATGATAGTATTGGGAAGTTGGTAAAATGAGCTGTTCAGCTGCTGAAAAAGGCGATTGCAGCAATAAAAAAGTGAAAACGCCTATTATTTTAGTTTTGCAAGGTGATAGAACCAAACTTTAAACTGTATGTTGTACAGGTCCCCAAGCTCTATTTTCACACAGCAAAAATGAGCTTGATGCGTTTTTGGTGTTTTTTTTCACAATTTCACTTTTTAAGTTCTGTGTGCCTATGGGAAATTGCATTTGATTCCGCCTAAAGTCACATGAGTGCCCTGACCACACAAACCAAGTTAGGAGTGAGTGTACTGCTGGATTCCACTTATTTTTTACTGAGATAAGCACCCCCAAAGCGTGAAAGCACTGTTCTCTGCTCACTTATATGATAGTATAGGGAAAGTTGGTAAATGATGCTGTGTTCAGCTGCTGAAAAGGCGATTGCAGCAATAAAAAACTGAAAACGCCGCCTATTACTTTAGTTTGCAATGTGATAGAACCAAACTTTAAACTGTATGTTGTACAGGTCCCCAAGCTCTATTTCCACAGCAAAAATGAGCTTGATGCGTTTTGTGGTTTTTTTTCACAATTTTTCACTTTTTAAGTTCTGTGTGCCTATGGGAAATTGCATTGAATTTTGCCGCCTAAAGTCACATGAGAGGCCCTGACCACACACAAACCAAGTTAGGAGTGAATTTACTGCTGGATTCCACTTATTTTTACTAGATAAGCACCCCCCCAAAGCGTGAAAGCACTGTTCTGCTCACTTATATGATAGTATTGGGAAGTTGGTAAAATGAGCTGTTCAGCTGCTGAAAAAGGCGATTGCAGCAATAAAAAACTGAAAACGCCTATTACTTTTTAGTTTGCAATGTGAGAGAACCAAACTTTAAACTGTATGTTGTACAGGTCCCCAAGCTCTATTTCCACAGCAAAAATGAGCTTGATGCGTTTTGTGTTTTTTTTTTCACAATTTCACTTTTTAAGTTCTGTGTGCCTATGGGAAATTGCATTGAATTTTGCATAGGCGCCTAAAGTCACATGAGTGCCCTGACCCACACAAACACAAACCAAGTTTTACTGCTGATTTTCCACAGCATTTTTAAAGAACTGAAACCCGCCTATTATTTTAGTTTGCAATGTGAGAGAACAAAACTTTAAACTGTATGTTTAGTGTAAGTGTGGTGTAAGATGAGGACCCAAAAGTGCAGGCTGAAAAGCAGTTTTAAACAGTGTTTAATTTACAACAGTGATTATGAAGCACGAACACAAGTACAGAGTCTCAGGGTAACAGGGAGCGTGAAAGGAGCCATGAAGTCGGGACCAGGTAACACCGGAGAGCAGGAACGAGGAACCGGGACGCAGATTTTGTAAGACCGGACAACAGGAACGAGGAACCAGGACAATGAGCAGTATAGACCGGTTTTGGTTGAACGAGGAAAATTTTCACTTTTTAAGTGTCTGTGTTAAGCCTACAGCTGGATTCCATTGATTTTTTGACAGGAGCCCTAAAGACCGGACAGCATCTGACGAGGACCCTGATGGAACCATAGGCACAGGTGGGAGCGAATTTTTCAGCCTGCTGACAGCGATTGCACTTATTTTTACAGGAGCCGTGAGCTGAGTAAGCACCCCCAATTGAGTGCGTGGAAAGACAAACAGTTAACCGGGAAGACTTACGGGAGCTGGATAGGGAAGATGCAGGCAAAATGAGGATCCGGGAGCTGACTTTCAGTTTGGACTGTGAGCCTAAAACACAGGTGTAGTTCAGCATTCACGAATACAGCAAGCAGAAGAAAAAAAGTGAGAGCAGTATCTAGCTACGTTTTTCACAGTTACTACGGATTTGCAACCGAATGTATGCACATGAATGCCTTTTTCCCATTTTTTCCTCCACATGCTGTGGTTTTTTCAGCGTTTAACGAGCTGTGTGCCTATGGGAAATGGGAGGAGCAGCGCTCCGCCTAAGCTCACATGACAGGTGAGGGAGGGGGAGACCACACAAACCAAGTTAGGAAAAAAGTTTCAACTGTATGTTGTACAGGTCCCCAAGCTCTATTTACCACAGCAAAAATGAGCTTGATGTCGTTTTGTGGTTTTTCTCACAATTTCACTTTTTTAAGTTCTGTGTGCCTATGGGTTGCATTGTAAAATTCCGCCTAAAGTCACATGAGAGGCTGACCACACAAACCAAGGCGAGTGATTTACTGCAAGCAATAAAAAAACTGAAAACGCCTATTTTTTTAGTTTGCAATGATAGAAGAGACCAAACTTTAAACTGTATGTTGTACAGGTCCCCAAGCTCTATTTCCACAGCAAAAATGAGCTTGATGCGTTTTGTGTTTTTTCACAAATTTCACTTTTTTTAAGTTACGTGTGCCTATGGGAAATTGCATTGAATTTTGCATAGGCGCCTAAAGTCACATGAGAGGCCTGACCACACAAACCAAGTTAGGAGTGAATTTACTGCTGGATTCCACTTATTTTTTTAGATAAGATAAGCACACCCCCAAAGCGTGAAAGCACTGTTCTGCTTCACTTTACTTATATGATAGTATTGGGAAGTTGGTAAAATGAGCTGTTTCAGCTGCTGAAAAGGCGATTGCAGCAATAAAAAACTGAAAACGCCTATTATTTTTAGTTTTGCATGTGAGAGAACCAAAAACTTTAAACTGTATGTTGTACCGGGTCCCAGCTCTACTTCCACAGCAAAAATGAGCTTGATGCGTTTTGTGTTTTTTTCACAATTTCACTTTTTAAGTTCTGTGTGCCTATGAAATTGGAAATTGTATTGAATTTTTGCATAGGCCGCCTAAAAGTCACATGAGACTTCTGGCCTGACCACAAACCAATTAGGAGTGAATTTACTGCAGCAATAAAAAACTGAAAACGCCTATTATTTTCCTATTATTTTAGTTTGCAATGTGAGAGAACCAAACTTTAAACTGTATGTTGTACAGGTCCCCAAGCTCTATTTCCACAGCAAAAATGAGCTTGATGCGTTTTGTGGTTTTTTCACAATTTCACTTTTTAAGTTCTGTGTGCCTATGGGAAATTGCATTGAATTTCCCATAGGCGCCTAAAGTCACATGAGAGGCCTGACCACACAAACCAAGTTAGGAGTGAATTTACTGCTGGATTCCACTTATTTTTACTAGATAAGCACCCCCAAAGCGTGAAAGCACTGTTCTGCTCACTTATATGATTGTATTGGGAAGTTGGTAAAATGAGCTGTTCAGCTGCTGAAAAGGCGATTGCAGCAATAAAAAACTGAAAACGCCTATTATTTTAGTTTGCAATGTGAGAGAACCAAACTTTAAACTGTATGTTGTACAGGTCCCCAAGCTCTATTTCCACAGCAAAAATGAGCTTGATGCGTTTTGTGTTTTTTTTCACAATTTCACTTTTTAAGTTCTGTGTGCCTATGGGAAATTGCATTGAATTCCGCATAAGCCAAAGTCACACATGAGAGGCCTGACCACACAAACCAAGTTAGGAGTGAATTTACTGCTGGATTCCCACTTATTTTTTAGACTAGATAAGCACCCCCAAAGCGTGAAAGCACTGTTCTGCTCACTTATATGATAGTATTGGGAGTTGGTAAAATGAGCTGTTCAGCTGCTGAAAAGGCGATTGCAGCAATAAAAAAAACTGAAAACGCCTATATTTTAGTTTGCAATGTGAGAGAACCCAAACTTTAAACTGTATGTTGTACAGGTCCCCAAGCTCTATTTCCACAGCAAAAATGAGCTTGATGCGTTTTGTGGTTTTTTCACAATTTCACTTTTTAAGTTCTGTGTGCCTATGGGGAAATTGCATTGATTTCCGCCTAAAGTCACATGAGAGGCCTGACCACACACAACCAAGTTAGGAGTGTGATTTACTGCTGGATTCCACTTATTTTTACTAGATAAGCACCCCCAAAGCGTGAAAGCACTGTTCTGCTCACTTATATGATAGTATTGGGAAGTTGGTAAAATGAGCTGTTCAGCTGCTGAAAAGGCGATTGCAGCAATAAAAAACTGAAAACGCCTATTATTTTATTTTTTTGCAATGTGAAGAACCAAACTTTAAACTGTATGTTGTACAGGTCCCCCCAAGCTCTATTTCCACAGCAAAAATGAGCTTGATGCGTTTTGTGGTTTTTTCACATTTCACTTTTTAAGTTATGTGTGCCTATGGGAAATTGCATTTGCCTAAAGTCACATTGCCCTGACCACACAAACCTAAAGTCACATGCTGATTTCCACTTATTTTTACTGACCACCCCCAAAGCGTGAAAGCACTGTTGCTGCCAAGTTAGGAGTTGGTGAATGTTACTGCTGAAAAGCATTGCAGCAAAAAAACTGAAAACGCCTATTATTTTAGTTTGCAATGTGAGAGAGAACCAAACTTTAAACTGTATTTTGTACAGGTCCCCAAGCTCTATTTCCACAGCAAAAATGAGCTTGATGCGTTTTTTGTGTTTTTTCACAATTTCACTTTTTAAGTTCTGTGTGCCTATGGGAAATTGCATTGAATTCCCCATAGGCGCCTAAAGTCACATGAGAGGCCTGACCACACAAACCAAGTTAGGAGTGAATTTACTGCTGGATTCCACTTTTTTTACTAGATAAGCGCCCCCCCAAAGCGTGAAAGCACTGTTCTGCTCACTTATATGATAGTATTGGGAAGTTGGTAAAATGAGCTGTTCAGCTGCTGAAAAGGCGATTTGCAGCAATAAAAAACTGAAAACGCCTATTATTTTTAGTTTGCAATGTGAGAAAACAAAAACTTTAAACTGTATGTTGTACAGGTCCCCCCCAAGCTCTATTTCCACAGCAAAAATGAGCTTGATGCGTTTTGTGGTTTTTTTTCACAATTTCACTTTTTAAGTTCTGTGTGCCTATGGGAAATTGCATTGAATTTCCCATAGGCGCCTAAAGTCACATGAGAGGCCTGACCACACAAACCAAGTTAGGAGTGAATTTACTGCTGGATTCCACTTATTTTTACTAGATAAGCCCCCCAAAGCGTGAAAGCACTGTTCTGCTGCTCACTTATATGATGATAGTATTGGGAAGTTGGTAAAATGAGCTGTTCAGCTGCTGAAAAGGCGATTGCAGCAATAAAAAACTGAAAACGCCTATTTATTTTAGTTTGCAATGTGAGAGAACCAAACTTTAAACTGTATGTTGTACAGGTCCCCCAAGCTCTATTTCCACAGCAAAAAAAATGAGCTTGATGCGTTTTGTGTTTTTTTTCACAATTTCACTTTTTAAGTTCTGTGTGCCTATGGGAAATTGCATTGAATTTTCCCATTCCGCCTAAAGTCACATGAGTGCCCTGACCACACAAACCAAGTTTAGGAGTGAATTTACTGCTGGATTCCACTTATTTTTACTAGATAAGCACCCCCAAAGCGTGAAAGCACTGTTCTGCTCACTTATGATATGTAGTATTGGGAAGTTGGTAAAATGAGCTGTTCAGCTGCTGAAAAGGCGATTGCAGCAATAAAAAACTGAAAACGCCTATTATTTTAGTTTGCAATGTGAGAGAACCAAACTTTAAACTGTATGTTGTACAGGTCCCCAAGCTCTATTTCCACAGCAAAAATGAGCTTGATGCGTTTTGTGGTTTTTTTCACAATTTCACTTTTTAAGTTCTGTGTGCCTATGGGAAATTGCATTGAATTTTGCATAGGCGCCTAAAGTCACATGAGAGGCCTGACCACACAAACCAGTTTAGGAGTGAATTTACTGAGCAATTTAAAAACTGAAAATTCCACTTATTTTTTTGCAATGTGAGAGAACCAAACTTTAAACTGTATGTTGTACAGGTCCCCAAGCTCATTTTCCACAGCAAAAAATGAGCTTGATGCTTTTTGTGGTTTTTTTCACAATTTCACTTTTTAAGTTCTGTGTGCCTATGGGAAATTGAGCTTTCAGCTGCCTAAAGTCACATGAGAGGCCTGACCACACAAACAAAATTAGGAGTGAAATTTACTGCTGGATTCCACTTTTTTTTTACTAGATGAAGCACCCCCAAAGCGTGAAACTGCACTGTTTTGCTCAGGTATATGATATTTATTGGGAAGTTGGTAAAATGAGCTGTTCACAATTTCACTTTTTAAGAAAGCCTGGCGATTGCAGCAAAAAAAAAACTGAAAACGCGCCTGTTTATTTTAGTTGCAATGTGAGACAACCAAAGTTTTTAAACTGTATGTTGTACAGGTCCCCAAGCTCTATTTTCCACTAGATAAGCAATGAGCTTGATGCGTTTTGCACTGTTTTTTCACAATTTCACTTTTTTAAGTTATGTGTGCCTATGGGAAATTGAATTGAGCATTGAATTCCGCCTAAAGTCACATGAGCTGTTCAGCTGCTGAAAAGGCGTTTGAGTGAATTTACTGCAGCAAATAAAAAAAACTGAAAACGCCTATTATTTTAGTTTGCAATGTGAGAGAACCAAACTTTAAACTGTATGTTGTACACAGGTCCCCAAGCTCTATTTCCACAGCAAAAATGAGCTTGATGTTTTTTGTGGTTTTTTCACAAATTTCACTTTTTAGTTCTGTGTGCCTATGGGAAATTGCATTGAATTCCGCATAGGCGCCTAAAGTCACATGAGAGGCCTGACCACACAAACCAAGTTAGGAGTGAATTTACTGCTGGATTCCACTTATTTTTACTAGATAAGCACCCCCAAAGCGTGAAAGCACTGTTCTGCTCACTTATATGATAGTATTGGGAAGTTGGTAAAATGAGCTGTTCAGCTGCTGAAAAGGCGATTGCAGCAATAAAAAAACTGAAAACGCCTATTATTTTAGTTTGCAATGTGAGAGAACCAAACTTTAAACTGTATGTTGTACAGGTCCCCAAGCTCTATTTCCACAGCAAAAATGAGCTTGATGCGTTTTGTTTTTTTTCACAATTTCACTTTTTAAGTTTCTGTGTGCCTATGGGAAATTGCATTGAATTCCGCCTGAGAGGCCTGACCACACAAAAAGTCACATGAGACTGCTGCCTGAAACACACCCAAACGTGAAAACCTCACTTATATGATAGTATTAGAAGTGATGAGCTTTACTGCAGGCAATAAAAAACTGAAAACGCCTATTATTTTAGTTTGCAATGTGAGAGAACCAAACTTTAAACTGTATGTTGTACAGGTCCCCAAGCTCTATTTCCACAGCAAAAATGAGCTTGATGCGTTTTGTGGTTTTTTCACAATTTCACTTTTTAAGTTCTGTGTGCCTATGGGAAATTGCATTGAATTTTGCATAGGCGCCTAAAGTCACATGAGAGGCCTGACCACACAAACCAAGTTAGGAGTGAATTTACTGCTGGATTCCACTTATTTTTACTAGATAAGCACCCCCAAAGCGTGAAAGCACTGTTCTGCTCACTTATATGATAGTATTGGGAAGTTGGTAAAATGAGCTGTTCAGCTGCTGAAAAGGCGATTGCAGCAGCAAAAAAAACTGAAAACGCCTATTATTTTAGTTTGCAATGTGAGAGAACCAAACTTTAAACTGTATGTTGTACAGGTCCCCAAGCTCTATTTCCACAGCAAAAATGAGCTTGATGCGTTTTTGTGGTTTTTTCACAATTTCACTTTTTAAGTTCTGTGTGCCTATGGGAAATTGCATTGAATTTTCCGCGCTAAAGTCACATGAGAGCCCTGACCACACAAACCAAGTTAGGAGTGAGTTTACTGCTGGATTCCACTTATTTTTTACTAGATAAGCACCCCCCAAAGCGTGAAAGCACTGTTCTGCTCACTTATATGA
This sequence comes from Periophthalmus modestus, assembly GCA_019594935.1. Taxonomy (NCBI): domain Eukaryota; kingdom Metazoa; phylum Chordata; class Actinopteri; order Gobiiformes; family Gobiidae; genus Periophthalmus; species Periophthalmus modestus. The sequence continues at coordinate 11,721,254 of JAIEZT010001318.1, forward strand.
TAGTATTGGGAAGTTGGTAAAATGAGCTGTTCAGCTGCTGAAAAGGCGATTGCAGCAATAAAAAAGTGAAAACGCCTATTACTTTTTAGTTTGCAAGGTGATAGAACCAAACTTTAAACTGTATGTTGTACAGTCCCCCCCAAGCTCTATTTCCACAGCAAAAAAATGAGCTTGATGTTTAGGTTTTTTTGTGGTTTTTCACAAATTTCACTTTTTAAGTTCTGTGTGCCTATGGGAAATTGCATTGAATTTCCGCCTAAAGTCACATGAGAGGCCTGAACCACACAAAACCAAGTTAGGAGTGAATTTACTGCTGGATTCCACTTATTTTTACTAGATAAGCACCCCCAAAGCGTGAAAGCACTGTTCTGCTCACTTATATATGATAGTATAGGGAAGTTGGTAAAATGAGCTGTTCAGCTGCTGAAAAGGCGATTGCAGCAAAAAAAAAGTGAAAACGCCTATTATTTTAGTTTGCAAGGTGATAGAACCAAACTTTAAACTGTATGTTGTACAGGTCCCCAAGCTCTATTTCCACAGCAAAAAATGAGCTTGATGCGTTTTGTGTTTTTTCACACATTTTCACTTTTTAAGTTCTGTGTGCCTATGGGAAATTGCATTGAATTCCGCCTAAAGTCACATGAGAGCCCTGACCACACAAACCAAGTTAGGAGTGAGTTTACTGCTGGATTCCACTTATTTTTACTAGATAAGCACCCCCAAAGCGTGAAAGCACTGTTCTGCTCACTTATGATAGTATTGGGAAGTTGGTAAAATGAGCTGTTCAGCTGCTGAAAAGGCGATTGCAGCAATAAAAAAACTGAAAACGCCTATTATTTTAGTTTGCAAGGTGATAGAACCAAACTTTAAACTGTATGTTTGTACAGGTCCCCAAGCTCTATTTCCACAGCAAAAATGAGCTTGATGCGTTTGTGTTGTGTTTTTTTTCACAATTTCACTTTTTAAGTTCTGTGTGCTATGGGAAATTGCATTGAATTCCCATAGGCGCCTAAAGTCACATGAGAGGCCTGACCACACAACCCAAGTTAGGAGTGAATTTACTGCTGGATTCCACTTATTTTTTTACTAGATAAAGCACCCCCAAAGCGTGAAAGCACTGTTCTGCTCACTTATATGATAGTATTGGGAAGTTGGTAAAAATGAGCTGTTCAGCTGCTGAAAAGGCGATTGCAGCAAAAAAAAACTGAAAACGCCTATTATTTTAGTTGCAATGTGAGAAAACCAAACTTTAAACTGTATGTTGTACAGGTCCCCCCCAAGCTCTATTTCCACAGCAGCAAAATGAGCTTGATGCGTTTTGTGGTTTTTTTCACAATTTCACTTTTTAAGTTCTGTGTGCCTATGGGAAATTGCCTTGGGAATTGCATTGAATTCCGCCTAAAAGTCACATGAGAGGCCTGACCACACACCCCCAAGTTGAAGCTTTTGCTCAGAATAGTGAAGTTTACTGCAGCAATATAAAAAACTGAAAACGCCTATATTTTAGTTTGCAATGTGAGAGAACCAAACTTTAAACTGTATGTTGTACAGGTCCACAGCTCTATTTCCACAGCAAAAATGAGCTTGATGCGTTTTGTGGTTTTTTTCACAATTTCACTTTTTAAAGTTCTGTGTGCCTATGGGAAATTGCATTGAATTCCACCTAAAGTCACATGAGAGGCCTGACCCCCCACACAAACCAAGTTAGGAGTGTGACTTTTCTGCTGGATTCCACTTATTTTTTACTAGATAAGCACCCACCCCCAAAGCGTGAAAGCACTGTTCTGCTCACTTATATGATAGTATTGGGAAGTTGGTAAAATGAGCTGTTCAGCTGCTGAAAAGGCGATTGCAGCAATAAAAAAACTGAAAACGCCTATTATTTTAGTTTGCAATGTGAGAGAACCAAACATTAAACTGTATGTTGTACAGGTCCCCAAGCTCTATTTCCACAGCAAAAATGAGCTTGATGCGTTTTTTGTTTTTTTTCAATTTCACTTTTTAAGTTCTGTGTGCCTATGGGAAATTGCATTGAATTTCCCATAGGCGCCTAAAGTCACATGAGAGGCCCTGACCACACACAAACCAAGTTTAGTGAGTGATTTACTGCTGGATTCCACTTATTTTTACTAGATAAGCACCCCCCCAAAGCGTGAAAGCACTGTTTGTTGCTCACTTATATTATATGATAGTATTGGGAAGTTGGTAAAATGAGCTGTTCAGCTGCTGAAAAGGCGATTGCAGCAATAAAAAAACTGAAAAACGCCTATTTTAGTTTGCAATGTGAGAGAACCAAACTTTTAAACTGTATGTTGTACAGGTCCCCAAGCTCTACTTTCCACAGCAAAAATGAGCTTGATGGTTTTTTTTTTGTTTTTTTTTCACAATTTCACTTTTTAAGTTATGTGTGCCTATGGGAAAATGCATTTAATCCGCCTAAAGTCACATGAGAGGCCTGACCACACAAACCAAGTTAGGAGTGAATTTACTGCAGCAATAAAAAACTGAAAACGCCTATTATTTTAGTTTGCAATGTGAGAAAACCAAACTTTAAAACTGTATGTTGTACAGGTCCCCAAGCTCTATTTTCCACAGCAAAAATGAGCTTGATGCGTTTTGTGTGTTTTTTTTCACAATTTCACTTTTTAAGTTCTGTGTGCCTATGGGAAATTGCATTGAATTTCCCATAGGCGCCTAAATTCACATGAGAGGCCTGACACACAAACCAAGTTAGGAGAGTGAATTTACTGCTGGATTCCACTTATTTTTACTAGATAAGCACCCCCCAAAGCGTGAAAGCACTGTTTCTGCTCACTTATATGATAGTATTGGAAGTTGGTAAAATGAGCTGTCCAGCTGCTGAAAAGGCGATTGCAGCAATAAAAAAAAAACTGAAAACGCCTATTATTTTATTAGTTTGCAATGTGAGAGAACCAAACTTTAAACTGTATGTTGTACAGGTCCCCAAGCTCTATTTCCACAGCAAAAATGAGCTTGATGCGTTTTTTTGTGTGTTTTTTTTCACAATTTCACTTTTTAAGTTCTGTGTGCCTATGGGAAATTGCATTGAATTCCGCCTAAAGTCACATGAGAGCCCTGACCACACAAACCAAGTTAGGAGTGAATTTACTGCTGGATTCCACTTATTTTTTTACTAGATAAGCACCCCAAAGCGTGAAAGCACTGTTCTGCTCACTTATATGATTGTATTGGGAAGTTGGTAAAATGAGCTGTTCAGCTGCTGAAAAGGCGATTGCAAGCAATAAAAAACTGAAAACGCCTATTATTTTAGTTTGCAATGTGAGAGAACCAAACTTTTAAACTGTATGTTGTACAGGTCCCCAAGCTCTCTATTTCCACAGCAAAAATGAGCTTGATGCGTTGTGTGGTTTTTTTTCACAATTTCACTTTTTAAGTTCTGTGTGCCTATGGGAAATTGCATGGATTCCGCCTAAAGTCACATGAGTGCCCTGACCACACAAACCAACTTAGGACTGAGTTTACTGCTGGATTCCACTTATTTTTACTAGATAAGCACCCCCAAAGCGTGAAAGCACTGTTTCTGCTCACTTATATGATAGTAAGGGAAGTTGGTAAAATGAGCTGTTCAGCTGCTGAAAAGGCGATTGCAGCAAATAAAAGGGTGAAATACGCCTATTATTTTAGTTTGCAAGGTGATAGAACCAAACTTTAAACTGTATGTTGTACAGGTCCCTAAGTTCTATTTCCACAGCAAAAATGAGCTTGATGCGTTTTGTGGTTTTTTTTCACAATTTCACTTTTTTTAAGTTCTGTGTGCCTATGGGAAATTGCATTGAATTGCCGCCTAAAGTCACATGAGAGGCCTGACCACACAAACCAAGTTAGGAGTGAATTTACTGCTGGATTCCACTTATTTTTACTAGATAAGCACCCCCAAAGCGTGAAAGCACTGTTCTGCTCACAAGCTCTACTTTATATGATAGTATTAGTGAAGTTGTAAAATGAGCTGTTCAGCTGCTGAAAAGGCGATTGCAGCAATAAAAAACAAAAAACGCCTATTATTTTAGTTTTGCAAGGTGATAAAACACCAAACTTTAAAATGTATGTTGTACAGGTCCCCAAGCTCTATTTCCACAGCAAAAATGAGCTTGATGCGTTTTTTGTGTTTTTTTTCACAATTTCACTTTTTAAGTTCTGTGTGCCTATGGAAATTGCATTGAATTTTTCCGCCTAAAGTCACATGAGAGGCCTGACCACACAAACCAAGTTAGGAGTGAATTTACTGCTGGATTCCACTTATTTTTACTAGATAAGCACCCCCCAAAGCGTGAAAGCACTGTTCTGCTCACACCTTATATGATAGTATTGGGAAGTTGGTAAAATGAGCTGTTCAGCTGCTGAAAAGGCGATTGCAGCAATAAAAAACTGAAAACGCCTATTTTTTTAGTTTGCAATGTGAGAGAACCCAAACTTTAAACTGTATGTTGTACAGGTCCCCAAGCTCTATTTCCACAGCAAAAATGAGCTTGATGCGTTTTGTGGTTTTTTCACAATTTCACTTTTTAAGTTCTGTGTGTGCCTATGGGGAAATTGCATTGAATTGCATAGGCGCCTAAAAGTCACATGAGAGGCCTGACCACACAAACCAAGTTAGGAGTGAATTTACTGCAGCAAATAAAAAACTGAAAACGCCTATTATTTTTAGTTTGCAATGTGAGAGAACCAAACTTTAAACTGTATGTTGTACAGGTCCCCAAGCTCTATTTTCCACAGCAAAAATGAGCTTGATGCGTTTTGTGTTTTTTTTCACAATTTCACTTTTTAAGTTCTGTGTGCCTATGGGAAATTGCATTGAATTTTGCATAGGCGCATAAAGTCACATGAGAGGCCTGACCCACACAAACCAAGTTAGGAGTGAATTTACTGCTGGATTCCACTTATTTTTTAGAAAAAGCAGCACCCCCCAAAGCGTGAAAGCACTGTTCTGCTCACTTATATGGTAGTATTGGGAAGTTGGTAAAATGAGCTGTTCAGCTGCTGAAAAGGCTATTGCAGCAATAAAAAACTGAAAACGCCTATTATTTTAGTTTGCAATGTGAGAGAACCAAACTTTAAACTGTATGTTGTACAGGTCCCCAAGCTCTATTTCCACAGCAAAAATGAGCTTGATGCGTTTTGTGTTTTTTTCACAATTTCACTTTTTAAGTTCTGTGTGCCTATGGGAAATTGCATTGAATTCCGCCTAAAGTCACATGAGAGGCCTGACCACACAAACCAAGTTAGGAGTGAATTTACTGCAGCAATAAAAAACTGAAAACGCCTATTATTTTAGAACCAAAAATGAGCTGTTTGCAATGTGAGATTAAGAAAAAACCAACTTAAAACCAAACTGTATGTTGTACAGGTCCCCAAGCTCTATTTCCACAGCAAAAATGAGCTTGATGCGTTTTGTGGTTTTTTCACAATTTCACTTTTTAAGTTCTGTGTGCCTATGGGAAATTGCATTGAATTCCGCCTAAAGTCACATGAGAGGCCTGACCACACAAACCAAGTTAGGAGTGAATTTACTGCTGGATTCCACTTATTTTTACTAGATAAGCACCCCCAAAGCGTGAAAGCACTGTTCTGCTCACTTATATGATAGTATAGGGAAGTTGGTAAAATGAGCTGTTCAGCTGCTGAAAAGGCGATTGCAGCAATAATAAAACTGAAAACGCCTATTATTTTAGTTTGCAATGTGAGAGAACCAAACTTTAAACTGTATATGTTGTACAGGTCCCCAAGCTCTATTTTCCACAGCAAAAATGAGCTTGATGCGTTTTGTGGTTTTTTTTTTCAAAATTTCACTTTTTTTAAGTTCTGTGTGCCTATGGGAAATTGCATTGAATTTTGCATAGGCGCCTAAAGTCACATGAGAGGCCTGACCACACAAACCAAGTTAGGAGTGAATTTACTGCAGCAAAAAAAAACTGAAAACGCCTATTATTTTAGTTTGCAATGTGAGAGAACCAAACGTTAAAACTGTATGTTGTACAGGTCCCCAAGCTCTATTTCCACAGCAAAAATGAGCTGATGCGTTTTGTGTTTTTTTTCACAAATTCACTTTTTAAGTTCTGTGTGCCTATGGGAAATTGCATTGAATTCCACCTAAAGTCACATGAGAGGGCCTGACCACAAAACCAAGTTAGGAGTGAATTTACTGCTGGATTCCACTTATTTTTTACTAAAAAAGCACCCCCAAAGCGTGAAAGCACTGTTCTGCTCACTTATATGGTAGTATTGGGAAGTTGGTAAAATGAGCTGTTCAGCTGCTGAAAAGGCTATTGCAGCAATAAAAAACTGAAAACGCCTATTATTTTAGTTTGCAATGTGAGAGAACCAAACTTTAAACTGTATGTTTGTACAGGTTCCCCAAGTTCTATTTCCACCACAGCAAAAATGAGCTTGATGCGTTTTGTGGTTTTTTTCACAATTTCACTTTTTAAGTTCTGTGTGCCTATGGGAAATTGCATTGAATTCATAGGCGCTAAAGTCACATGAGAGGCCTGACCACACAAACCAAGTTAGGAGTGAATTTACTGCTGGATTCCACTTATTTTTACTAGATAAGCACCCCCAAAGCGTGAAAGCACTGTTCTGCTCACTTATATGATAGTATTGGGAAGTTGGTAAATGAGCTGTTCAGCTGCTGAAAAGGCGATTGCAGCAATAAAAAATTAAAAAACGCCTATTATTTTAGTTTGCAAGGTGATAAAACAAACTTTAAAACTGTATGTTGTACAGGTCCCCAAGCTCTATTTCCACAGCAAAAATGAGCTTGATGCGTTTTGTGTTTTTTCACAATTTTCACTTTTTTAAGTTCTGTGTGCCTATGGGAAATTGCATTGAATTTTGCCATAGGCCTAAAGTCACATGAGAGGCCTGACCACACAAACCAAGTTAGGAGTGAATTTACTGCTGGATGCAGCAATAAAAACTAGATAAGCGCCTATTATTTTAGTTTGCAATGTGAGAGAACCAAACTTTAAACTGTATGCTGTACAGTTCCCCAAGCTCTATTTCCACACCAAAAATGAGCTTGATGCGTTTTGTGGTTTTTTCAAATTTCACTTTTTTAAGTTCTGTGTGCCTATGGGAAATTGCATTGAATTTTGCATAGGCACCTAAAGTCACATGAGAGGCCTGACCACACAAACCAAGTTAGGAGTGAATTTACTGCAGCAATAAAACAATTTCAAAACGCCTATTATTTTAGTTTGCAATGTGAGAGAACCAAAGTCACATGTATGTTGTACAGGTCCCCAGCTCAATTTCCACACCAAAAATGAGCTTGATGCGTTTTCCACTTTTTTTCACAATTTCACTTTTTAAGTTCCAAAGCTATGAAAGCACTGCATTGAATTTTGCATATGCGCCTAAAGTCACATGAGAGGCCTGACCACACAAACCAAGTTAGGAGTGAAAATTTACTGCAGCAATAAAAAACTGAAAACGCCTATTATTTTAGTTTGCAATGTGAGAGAACCAAAAACTTTAAACTGTATGTTGTACAGGTCCCCAAGCTCTATTTCCACAGCAAAAATGAGCTTGATGCGTTTTGTGTGTTTTTTTTCACAATTTCACTTTTTAAGTTCTGTGTGCCTATGGGAAATTGCATTGAATTTTGCATAGGCGCATAAAGTCACATGAGAGGCCTGACCACACAAACCAAGTTAGGAGTGAATTTACTGCTGGATTCCACTTATTTTTACTAGATAAGCACCCCCAAAGCGTGAAAGCACTGTTCTGCTCACTTATAATGATAGTATTGGGAAGTTGGTAAAAATGAGCTGTTCAGCTGCTGAAAAAGGCGATTGCAGCAATAAAAAACTAAAAAACGCCTATTTTTTTAGTTTGCAATGTGAGAGAACCAAACTTTAAACTGTATTTGTACAGGTCCCCAAGCTCTATTTCCACAGCAAAAATGAGCTTGATGGGTTTTTGTTTTTTTTTCACAATTTCACTTTTTAAGTTCTGTGTGCCTATGGGAAATTGAATTGAATTCCGCCTAAAGTCACATGAGTGCCCTGACCACTCAAACCAAGTTAGGAGTGAATTTACTGCTGGATTCCACTTATTTTTACTAGATAAGCACCCCCAAAGCGTGAAAGCACTGTTCTGCTCACTTATATGATAGTATTGGGAAGTTGGTAAAATGAGCTGTTCAGCTGCTGAAAAGGCGATTTCAGCAATAAAAAAATGAAAACGCCTATTATTTTAGTTTGCAATGTGATAGAACCAAACTTTAAACTGTATGTTGTACAGGTCCCCAAGCTCTATTTCCACAGCAAAAATGAGCTTGATGCGTTTTGTGGTTTTTTCACAATTTCACTTTTTAAGTTCTGTGTGCCTATGGGAAATTGCATTGAATTCCGCCTAAAGTCACATGAGAGGCCTGACAACACAAACCAAGTTAGGAGTGAATTTACTGCTGGATTTCACTTATTTTTACTAGATAAGCACCCCCAAAGCGTGACAGCACTGTTCTGTTCATTTATATGATAGTATAGTAGTATAATGAGCTGTTCAGCTGCTGAAAATGCGATTGCGGCAATAAAAAAGTGAAAACCCCTATTACTTTAGTTTGCAAGGTGATAGAACCAAACTTTAAACTGTATGTTGTACATGTCCACAAGCTCTATTTTCACAGTAAAAATGAGCTTGATGCGTTTTGTGGTTTATTCACAATTTCACTTTTTAAGTTCTGTTTGCCTATGGGAAATTGCATTGAATTCCGCCTAAAGTCACATGAGAAGCCTGACCACACAAACCAAGTTAGGAGTGAATTTACCGCTGGATTCCACTTATTTTTACTAGATAAGTACCCCCAAAGCGTGAAATCTCTGTTCTGCTCACTTATATGATAGTATTGGGAAGTTGGTAAAATGAGCTGTTCAGCTGCTGAAAAGGCGATTGCAGCAATAAAATAAACTGAAAACGCCTATTATTTTAGTTTGCAATGTGAGAGAACCAAACTTTAAACTGTATGTTGTACAGGTCTCCAAGCTCTATTTCCACTGCAAAAATGAGGTTGATGCGATTTGTGGTTTTTTCACAATTTCAAATTTTAAGTTCTGTGTGCCTATGGGAAATTGCATTGAATATTGCCTAAAGTCACATGAGAGGCCTGACCACACAAACCAAGTTAGGAGTGAATTTACTGCTGGATTCCACTTATTTTTACTAGATAAGCATCCCCAAAGCGTGAAAGCACTGTTCTGCTCACTTATATGATAGTATTGGGAAGTTGGCAAAATGAGCTGTTCAGCTGCTGAAAAGGCGATTGCAGCAATAAAAAAAACTGAAAACGCCTATTTTTTTAGTTTGCAATGTGAGAGAAACAAACTTTGAACTGTATGTTGTACAGGTCCCCAAGCTCTATTTCCACAGCAAAAATGAGCTTGATGCGTTTTGTGGTTTTTTCACAATTTCACTTTTTAAGTTCTGTGTGCCTATGGGAAATTGCATTGAATTCCGCCTAAAGTCACATGAGAGGCCTGATCACACAAACCAAGTTAGGAGTGAATTTACTGACGGATTCCACTTATTTTTACTAGATAAGCACCCCCAAAGCGTGTAAGCACTGTTCTGCTCACTTATATGATAGTATTGGGAAGTTGGTAAAATGAGCTGTTCAGCTGCTGAAAAGTCGATTGCGGCATTAAACAAGTGAAAACGCTTATTACTTTAGTTTGCAAGGTGATAGAACCAAACTTTAAACTGTATGTTGTACAGGTACACAAGCTCTATTTTCACAGCAAAAATGAGCTTGATGCGTTTTGTGGTTTTTTCACAATTTCACTTTTTAAGTTCTGTGTGCCTATGGGAAATTGCATTGAATTCCGCTTAAAGTCACATGAGTGCCCTGACCACACAAACCAAGTTATGAGTGAGTTTACTGCTGGATTCCACTTATTTATACTAGATAAGCACCCCCAAACCGTGAAAGCACTGTTCTGTTCACTTATATGATAGTATAGTGAAGTTGGTATAATGAGCTGTTCAGCTGCTGAAAAGGCGATTGCGGCAATAAAAAAGTGAAAACGCCTATTACTTTAGTTTGCAAGGTGATAGAACCAAACTTTAAACTGTATCCTCCTGACTACCAGAAGAAAATAATGTTGTCCAATCACCTTTATTTTAAAATTCTCTCATCTTTGTAAGGTAATTAGAATACTGAAAACATTTTTTTTCAAAAAAAAAGTTTTTATTTTCCAGATATCATCTGTCCACTAATTTTTGAAAACACTTTCATACTACACTAAAAAAACTGTTAAAATTAATTAGACAATGTTTTAAATGTGTTGTTTAAAGACTTATATTAATATGCCATCAACATTTCAAGCCAAAATTTGCTCAATAAAAAGTAAAATGCACTTATTGTTCCCATTCCACTTATTTTTTTATTGTTCCCATGAAATGTGCTTGGGAGTGATGGATGGCATTTTCCTTGATGGAAAAAAAAAAAACAGGTACCAAAGCCCCACCTCTTCACATTTGGTATCATTGAAAATCCCTAAACGTCCTCTGTAGATGTCAAAAGGACTTATTTCAGTTGTATGCACTGCGTTGGAGATATTCAGGTTTACTTATGTCCTCTAGAGAGGACAAATTTGAACTACTGGTAGTCAGGAGGGTATGTTGTACAGGTCCACAAGCTCTATTTTCACAGCAAAAATGAGCTTGATGCGTTTTGTGGTTTTTTCACAATTTCACTTTTTAAGTTCTGTGTGCCTATGGGAAATTGCATTGAATTCCACCTAAAGTCACATGAGAGGCCTGACCACACAAACATAGTTAGGAGTGAATTTACTGCTGGATTCCACTTATTTTTACTAGATAAGCACCCCCAAAGCCTGAAAGCACTGTTCTGCTCACTTATATGATAGTATAGTGAAGTTGGTAAAAATGAGCTGTTCAGCTGCTGAAAAGGCGATTGCGGCAATAACAAAGTGAAAACGCCTATTACTTTAGTTTGCAAGGTGATAGAACCAAACTTTAAACTGTATGTTGTACAGGTACACAAGCTCTATTTTCACAGCAAAAATGAGCTTGATGCGTTTTGTGTTTTTTTTCACAATTTCACTTTTTAAGTTCTGTGTGCCTATGGGAAATTGCATTGAATTCCGCCTAAAGTCACATGAGTGCCCTGACCACACAAACCAAGTTAGGAGTGAGTTTACTGCTGGATTCCACTTATTTTTACAAGATAAGCACCCCCAAAGCGTGAAAGCACTGTTCTGTTCACTTATGTGATAGTATAGTGAAGTTGGTATTGTCGAAGTTTTCTTTATTTAACAACAGAGTCGCCACAAGGGGGCAGTACAACTTTTAACCATTCATTGTCAAATTACTATATTACAACACTCCCACTTAATTTTACCATGAAAATTACATATTTTAGTCACACATTTTGATCAGCTTTTGTTTTGTTTTACACCCCCAAACAATAACAAAAAATACAATACCTGTAACTTTCCAAAAAAAAATGTTACAATTTACCTTTTAAGACCTCCTTTTGTAATACACTTGAACAAACAAAAAACGTACACCTCTTGAACAAATAACTCAAGACATAATACAGATATTTAAACTGGACACAGCCCAATCTCTTCTCTAAGATATTCAAACTTTTGTTTTGGTAACGGCTTTGTCAGAATATCTGCCCTCATATGATCTGTTGAGCAATATTGAAGCTGTATTTGTCCATTTTGAACACATTCACGTATGTAGTGATAACGAATGTCTATGTGCTTTGTTCTTGCATGATCAACTGGATTTTTTGCGATTGCAATGGCTCCTTGATTGTCCTCCAGGATCACTGTTGGTGTGGTTTCCATTCCAAGTTCAGTCAGTAGTCGTCTCAGCCAAGTTCCTTCTTGAGCGGCTTGGCTTAAAGCGACATACTCAGCTTCTGCAGTTGAAAGTGCTACGGTGGCTTGTTTCTTACTAAGCCAACTTATTGCTCCTCCAGCAAAGAGAAAGATGTTTCCTGTTGTTGAACGTCGATCATCCTGATCACCAGCCCAGTCTGCATCTGAGAAACCAACCAAGGTTCCTGTCTCTGACCGCTTATACTTGAGCACAAGGTTTTGTGTTCCTTTCAAGTATCTCAGGATTCTTTTTACAGCTGTAAGATGTGCAGTATTTGGATTTGCATTAAACTTTGATACAGCACTTACAGCTTGTGCGATGTCTGGTCGTGTTGCCATAGCAGCATACAGTAAACTTCCTACCATGGATTGATAGGTGCTCGGGTTTACTGGTTTACTCACATCATCTTCCTTTTTCAGCTTGACATTGGAGTCAGCTGGTGTTGTTACTGGTTTTGCATTGTCCATTCCATACTTTTGTAAAATGTCCTCAATGTATTTCCTCTGATGAAGAAAGATGCACTCTTTGTCTTTGTCTTGAATAACAGAGATGCCCAGAATGTAGGACAGCTCACCCATGTCCTTCATTTTGTATCTTTTCTTCAGAGTTTCTTTCAGCTTGTTCATTTTTTCTGTGGATTCTGTAATCAAAATCAGATCATCAACATACACAGCTAGTATTTCTGCTTCCTGACCTGTTCTAACAAACACACACTGGTCTGAGGTACTCTGTGTAAACCCAATGTCTTTCATAAACTCAGTGAAAGATTTGCTCCAGCAGCGAGGTGATTGTTTTAGTCCATAGATCGACTTTTTTTAGTTTGCACACCAGATGTTCTTTTCCCTGTTTTGTGTAACCCTCTGGTTGCTCCATGTAGATTTCTTCTTCCAAGTGTCCATTTAGAAATGCAGTTACAACATCCATTTGATGTACTTGTAAGTTGTTTTGCACAGCAAATGACAGCAATGTACGAATTGAACTGAACCGTACCACTGGTGAGTAAGTCTCATCATAGTCTGCACCATACACTTGTGAGTAGCCTTTTGCAACAAGTCTACATTTGTACCTTTCCACTTGTCCGTCACTGTGATGCTTTATTTTAAACACCCACTTTGATCCTATTGCTTTGCGATCCTTTGGTAACTCCACCAAGTCCCATGTGTCGTTTTCTAACAGTGATTCATATTCCAAATCAGCTGCTTCCTTCCAATCTTTTGCATTTGGACTCACCATGGCTTCTTTCAGTGTGCTCGGCTCTGTGACACAACACATGTTAGCATAATGTTCAACAGTAACTACATCTGCAAATTCGTCAAATCCGAATTTCCTTGGAGGTTTTCTGATCCTGCCTGACTGCTTAACAGCCTCACTGATTGTAATGTTCTCAGCATTTGCTTGCTTTACATCTGTGCTTAGTGTCACTTCATTGTCTGAGTTGGATGTACTTTCTCCTTGTTTACACCCAAAATCTGACTCATTGAAAACAACATCCTTTCGAATGAGCATTCTCCTCTTTTCTTCATCCCACAGTCGGTAACCTTTAGCATTGTTTGAGTAACCCATGAAGCGAAGCTTTATTGCCTTTTTGTCCAGCTTCCTTCTTTCCATGTCTGGGATATGAGCATAAGCAATACAGCCAAACACTCTCATGTGACTCAGGTCCGGCTTTTTCTCATACCACCTTTGATAGGGTGTTTCCTGGTTGAGAACAGTTGTGGGTAACCTGTTCTGAATGTAGGCTGCAGTTGCAACAGCCTCAGCCCAATACATTCTTGGTAACTTTGCCTGTGATAGCATACTTCTGGCTGCTTCAACTAATGTCCTGTTTTTCCTTTCTGCTACACCATTTTGTTGTGGTGTATGAGGTACAGTCATTTCATGATGAATCCCCTGAGCTTTCAGATACCCCTGAAACTCCCTGGATGTGTATTCACCACCATTGTCTGTTCTGAGTCTTGTCACCTTTTGCTCACACTCATTTGTGAATGTTTTTTCAAACTCCTTAACTTTGCTCAGAACCTCACTTTTCTCTTTCATGAAGTAAACCTTACAGCATCTTGTGTAGTCATCAATAAACGTAACAAAGTACTTAGCTCCACCAATTGATTCAGTTTGCATTGGACCACAAACATCACTGTGAACTAGTTGCAACTTACGTTTTGTCCGTATTTCTCCAAGTGGCTTGCAGGGCTTTCTAGACATTTTGCCCTCAACACAGGCTTCACAGAAGGCTTCTTCCTCATCAGCAGTGAAATTCACTCCCCTCACTAGTTGTTTGAGTTCCTTCAGTTTGGTAGTGTGACCAAGCCGCTGGTGCCACACACTTGCTGTAACTGATGCACTTGACGCACCATGACAGGCAGCAATGCTCCCTTCAACATTAAGCTGGTAGAGTCCATCCGGTCCTTGTGTTCCAATACCTTGAAGTTTTCCATCCTCTCCACGTATGTAACAGCATTTTTGAATTTTATCGTGTTTCCTCTTTTTACTGCAGCTCCCACTGAAAACAGATTCATTGACAACCTGGGAACATACAGTACATTGTACATAGTTGCATTTTTGACCTCACTAACTCTGAATACCATTCTCAGTTTTATATTGCCAAGTCCAAAAGCTTCAACCACTCTGCCATCACCCAGTTTCACTGATTGTGGCTCTGAAAACTGTTGATAGTGTTGAAGTCTTTCTTTGTTCCATGTCATGTGTTTAGATGCTCCAGAGTCAATTAACCAGACTCCTTTTTGTAACTCACTGTCACTTGACTCCTTTACAACAAAGGAACCTTCATATGAATCCTCAGTCTCCTCATGCATCATACTTTTGGCTTTGTGAAATTTGTATTTCTTTTTTATGCTTGGACAGTCACGTTTGAGATGTCCCTCTTTGCCACATTTGTAACATCTCCATGTGTTGGAACTATCTGCTCCCACTGTTTTTGACTTGTCCTGCATCGGTCCACGCACTTGTGTTGACATGGCTGATGCACCACTTGATACCGGTAAATCAGCATGCACTCGCTTTTGTTCCTCATTTATTAGCGCCTGCTGCACAAACGTCAGTGTCAAATCCTCCATTTTTGTTTCAAGTGCAGTAACAACTGTTGCATAGCTTTGTGGTCCAGTAGCGCGACAATTTCATCCTCTTCTTCTATCACCGACCCTATTGCACTTAATTGATCAGTTAGCTCCTTCATTCGTTTCAAATGTTCATTGATATTTTCTCCTTCCTTCATTTCACATCTGAAATATTTTTTCTTCAGGAAAAGTTTATTTGCAACAGTGTCCCTCTCAAATTGTCCTTTTAACGTGTCCCACGCTTCTTTTGGTGTCTTGCAGCTTGTTATCAAGTACAACTGGGGTGTACTCACGTTTAGTACTAACACTGAAAATGCCTTCTCACGCCGTCGTTCAAACTCGGCTCGTGCGTTAGCATTAGCATCTGCTGCTAGCTGTTCGGTCTCTGTTAGCATACCCCACACTCCTTTTGCTTTCAGAAGATGTTCCATCTGAAATTTCCATGTTGCCCAGTTCTCCGGTCCGGTCCGCTCAGCTTGTCAATAAACAGTTTATCTTCCATTGTGAATCCCACAACACTATTTATGACCCACAAGTCCGGGGTAAAAAAAAAACTTTTTTTTTTCTTTTTTTCTCAGCGACACTCTGGGCCCATAACCTGTCGAAGTTTTCTTTATTTAACAACAGAGTCGCCACAAGGGGGAAGTACAACTTTTAACCATTCATTGTCAAATTACTATATTACAACAGGTATAATGAGCTGTTCAGCTGCTGAAAAGGCGTTTGCGGCAATAAAAAAGTGAAAACGCCTATTACTTTAGTTTGCAAGGTGATAGAACCAAACTATAAACTGTATGTTGTACAGGTCCACAAGCTCTATTTTCACAGCAAAAATGAGCTTGATGTGTTTTGTGGTTTTTTCACAATTTCACTTTTTAAGTTCTGTGTGCCTATGGGAAATTGCATTGATTTCCCCCTAAAGTCACATGAGTGCCCTGACCACACAAACCAAGTTAGGAGTGAGTTTACTGCTGGATTCCACTTATTTTTACTAGATCAGTACCCCCAAAGCGTGAAAGCACTGTTCTGTTCACTTATATGATAGTATAGTGAAGTTGGTATAATGAGCTATTCAGCTGCTGAAAAGGCGATTGCTACAATAAAAAAGTGAAAACGCCTATTACTTTAGTTTGCAAGGTGATAGAACCAAACTTTAAACTGTATGTTGTACAAGTCCACAAGCTCTATTTTCACAGCAAAAATGAGCTTAATGCATTTTATGGTTTTCTCACAATTTCACGTTTTAAGTTCTGTGTGCCTATGGGAAATTGCATTGAATTCCGCCTAAAGTCACATGAGTGCCCTGACCACACACAACCAAGTCAGGAGTGAGTTTACTGCTGGATTCCACTTATTTTTTTACTAGATAAGCACCCCCAAAGCGTGAAAGCACTGTTCTGTTCACTTATATGATAGTATAGTGAAGTTTGTATAATGAGCTGTTCAGCTGCTGAAAAGGCGATTGCGGCAATAAAAAAGTGAAAACGCCTATTACTTTAGTTTGCAAGGTGATAGAACCAAACTTTAAACTGTATGTTGTACAGGTCCACAAGCTCTATTTCCACAGCAAAAATGAGCTTGATGCGTTTTGTGTTTTTTTCACAATTTCACTTTTTAAGTTCTGTGTGCCTATGGGAAATGCATTGATTTCCGCCTAAGTCACATGAGTGCCCTGACCACACAAACCAAGTTAGGAGTGAGTTTACTGCTGGATTCCACTTATTTTTACTAGATAAGCACCCCCAAAGCGTGAAAGCACTGTTCTGTTCACTTATATGATAGTATAGTGAAGTTGGTAAAATGAGCTGTTCAGCTGCTGAAAAGGCGATTGCAGCAATAAAAAAGTGAAAACGCGCCTATACTTTAGTTTGCAAGGTGATAGAACCAAACTTTAAACTGTATGTTGTACAAGTCCCACAAGCTCTATTTTCACAGCAAAAATGAGCTTAATGCATGTTTTATGGTTTTCTCACAATTTCACTTTTTAAGTTCTGTGTGCCTATGGGAAATTGCATTGAATTCCGCCTAAAGTCACATGAGTGCCCTGACCACACAAACCAAGTTAGGAGTGAGTTTACTGCTGGATTCCACTTATTTTTACTAGATCAGCACCCCCAAAGCGTGAAAGCACTGTTCTGCTCACTTATATGATAGTATAGTGAAGTTGATGTAATGAGCTGTTCAGCTGCTGAAAAGGCGATTGTGGCAATAAAAAAGTGAAAACGCCTATTACTTTAGTTTGCAAGGTGATGATAGAACAAACTTTAAACTGTATGTTGTACAGGTCCCTAAGTTTATATTTCCACAGCAAAAATGAGCTTGATGCGTTTTGTGTTTTTTTTTCACAATTTCACTTTTTTTAAGTTCTGTGTGCCTATGGGAAATTGCATTGAAATCCGCCTAAAGTCACATGAGTGCCCTGACAACACAAACCAAGTTAGGAGTGAGTTTACTGCTGGATTCCACTTATTTTTACTAGATAAGCACCCCCAAAGCGTGAAAGCACTGTTCTGTTCACTTATATGATAGTATAGTGAAGTTTGTATAATGAGCTGTCCAGCTGCTGAAAAGGCGATTGCGGCAATAAAAAAAGTGAAAACGCCTATTACTTTAGTTTGCAAGGTGATAGAACCAAACTTTGAACTGTATGTTGTACAGGTCCCTAAGTTCTATTTCCACAGCAAAAATGAGCTTGATGCGTTTTGTGTTTTTTTCACAAATTCACTTTTTAAGTTCTGTGTGCCTAAGGGAAATTGCATTGAATTCCGCCTAAAGTCACATGAGTGCCCTGACCACGCAAACCAAGTCAGGAGTGAGTTTACTGCTGGATTCCACTTAATTTTTACTAGATAAGCACCCCCAAACCGTGAAAGCACTGTTCTGTTCACTTATATGATAGTATAGTGAAGTTGGTATAATGAGCTGTTCAGCTGCTGAAAAGGCGATTGCGGCAATAAAAAAGTGAAAACCCCTATTACTTTAGTTTGCAAGGTGATAGAACCACACTTTAAACTTTATGTTGTACAGGTCCACAAGCTCTATTTTCACAGCAAAAATTAGCTTGATGCGTTTTGTGGTTTTTTCACAAATTCACTTTTTAAGTTCTGTGTGCCTATGGGAAATTGCATTGGATTCCGCCTAAAGTCACATGAGTGCCCTGACCACACAAACCAAGTTAGGAGTGAGTTTACTGCTGGATTCCACTTATTTTTACTAGATAAGCACCCCCAAAGCGTGAAAGCACTGTTCTGTTCACTTATATGATAGTATAGTGAAGTTGGTATAATGAGCTGTTCAGCTGGTGAAAAGGCGATTGCGGCAATACAAAAAGTGAAAACGCCTATTACTTTAGTTTGCAAGGTGATAGAACCAAACTTTAAACTGTATGTTGTACAGGTCCCCAAGCTCTTTTTCCATAGCAAAAATTAGCTTGATGCCTTTTGTGTTTTTTTTTTTTCCACAATTTCACTTTTTAAGTTCTGTGTGCAACCGCACGTCTGTGGATGGTGGGGTGGTGAGCCCTGGATTCACCGCCCGGGTTTCCCCACCAACTCACTGACACTCTGCGTATCGGGGACCGCATATAAATTGTGGTCTGCCCAGGCAAGGGGACGGGTCCAGGAATTTATTGATGTACTGGTCTAATGTATTGCATTCTGCCCAGATGCTGTGACGTTAATTTAAACGTATGTTATATCATCACATTGTTAATTAATTAATTAATTAATTAAATTAATGAAACCCAATGCTATATTATGTGGAGCCTGCTTTGTTCTGTAATAATTATCTTTAGTAATCCTTTCTCCAGGTTAACTGGAGTGGCGTTGTTGCTAATTGTTGTGCCAAGTAATGCTAAAGTCCAGTGACCTGCGGTCATCACAGAGAAAAATAAATGAAATAGTTATATTTGTCCAATATTTTGGAGCTAAAGGGTTTGCTCCAGACAACGGGATGAAAGACTCGCTCTTTTCAGAGACGTACAAAATGGTAAGAAATGTAATTACTTCAATCCACTGAAATTTGGGGAACCAGAATAAGGATAAAAAACAATACAAAACCAGCTTGCTTTTTATTTCATACTATTAGAGCTATTTCATACGGACTTCAGAACTGTTATTTTGAAATTCTTTTTTATTCTGGCCCCAAGTCACTGGGAGAGAAACTGACCCGGAGCCTAATATACTGACACCTGGTTTATATGTTTGTAAATCTGATTGTGATGACATCAGTGCCTCACCAGCCACGGACCTCACCGCACGTCACTGCTAAAGTATTTTTATCAACTTATTAATCAAGTAAAAATATATATGTATACACACATATCTATAGCACACACACACACACACACACACATATATACTATATATATATATATATATATATATATATATATATATATATATATATATATATATATATATATATATATATAGTGAACAAGAATAGATTTATACTTGCTAGTGCTACATGCTAGTAAGCAAGAGTAAAAGGGCAGATCTTAGCGCATATCTGACTGTCAGAGAGAAAAAAAGGGCAGGGTTTGATGTGCATGACATCAGAGAAAAGGGTTAGCATTAGTAACATGACTGCTGCAGAGAAAAGGGGCGGGGCTTAGCGTGAATTTCACTACTGTCACAGAGAAAAGGGGTGTGGCTTAGTGTGAATAAAATCGGAGAAAAGGGTTAGCAACAGCTTACATACACTGATCTGTAATCTCTATTACTATTGTCCAATCAATTCATAATGTATCACTTTTGTTGCGTCAGACCATGCAATTGAAAGTTATGTTTGGCTGTCGATGTGATGAATTTGACTCCAGTTAGAAACACACGACAGAGATCGCTCGGAAGAGGGTCGTGGAGGAATTTTTCCCCTGTTTGAGTCACCTGGGGTTTTTTCTCCTCCACTGCATGGTATGATGGTACAAATTAGGATGCTACACATTACTATGGTTACTTAAAGGGTCTGTGAAAATGGTTCCAGGTTAGAACCTGGAAAGGGGGGATGTGTCGTGGAAAATATCCTCTAAATGTTTGTATGACATGATTAATCACACTGATATTGTTTTGTCCAAATATGGGAACACACAGAGGATGTGGATGTTGCCAAGGGAGAGAGCCAAGATTGTTCTTACCTAACTAGTCCGGGAAACGAACTAGTACTGGGATATGGTCCATTAGGTTACGGGAATTGTCTGGAAACTAACTAGTGCCAAAATGTCAGGTTGACCTAACATGGAATTATGTTACATAACTGGGGGAATGGCCTGATAGGAGTATAAAGTAAGAGGACCTCTCCAGGTTCGGGGTCCTGGTCCGTTCGTCCTTTGTGCGTTGCGTGTCCTTTGGGCCCTTGCTCTCTCTCTCTTTGATGCGTCCACATCTCTCTGCTCCATCAACATCTACTGTCACTGTATAAGTTGTACCTATGTGCATCGGATTGAATAAACATCACCTAAACCCACTCTCGGCCTCGGTGGTTCTTGATCGAACAACCACACATGCCTGCTGCCGAGGTAAGGGGCGGGGCTTAGCATGAATCGCACACTGTCACAGCGAAAGGAGCGGGGCTTAGCGTGAATCACGTGATACATATAATTTTTTGATTACTTGACTAATAATGCAAAGGTGAATTGCGTAGATAAAGCCAGTGTGGCCAAAGGCACTAATTACAGAACAGAGCAGGCTCCACATAATATAGCATTGGATTTAATTAACAATGTAAAGACATCTTATATGTTTAAGTAGTTACAATATTCTTTGCTATTTTAGGTAGAATTATATCATGATATAATACAATAATATAACAATATAGTAATATTTTAATATAATAATATCTTGCCCTAACAAGCCTCTGATCTGCAACTCTCTCACCTACTTTATTGTACACTTCTAAAAACTCTCTCCCGCACTCTTTAAAAGCTATCTTACACAGTCTAAAAATTTTCCTGTCACTTTCCAAAACTTTTCCGACACTTTCCTATGTTTAATAAAAGTCCGTCAGTCTATGTTTCTTTTGTCACTGTAGTAGTTCAATTATGTTTTTAAGTTGTCCATTTTGCAGTGGTGGAGGAGCTACAATAACGTTGCAATCAAATATTTGAGACCAAAAACCTTATTTTCAATAAAAATTAAAACCTTAAGTGACCACTGTTTAAGAAAAAGAAATGAAATCACTATGTAAGTTATTTGTTCTTCAGGTGAGGGGGAAAAAACAAATGTTGATGGGGGACAATGGGGCAGGGTTGATAAGACAGTGAACAGAGGAGGACAAGGTGAGGGAGAGGTGAGGGACAGAGAAGATTTATTATGACAGGTGGGTGATAAAACTCACAATAATGGTACCTACTTGAGGAGAAAAAGTCAAAATTGTAATTAAGTAAAAACTTTGCTCTTTCCACCACTGCAATTCTGTCTCCAAGTCTGTTTTACACACCTGTAATTTGGACTATTGGGAGTGAAAATGTTAATATAAACTGTATGTATAAACCTAATGTATGGATCCAAACCTTTCACTACACAGAGATCCCACCAGATCTGACCTTGTTCACCCAAGCTTCTACGCAGATGCCGAGGCATCTGTGTGGGGTGGGGGTTCTAGCGGGATGTATGTGTTAGTTATAAAAGACCCAACACTCCTAGACCCCAGGCTTTTGCCTTTATTTTCTCCATCCCCAAATGCAGCCTATGGAGTCTCTGCTCCAGCCAATACTTTATGCGGTAAAGTCTAAAAATGAGAATTCAGAGACCCAAGCCACCCACAATGACCCCAAAAAAAGAAGAAGAAGTTCTGTCCCTGCCGGTCCAAATATTGCTCAGCTGAGTGGGTCCCAGACCCAGGGCATAGGGTATTTTCACACCCTCAGAGTCCAACTCTGGCCAACAATAGAACCTAGTCTATTGTCAGTCGACTGGGCCTAATGCCACCTGGTCCAACCAGGATTTACCCTAACACGGCCCAGCCATCTTGGTTATAGGGCGTCTATGTTTCTTAACAGTGACTACGTTCAATAGACTCTCGTCAGAATCTATTCCAAGAGGTAATTTGATTAAGAATTTAACAAGCTGCCCTCAGGGTCCAACCCTGGCTGTCCAATAGAACCTAGTCTGCTGGCAGTCTTAACCTAGCGCAGTGCCCCTGCCCCCCCCTATGAAGAAGAAAAACTTTCGCGCCCCGCCTACTCTCTGCGGGCGGGAGGCACTGGTCGCTATCGTATGTTTAAACGTTTAAATATCCCTTCAAAATAAGATTCAGATGCGCGACAAATACATTCATAAAGAAAATGTTATTTTCATGAACATTTCAAACATTTTAGAATATGGGGTCAGCGTCAAGAAACCTTAATATTTCACATAGAGCTGTTTTTCTTTTAGCTTCTGCATGTTTGTGTGCCCACTAAGACTCACAAGCTCTCCTCCTCTCGACCTCTCTCCTCCTCTCCTCTCAACCTCTTTCCTCTGCCCTAACGCGCTCTGACTCTGGTCACGAGGGCCGTTCGACGCCGCTTGCTTTCTTGTGTGGCCCCAGTACCAATTGATCCACGGACACACATCTAGCACAGATATAATAAACTCGCCGTTATAGCAAATGGATTTATGTGGCGATTTCCTGTCAGGATTTTCATTATATATCTACGGACAAGGTTATTAGCGTGTCATGAGGAGCGGGCAAAAGTCACTTCAGAGAAAATGTGATCACTCATAAATTATTGACTGTTTTTGTGCGGCCCTGTAGAAAATGCGTAACGGACCAGTACCGGTCCCCGGCCCGATGGTTGGGGTCCTAGAGCTAATACTCACACTCTAACAATGAGAGCGCAACTGCCACCTACTGTAGTGGATGTGCAATTACATTTTATTCTAGTACAGCAAAAGAAAAGCATGTTCCCCTGGGTCATTCATGCCCCCCCGGGCATCGCACTGCGCCCCCCTAGGAGGGTGGGCCCCACTATTTGAGAAACACTGACCTAGGGCGACCTGGTCTAACCAGGATTTCTAATACCGGCTCATTGATCTGTCCCTATGTGTTAGTAGATGTGCTTCATGCAACTTTACATGTGTAAAAACACACTGGGCTAGATAGGCCACCCAAATTTTCCAAATCTGCGAGACAGAGAATTACAGATTCATATGACAGTGACATCCCTAATAATAATAAAAAATAAAAAAAACTAAGCTATGCAGAATTTTTTTTTTTTTTTTTTTTTTTTTTAACTAAAAAAAAAAAAAAAAAACTGACACAGTCATCAACTCCACCTCGATTTGCCCAAAGGTCCTCACACACCATCCACACCATAACTTCGGGGTCACCAAGTTGTAAGAATTGTTTGTTTCTGGTGTAAGCATCAAAGAGGACAAAGAGACTGAAACTGAGTCAGAGGGGTTTAATGAGTTCCACACAGGTAAAGTGAACAATGAAGCAATGGACTCTCAGGAAGGATTAGGAAGAGAGTCCTAAGATGTGCACATTGACAGCTAGGATCTCCTAATGGAGCTACAGATAAAAAGTGGCTTAAATCACAAGACCAGAACACCGGTGTTATCTTCCTGTCCATGCATCCTTGGAAGCCCCCACACTGGTCTCCATAGCATTCTGGTGATCCACCATGCATTTCATATCCACTGTTGGTCACATGTTATTTACCTTAGTATGAGTAAATCAAGATACCAGTTTGAAGTAGTGCTGCACAGCTAGAAAATACCTTACAGTGGATAAAAACAAGAAACCATTGGCCTTTTTAGTTTTGTGATGTGAGTCCCATCTTGGATTTGGTTGGTTTGGCTCAGCTCTACATCTGACGATAGGTTGGCCTGGGTGTCATCTGGCCCGGTGCTGGACCAACCACTTGACTGGCCTAGATTGAGCCCGGTCTCCGTCTGGACCTGGCAGCCCTGCGGGGCCATCTGCTCTTGTCTCACACTCCCAGAGGACCGTAATAAAAAGAAGACAACAAAGACACTGTCAGTATCAAAAATATACAACTTGCAAAAAACCTATCTCATTTTTTATATCGACTAACTTCACCAATCATCACTATTCTCGCAGGGAATGTGCATCAGTCTCAGCAAGATTAGCCCATTCATAATGCTATCATCTCCTACACCAATATCAATATTTTAAACATCATCAGTAGGGTGGCCAAAACATCCAAGTGTACATCACGGCCTTACACCATCAAATAACACCAGGACATTAAAAAATATAGGCTCCTTGCCTTGTTTGGGTGGTACACCCAAACAAGGCAAGGAGCGATGGAGAGAAGAGGAGGCGAGACGAGACGAGAGAGAGAGAGAGAAGAAAAGGGGGAACACACCATCTGCACCCAGTACACACACACACTACGACAAACAGGGACAAACAACTAACTACTTTTTCCAGAAATCCCAAAATTAGTGACCCGCTGACCCGAGCCTAAACTGCACCGACACACGTATGGTTATATAAATTATTTTTGCAATTATTGTCCTTTATTTACTCACATGTACAATTTGTACAAGTTCACCCCCAGCAGACCTGGGCCAACTAAAAACATATATATATACTCGCGTGTATTTAGTAATTTAATACACCCAGCAGACCTGGGCCTAAACAGCTGCAAACACACGTCCTCATATATACTCGCGTGTACTGTTTATCTTGACTAATTTATATAGTTACCCAGTTACCCAGCAGACCTGGGCCTAAACAGCTGCAAACACACGTCCTCATATATACTCGCGTGTACTGTTATCTTGACTAATTTAATAGTTACCCAGCAGACCTGGGCCTAAACAGCTGCAAACACACGTCCTCATATATACTCGCGTGTACTGTTATCTTGACTAATTTAATAGTTACCCAGCAGACCTGGGCCTAAATAGCTGCTATCACGCGTTTCCATATATACTCACATGTACTGCTATCTTTCACTTATTCTTCTTTAAAACACAGGCCTACGTGCATGCATACAACATAAAACCCCAATACAGTACTGTATTTCCCAATTTACCAATTTAGATGAATTTTAGGTAATTCCCAAACACTCCCACCAACTAATGTATGGAGCAATAAAAAATGCTACCGATCCAGCCGACAATGCCAAATATTTAATGTTGTTTAAATTTTACCACAGATACTGAAGTTTGTAGCAATCCTTTGGTCCGGGATGGGATGTGTTTAGGAAATGACCTAAAAGACAGAAGTTCTGATAGTGTAATGGTATTTATTACAAAAAACAGAGTATATGCCAATTATAGACAGAGGTCTGGGTATCTCTATGGCAGTGGGAGGTGAACCCTGAACAAAGAAATTCCCCCATATTTATATCCATAATACGCCTTCTTTACATAACTTATCATCAGTCTGTCTACAAGGGCTTAATTATTTCCAGATGTTACATGTACACATGTCAGTGTTGGACACGTTAATCCAAAAACTGTGTCACCTCTATACATTAAGCTCTTAAAGGAGGACCAATAGGCCAACAAGCATCTAATGGTGAAGGCCAGATACTACATGGTCAACTGGGATAACTTGTAGGCTTTTGCAAGCAAACAGGTGTTTATCAAGGGATAGAGAAAGATAGGTTTTCTACCTTTTTTTTTTTTTTTAAATTATTATTATTATTATTATTATTATTATTATTATTATTATTATTATTATTATTATTATTATTATTATTATTATTATTATTATTATTATTTAATTTTTATTTATATTTTGAGTACGCTCTTAAACTGTGAGCTTACGGTTTGACTGAGATTCCGGAACAGTAGGTGGCGGTAATGCTCCTTTTAAGTTGATTGCCAACTGCTTTAAAACACCTAAAAGAAGAAGGCCTTACCAGTGGAGGGCAGTAATACACTGACTGTGTCCAGTCTGTAACAACAACAATATGGGAGAAGCTAACGTTAAATGACAAACTAGCTCTATTAGCCTAGCTGCCTGACATTCTCGCAGTTTTTTGTCTGTTGAATCGTTATTATTTAACTTAATAGCTGCAGCTGAAGATGGGAAAGCGAGACAATCGAGTGGTGAGTTATTTTTTACGACAAATTGATCAACATGAGCGTTGCATTCCCCTAGCTCAGCACATCTCTGCAAGGTGGTGGTTCTGAAAACATGCATCATGTTTGAGTGCATTATTCGGTCAAATGTAAGCTTTAACGTTGTTAATGGTCACTGTTTAATTCCTGTTTAAGTTTCCAAGTACACTGATGCGTACTGCCTACCAAGTTTACATTTATAATCATTCATCATCAATCATTGATTGTTTATTCCTAGTGCAGCAAGCGGTGGGCCAACAGCCTTTTTGATGCCGTTGATAGATCTCTATTGTGGGAGGACCCTGTTTTCTGCAGACATGATCTACATTTATCAGGGAATCTATATAAATTTGTCGCCACTTGTCGTTTTTCTGCAATCTGTATCTTTTCGCTGACACTTTTTGAGGCAAAAACAGCGGACAGTTATCGCAATGTGTGACGGATCCTCTGCTATCAGCCAATGGCGCATCTGGAAATATTATCAATCTCCCACCTATTTTTCTACTTTTGCCGTGCTCTCAACCGTGATATAAGTTGTGCGCCGTGGTGCTCGGAATAACGCTGGTTAATGGCCAAGGTTTAACAACATATTTTGTTTAGCTCTTCAGCTCTTCTCTACCATAGACTGTATATATAAATGGACATAGCTAACCAGCTAGCTGCTGCTTCCAAACATGATGTGAGCATGGGCGTGCTTCTGGCTCCATCAACTCTGGCTCCAGTTCACATTCTACTGAAAAACTGTTGCCCATCTTTCTATAATTGCTGCTGTCAGACTCCTCATTTTGGTTTGTAAATGTTTGCATTAATCTGCTCCCCATGATCCTGGTATTTTTTTTGCTATTGTGTCATATTAAGATTAATAACAGACAGATCAGACGCCTTCTTTCCCTGAGGTCACTCCCGCTAGGGTGAAGTTTGATTGACAGCAATGCTAAGCACCCGGCTTTGCCCAGGCACTCATCGTTGCGGAAGCAATAGGCCCTACGCCCTGTAGGGGGCTCAGGCCTAATAATAATGTAAACTCATTTTCCACCTATTATTTTTCTCTTAAACCATACGAGCTACAGTCATGTGGCTTTCTCACATTGTGCCCCATCACAAATAAGGGCCCTATGAATTTTTTCACAAGTCCACGACAAATTGATTGTCTTGAATTTTTGAAAATTAAATTTGAAGAGGGCGCTACAGAGCCATTTTGTGAGCTAAAGCCATGATTTGCATATCATTGTGTTCAGCTCCCAAATGTGCCTAAAAGCTGTATTGGCGTTTTCCCAACAAAAAATGTGTGAAAGAGAAATATTTTATTAAAATATTCCAGAAATTGCAATTTTGTCGAAAATTCATCATGACCACACCCAAAGTCATGTAATTGATGATCTTTAATCACACATGGGTTTAGTGGGTTTTGGCCAAATTTGAAGTGTTTGTAATGAAAACTGTGCGAGGAGATGTCCCGAATATGAGGGTGTGCACTTTTGTCATTGCCGGCTTTGATCCAATTTGTGACGATTAGAGCTCGTCAAGTTCTAATTTTTGACACCACTCACTGGCATGTTGGGACGTGTTTACTACTTGATTTTTGCAATTTTTCCAGTTTTCAGACGCCGTTTTAATGAGTCCCTCGCCAGGACGTTGTCACTGGCTCGGGCCTAATAAAATTAAGGGGAAGGTAGAAGGTAAACAACACCCTCTACCGGTATTAAAGTGGTATATCAACGGATCAAATTAAACCTGCCCAAATACAGAATCGTTAAACTGCAGTATCCCACTTTATGTACAAGTAATCAGTGTCCTCTGGTTTATAGACTATGAATGTGAAAATGACACTGGTTACCTCTGTCTCTTAGAACGTTTTAACAAGATATAATTTATTAAAGTTATGCAGTAGCTAGAGTTGGTAGCGTAAGCTACGTTACAGTACTTCAACCGCTGTCTGTGCGCTTATGTGTCTCATTTCAGCACGTTTCTCTGCATCAGGCCAATGTCCCAACCCAAGAACCATATACCCCACCGTGATTGGTACGTTCGTTCAGCTCCGCACACAACACTGTAAAGTGCCACACATCAAACTCGTGGGCCGCACTAACATTAAACTTTCATATTAAGGTAGGGGCCAGAAACTACCGGCCCGGGGGCCACAGTTGGCCCGCAGGCTGCGAGTCTGAGACCCCTGATATAGTCTATGGTCTCTACTATGGATCTATTATAAAATCGCTACACTGTAACCACCTTTCACTAGTGATGGTGAGATGAAGGCCCATGAAGCATCGATACTTTCAGCCAACTGTGCCGGCACATATACCGGCACTTCATAAGGATTCATTTACTCTATAGCGCCATCAAGAGGTTAATAAAATGTATTACAATCTAGTTTCCACTGCAGTGCCATCAATGAACAAATGTGCTACAAAACCAGTGATAGGACCACAGCAAAACACATTATTAGAAATAGGAATGCACTTGTGTTCCTTGTAGTAGTTCTTCTAATTAAATAAAGAGAATTAAACTCCAATATTTTTCATTGTTTTTTATTAAAATAAAATAGTTTCTCTAAAGAGTCAGGACTAAGGCGGTTCCGTTTTTTTGTAAGGATTTCTCCTGCTTTGGAAAAATTCCTCTCACAAGGCACATATGAAGCTGGAGTGCAAAGGTACATGACAGCCAGTGTGAATACATTTGGAAACTTATTTCTTTCTTTCTCCATTACTGCAGTGGGTCTTCCTCCCTAATTTTATAATTGCTATATAAGACAAACCTAGTTGGGAGTGATCAAGGCAAAGTACTCCTAAACAGGGGAAAACTTTCTTTTTGTCGCTGGTTCAATCTTTTAAACACTTGCAGATAATAACCAAACACAAGATGTGCGGGTCGACTCCATTGCGCTTCGCTGTGCCATGCGGTTCACGTCAAACCAGCAAACCACCTCCTGAATCAGTCACGTGGTACAGTGCTTCAGGAAAGTTCAAACAACATTGCTTACGTCATCAAACCACGATCTGAACCACACTTCGCCTGAATTTTACTGATTACTCGACACATACTTCGAAGCCTCGGCACGGACCGTAACATCATTACCTTTCACTGCAGCTTTACTGCCATAATAGCCAAAACCAAAAAGCTTCCACAAAAGAAGGAATCCAACAGAATAACCGTGTTCTAATACTGGCTTTATTCTGATATGAAGCTGATCGCCAGCCAGCCTGATGAACAGCTGTGCCGGGCTACTCGCTGATTGGTTTTCTGTCAAAATCTGTGGCATGCTACTGGTTCACAGCTGAGACATTTGCCAGAAAAATTTTGAAAATAAAAGGGTGAATTTTGTGAAAATGTGCAAGAATCTGGAGTGGTGACAAAGCGGATCTCGTTGAGTAAAATGTATTCCACATGACACAGGAAGAATTGGACAGCATAAGAAGCCAAGTATGAACTCCAGTGACAGTGGATAATAATTAGGACTATTATAGAGCTTGGGATTGTGACAGCACACATCATAGAATTTCCATTTAAGAAGTGGAGATTTTAAAATGATAAATACTGAGTTTAGCATTCATTCATATAGTAAAGGCCAAAAGTAAAATCTGTCAACTGGACAAAAAGTTGTTAGCATGAAGACGTTTCACTGCTCACCCAAACCACTTCTTCGGTTCTGGTCAGGTTACTGGTGGACACTGCCTTATATCTATCTGAAGGGAGGAGCTAACTACACTACAAACTAAAAGTAGCTATTGTTTACAGTTTCTGTATGTAGGCTAGGTCTGTTGAGCTACACTAAGTGTGCACTGTGTACTGAGTCATACTTGGCATATTCAGTTAGTTCTTAATGAGTGCTTTCACACCTATTAGCATCCTGGCTAGCTTTATTGTTCTCATTGTTTCCTTTGTTTGCTTTAGGTAACAAGAATTGTTTCTTTAACTTCCCTCTCAGACCATTTCTTTTCTTTGGCTAAAACCTGTACCTCATTATTTTCAAAGGAGCGCTTAGTGGCTTTGAGATGGAGGTTTATGGCTGACTGGAGTCCCGAGGAGCTCTCGTGACGGTGTCGGTACATACTCTTGTAGAGTGGCTGTTTAGTTTCTCCAATTTAATGCTCACTGCACTCTTCACTACACTGAATGGAGTAGACCACATTGCTTTGTTTATGTGTGTTTGTAGGTTTGAAATACACCGAAATTTCATACTGTCTGAAAATTCTCTGAAGCTTTTCATACACACCAGCTGTGTAAGGAGTTGCCTTTCCTTCTAGATTCAGATTCCCTGTTGTCCTGTTTTTTAGCTCTCTTAGATCTTAAAAGGCCCATTTTGGATATCCACAACCTGAGAAGGCTTTCTCTACATGTTCATTCAAATGTTTTTGACAGTATAAAGTGATGTTTTTACCAGCACGTTCCAGCACACTAATGTGTAGTTTTAATGTTGTTTTGGCTAATGTATCACTATCTCTATGGACATTATGCACTACTGCCACAAATATATAGGATTTCCAAGACAATTTTTTAGGTTCCATCCCTAGCCCTATTATTGATACTAACTTCTCATACCAAACACGTATTGATCACAGGCTGCCGAAGATGTGTTTTTAAAATCCATTTTGTATTTTTTTCTTGAGACAGTCTTAAAATTGTTTTTGTAGTTATTATTTTTAATGTGTGCATTGCGTCACTATGGTAACTGTTAAACATTCTGCCATAAAGATGTCTGAAGAACATCCCCAGCATGATGTCATTGCAAAGTCTCATTAAGTTTGCCAACTGTCTTGGATGTCAGGGCAGTCTGTGCCATAGTGGTTCTCTCAAATGATTTTATTGCCCATGGGAACTTAAGCTAAAACATTTTGTGAATTTTCAAAATAAAATGTGGTAAAAAGACTTTGCTGATTTCTTGCCAAATATCACCTTTTAATACCTTTTTATAGAACAATGCAATACACATATATTTGAACAACTAGTTTTATATGTAGTATCTACCTTACTCACAAAATTAATGTAATAAATGTCCCCTTCCACCAGTTAGTTCATGTGACATATCGACACTCTGTGGAGCCTCCACAAATGCCAGACTTTGTGCCATGGAACTTGCTCATCAAGCCCTAGTGGTCAGCCTTAGTGATGATAACTTTTTCTGAGGTTGTTACTGTCTCAACTGTGTTGGTGAAAGCAAGATATTTAAGTTTATTTGCATAAATTTAGGTGTGTATGCTTCTGTGCTACAATCCTTAAAAGACATGCTTCAGTAGTGTTCATTCCCATAAATTCCCGATAATTCCCATGAAACTTTTTCTACTTTGAAAATGTAGGAAATTTTGCAACTCCAATTATATATATGATATGCTATATGGTGTAATAAGAAAGTCTTGTTTGAACAGTAACTTGTTATTCTCTCCCATCTGCAATTTAGGCTTATATTAACCCTATTGCTGCGGCACGAGCAAGGGGTCCAGTGCAGAGTTCAGGGCCCAGTATACAGGATTACCTGAGCAGACCACGTCCAACTTGGTGAGACCTTCAACAAAATGTTATGGGTGATTCCATAATTAGGGGTACATTTCCTATTAACTGTCTGTATTTATCACAATTATTTCTTCCAAGCAATAATAGTTGTTACTTTGGACCATCATTCCCTTACTGCAGGGGTGCCCAAACTCTTTTCAAACTGAGGGCCATATCTTCAAAAATATTCGACATGGAGGACCAGTGGTCAATACAGTGGATAATTCAGATGGGTGCATTTAACAGTAGTAGTTTAATAGTTTTGACTTCATACTTAAAATAAGGCTTTAAATATTCATATTAGGTCTCTGTGACAATGCAGTATGGTGTTATTTAGGTTATATTGGTAGAATTACTCAAATTTGCTGTAAAAAGTACTGATTTTGATCAATTGGGTCAGTTCCAGAGAAGGCCTGAGGACCAATAAAAATTGGTCTGCGGGCCGCATTTTGCCTTGCTGGATTAAATTAGGCTCCTTGATGGCAATATTGATTTTTGTGGAATCAGTCAATTTACATGGTTTAGGAGACAGCAATTCAAAAACATAATTTTGTCTTTTAACATTCAGAATTTTGGTTCTATTTAAACTAAAGACAATTGGGTGATGTATTTATAGTCGTTCCCATAGACTCCATTATAAATCAGCATGACATGGTTGAGATTGATGAAATACAAATACACTGCGTTCCAAATTATTATGCAAATTCTTTTCTCTGATTCTTGCCAACTTGTCAGTATAAATGGCAGTCATCATTATTTTCAGGTCATCGACCTTTAGAGTACAATTTGAATGTTATTGAACTTCCAATGATAACAGTATTTTCGACTTCAAAAATACAAACTTAAAATGCACTGTTACAAATTATGCACAACAGAGTTTCAAACCATGTTATTGTTATAAAGAACTGAAAATGGTCATTTGTTTGTTTAATTAGAAGCATTAGCATATTACTGAAATCAAAAGCTATTTCAATCAAAACATCTTAACAGGTCAAGTTACATTTTAACATAGGACTCCTTATATGATAGGAGCTTCACAATTCTTGCATCCATTGAACTTGTGAGTTTGTGGAGAGTTTCTGCTTGAATTTCTTTGCAGGATGTCAGAATAGCCTCCCAGAGCTGCTGTTTGTGAACTGCCTCTAGATCTTTCGCTCGAGGATGTTCCAAAGGTTCTCAATAGGGTTGAGGTCAGGGGAGGATGGGAGCCACACCATAAGTTTGTCTTCTTTTATGCCCATAACATCCTTGCTGCATGAGATGGTGCATTGTCATGCATGAAGATAATTTTGCTACGGAAAGCACCGTTCTTTTTTTTGTACCATGGAAGAACGTGGTTAGTCAGAAACTCCACATACTTTACAGAGGTAATTTTCTCACCTTCAGGGACCCTAAAGGTGCTGACCAGCTCTCTCCCCATGATTCCAGCCCAAAACATGACTCCGCCACCTCCGTGCTGACGTTGCAGCCTTGTTGGGACTTGGTGGCCGTCCACCAATCATCCACCACTCCATACATCTGGACCATCCAGGGTTGCATGGCAGTGAACAAGACTTGAAAATAAGTCTTGTGTATTTCTGGGCCCACTGGAGCCATTTCTTCTTGTAAGCATTGGTTAAGAGTAGCCGAATAGGTTTATGCATAACTTCAAGTCTCTGGAGATCCTACATCTTGATGTTCGCAGGACTCTAGAGGCACCACCATCTTCATATACCCATTTGCTGCTTTCGAATGGCATTTTTGCAGCTGCTCTCTTAATTGGACATATTTGTCTGGTAGAAACCTTCCTCATTGTGCCTTTATCTTCACGAATCCGTGTGTGCTCTGAATCGGCTACAAATCTCTTAATGGTATGATGATCATGCTTAAGTTTTCGGAGAATATCTATTCAATTATTTCACACTTTTTGGCACTAGAGAGATCCTTTTCCCTTTTCCCGTATTGCTTGAAAATGGTGGTCTGCTTAATAATGTGGAGCGTCCTTAAGTGGGTTTTCCTTAAATTGGACTTACCCGGCAAACGGTCTGAGATTGGTTTCACTGACCCAAAGAGCCCTGAAACACAATGCCATCCACGAGTTTCACTGGAAAACAACCATTATGACCTTTATGACACATAAATACAATTTGCATAATAATTTGGAAATTTTCCCTGGGAAATTAAAGTTGGCCACTAAACCTTTGCATCTCAAGATATTGCTTATATTGATAACTTGCATGGTTGTCATAAATAAGTAGCCTACACATTGGTGAATGTAATTTGAAAATTCTCTTTTCATTGAAGTGTACCTCTAATTATAGAACCCATCTACTATGTTTGTTCTTGGCTGATGCTGTTTCTTTCCATGAAGGGAGGAACTAAAAGAACAACTCGATAAAAAGAAAAAGGGCTCTCGCGCCTTGGCTGATTTTGAAGACAAAATGAATGAGGTTTGAATTCAACACTGCTGTATAACACTGCTACATATCACTGTGACCTTTTATTAAACTTTGTTTTGTTTTTGTTGTTTGTTTTTTTCAGAGATGGCGCAAAGAACTGGCAAAGAACAGGGAAAAGTTAATTGGTGCAAGGGAGAATCAAAAGGAAAGGAAGGCCACAGAGCAGAAGGACAAGCGCAAGCGAGAGGTACACTCACTGAATAAAACACCTTGTTGGATTATAACGGGGAGTTCAAAATACCTTTTAAAATGCAAATGTCATTACAATGAATTATAGTATTGAGGTTACTGGAGTGAAGTAGACAATAATATGTTGTCAATGATCTGATCTTATAACGGAGTATTAGACTCCTATTGAAAATAAAATGTGCAGGTGCTACAAGAATAAAATTGTTAAAATTTGTCATTAAAGTTGTAATTTTTGAGAATGAAGAAGCAGTCTTGGCACAGAAGAGCAAAATATTTCACTACCTCGGCCAAGAACCAAAAGAATAGCACTTGGATGAGGTAAAAGCTTACATAAAAGCTTACATAAAAGCTTCTATTGGATGTTATTTTTGTCTTTTTAAATGTCACAAACGGCCAATATTATATAGTTTGACATCTGTGGGCTTTTTAAGTAAGCTTTTTAACTCACCCAATCGCCATTCTTCTGCAGTCTGTATTCGCTTTGATATGACATGGTTCCTAAGTCTTTAAAATGCCAACTTTATTGTTGTATTTGACTCTAATCTAATATTACAAATTTATTCTCATAAAATTATTTTTCCGGCTGCAAATTTATAGAACTCTTGGTGATCTCTAACATTTATTTATTTATTTTATTTAACCTTTATTTAACCAGGAAAAGTCACATTGAGATTAAAAATCTCTTTTACAAGAGAGTCCTGGCCAAGACGGGCAGCAGTTCAGGTACATGTTAGTTACAATTCTCTATCAGTCAAAGCACACACATACATATAAAACAGTTAAACAGTTCGGAAAATACACAGTCAAAATCACGGTTTCAAATCTAAAATGTCAGACTTTTTAACATGATAATCAGGAGAAGCAGTGACATACAGATGTTACAGCATCCCTGTCAGTTAAAATCCTTTTAAAGGATTCTAAGGAGACTAGCTCACTCAAACATGTATAATCAACTGTTACATTACACATATTTATTCAGCTACATGAAGCATAGACCGTGAACCGAGTACGTGTCTGGTATGTTAACGTAACATACCAACAGTTAATCAGCAAACTAAAGCATTAAAAACAAGGTAACAAGTTTACTCTTAATCTCACTCCAAATCATTAAATCCACTGAATTCTTCAACCTCAGAGTTGCTTCCAAACAACCTCCGGAAGTAGATGAAGTGCCGTTTCCACGTGGCTGTGTTACTGGTACACAAGCCTTGGGGGCCCTCACACGGTTGCCAGTGTGACAATAATGAAGATGTGACATGATATATCTTAATAAATTCACATACAAGTCGCATCTGAGTATAAGTCGCACCCCTAGTCAAACAATGGAAAAAAAAGTGTGACTTATAGTCCGGAAAATACGATAGTTCATTTTATAACTAGCATATAATGAATAGTTTGCAGTGGTCTAAAGTTATTTCTCACTTATCTTTAGCATTCTGTGCATCCTAATTATTCAGTTCATAAGCTCTTTTCACAGCTCTCAGTATGTAACTTGGAAGTATGGTTTTAACTTTCTACTTTCTTGGAATCATGCAAGTGACCTTCCAGTTACCTCCCAGAAAATTACATACTGTACCTTTTTTCCTCCTTTGCCTCATACAACCGATCCTGATTCTTTCTGTCCATAGGTGTACATCTCCAGGGAGTTTAGTTGTTTTTTTTTTTACTTTTGACTAACTCTCTTTCAGTTCTTTCATATCTCTGCCATTGTGCAATGTCTGTTTTAATTATTTTTCAGTTTTGCTCTACCATTTTAGTGCCTAATAACGTGTTGTTGTGTGATCCTAACTTATAATTTCCCATGTATTATCTGTAATTAGAGGAAGAAGGAAAAGCGGCAGTGCAGCAGGGTGAGAGCAAGTTTACTGCTGTCCTTGACTTGAAGCTCAAATCTAACAAAGCTTGCTTCTTTTGTTTTGTTCAAGCACTCTTCATCATCATCATCATCATCATCATCATCATCATCCTCCTCATCTTCTGATTCTTTCAGCAGCTCTTTGTCCCAGTCTGAAGATGAGGTATGTATCATCAAATACATAGGTTTTATCTTTTATTTGCAACATTTTGCTTTAGTTTCAATGTAAACATTTGTTTCTTAGGATGAAAAGCCTGTTAAAAAGAAATGGAAAAGAAAACGGTTGACATCAGACTTTTCAGAAGAAGACTATAATGTTGAAAACAAGGTAGGCTTCTGTGTTGAGTATTATCACAGTAAAAGGTGCATACTTGTTAGGGGCGGAATGATACACGTGGGTAAATCTTTTCAGTACAGCACATTTGGTTGGTTCCACGTTTGTACCACTTATATAATATTTATAGTTTGTAATAATAAATACTTGCGTATTATTTAGTCTACACACGTCAGGGACATTATTAAGTGACGCACCTTTTCTTTATTGGCCTATTATTCATTCGTGTACGGATCAATTTGCATGATCTAGTGCTCTTAACACTTCAAAATAGGAGTGTGTAATAGATGGAGATTTGGCTACACTGGCACTGCATTCAAATTCTTAAACTATATCAATGATGATGATGATCAATGATCAACCCTTCAAAATTTGCTGTCCATAGGCAGTGTAGCCAGCAAATATGTCATTTATTAAGATCTGACAGGGGTTTAAAAAAGTATTGCTAGTGTCCTTCATGTTTTGGCATCATATAAATCCTTGGTTTTCATAGGAGTCCAAGAAGAAGAAAAGTGAAGGAAGGGTCAAGATTTCTGTAAGTATCAATGAAGCGTATGTTGATCACTTTGACTTTAAAGAAGACATATTGCACTTGAGTCTGCTATATAGTTAAAATCTATGATCCCTGTGGATCATTATGTAGCTGCACATCACTCTAACAAATAGCAGATTTTCTTTCATTTGTACCAAAATGACTATACAATACTGCCGAATCATACATGAATGACTTATTGAAAAAAGAAAAAAAAAATTAAGGAAGTACATAGCAGTGGGCGGGTAAGGGGAGACATTACAGGCAAAACTCCTTATTTTCTTTTGGTCATTTTGTTGTTTTGGCATGCAAGCTTTCATTTGGAAACAACTAAATTGCCCAGTCTGATGGATAGATGTTTTATTATTTCATTTAATGATTTTCCCTCTATAGAGTTGTACGGCATATTGTAATTTCAAAATTTGGCTGTTTTTTTGCAAAATTTCACACATTTAACACTGACATACACCAAACTTTCCATTCTTTTGAATTGTTTGGCAAATTTCCAGTAAGATTTTTGCTTTCTCAACACTAAAAAAAAATCTCCCTATATTATATATATATATATATATATAGGGGATATATATATATTATATATAGGGGATATATATATATATTATATATATATATATATATATATATATATATATATATATATATATATATATATATATATATATATATATATATATATATATATATATATATATATATATATATATATATATATATATATATATATATATATATATATATATATATATATATATTAATATATATATATATATATCTATATTATATATATATATATATATATATATATATATATATATATATATATATATATATATATATATATATATATATATATATATATATATATATATATATATATATATATATATATATATATATAATATATAATATATATATATATATATATATATAATAAAAGTGTGTGTGTGTGTATATATGTACACACAATTATTAGGCAAGTGATTATTTTGACCATATCATCATTCTATCTATAATTTCCAACTCCAAACTTTATAAACTTGAATGCTTTTGGATTTAATGCATATCAGGAGATGTGCATTTGTGTAAAAAGGGAGGGTGTGGTCTAAGGAGATCAACACCCTATAACAAGGTGTGCAGAATTATTAGGCAAATTCTTCTCCTCAGGAAAAATTGACCAAAGAAGAGATTTTATTGACTCTGAAAAGTAAAAAAATGTAAACAGTCTTTCAGAGGGATGCAGGACTCTTGAAATATCTAAGATATTCGGGCGTGATCACAAAACCTTCAAACATTTTGTTGCAAATAGTCAACAGGGTCGCAAGAAACATGTCGAGAAGAAAAGATGCTAATTAACCACCAAAGATTTGGGAAGAATGAAACATAAAGATACCAGGAACCCATTATCCTTCAGTGCTGCGATATTCCACAACTGCAACCTACCTGGAGAGTCAAGAAGAACGAGGTGTTCAGTTCTCAGAGACATGGCCAAGCTAAGAAAGGCTGAAACCCGACCACCTCTGAACAAGACACATAAGTTGAAATGTCAAGAATGGGCCAAGAAATATCTGAAGACACTTTTCAAAGGTTTTGTGGACTGATAAGACGAGAGTGACTCTTGACGGACCAAATGGATGGGCCTGTGGTTGGATCAGTAACGGACACAGAACTCCACTTCCACTCAGACGCCAGCGAGGTGAAGGTGGGGGACTGGTATGGGCAGGTATTATTAAAGATGAGCTAGTTGGACTTTTGGGTTGAAAATGGACTCAATATCAACTCTCAGACCTACTGCCAGTTTTTAGAAGACACTTTCTTCAAGCAGTGGTAAAGGAAAAAGTCTACATCTTTCAAGAAGGCTTTGATACATGTGATGGAGCGTTGTCTCACATAAAAATCAAAGTCCTCCACCCTGTGGCTGGCCATAGGGTGGAGTGTGTGTATATATATATATATATATATATATATATATATATATATATATATATATATAATATATATATATATATATATATATATATATATAATATATATATATATATATAATCATATCATATATATATATATATATCATATATATATATATATATATATATATATATATATATCTCATATATATATATATATCATATATATATATATAATCTCATATATATATATATCATATATATATATATATATATATATATATATATATATATATATATCTATATATCATATATATATATATATATATCAATATATATATATATCATATATATATATCATATATATATATATATCATATATATATATATATATCATATATATATATATATATATTATATATATATATCATATATATATATTATATATATATATATCATATATATATATTATATATATAATATCATGTATATATCATATATATATATATATTATATATATATAATATATATATATATATATATATATATATAATATATATATATATATAATATCATATATATATATAATATCATATATATATAATAATATTTATATTATATTAATCCTGTTCTGTGGGTCTTACAGCTTGTTCTTGATACATCAGCCGACAAAACTTTGTTCTTACAGGGCTGTCCGACACCTATTTTCAAAGTGGGCATGGTTATTTTACAATCTATTCTTTTGTGAAATTGTGATGAAAATATAACTTAAGTTCTGAGCCCTCGGCCCAGGAGAAGTTCCTGTTGTTACAGCTCTAGGTGCAAGAATGAACTTCTTGCTTCTGAAGTATGAACTTGCTACAAGTCAGCCTTGGCATCTAAAATCTAAAAAACACTGGCTTAGCCAGGTTGCACTGGCATTGTCTGGCATTGTTCAAGATTGGTGATATTGGTGATAGGATGACATTCTGGCCTATTTTACTCAATTTTTTTCTCTTATTAGCTTACTCAGTTTTCGAGAGTGAGTCCACAACCCGGTTCTTCAAAAAATTCAACCTTCAATCTATGTTATGTCTCTGTTTTTATTGTTTGCTGCTGGACAAGTGAATTTCCTTGGTCTGGGATTAATAAAGTATTTATCTATCTATCTACTCATGGATGAAAGGCCGTTATTGGGGCCAGCAGCAGCATCCAACAGTGCAGCACTGTGTTGTGATTATCAGATGATCAGATTGTAGCATTTAGAGGAAGGTGAAAAATGGAGAAAAAAAAAAAAAAATAGAAAAATTTAAATGTATTTAGTATTTTGTCACAACAGGGTAATGTGTGAACGAAGTGTTCTGGTAATTAACTGGGATCTATGTGTGAATGAGATTTTAGGTTACAGCCGGAATTCATGTGTCTTCTTTAATGCTCGTTTTGTCTTACCTTTTCAGGACAAATCCAAGAAAAAGAAGAAGCATAAGAATCACAGCAGGAAGAAGCACGTCAAAGCCACGTCTCAGTCAGACTCAGAACTCGAGTAGTGGGTTGTGTTCATGTGACCTCACGACATTCTAGAATCTCTAGTTTAAAATTGAGCTGGAGGGCAGGTAAAAATGTTATGGTGGAATTTGTTGTTTAACTGGTCTAGCTGTCTAGCTAGCATACATATAGCCTACATATAGCAAAAACAGGGACAAAATTCAATGTATTCAGCTTACTTTTTTTTTATTATTCAAGTTCTCACAAGAAAAAAAAAATCACAAGATAGTGCACACCTTTTTTTTCTTTTCTCATTTACATTTTCTTTAGACAAAACTTAAGTTACACTTCTTGAGTAGCTTGTGCCAAAAACACTGCTGCAGTAACAGCAAAAATATCCAATAAAATAAATAAAAAATAATGGGGCCAAAATTGTGAAGCGATTGCACTATTTATTCCAAATTATGTCAGAATTTCATCTTAGGGATCCCTTGGGATCATTCTTGGAATCCCAATGACATTTGAGAATCATACTTTTTTTTTTTTTTTTTTTTTTTTTTTTTTTTTGAGATATATCTCTAAAACAAAAATCTCTCTCTCTCTTTTTGGGTTTTTTTTTTTTGTCAAAAAGTGTGAATCTCCAATATAGGCCCCTGCCCTCCATTTGAAATTATGACATCAAATTGTAGTACATGAATGCAGACTTGGTAGATGTAGGGCTGTGTGCTAGTGCCTGTCTGCTGCATGTGAACCCCTCTTTTCTGAATACAATGAGAACAGAATTGTACAGAAGTGTATATGTGTAAAGATGCATTATGTAACTGTTGGGGGGGGGGGTTGTTCTTCTGTGTTGTATGCATCTTTTTCTCTATTTTCAGACTGCCTAGAAAGCAATCCATTTACTCAATCCATATATATATATATATATATATATATATATATATATATATATATATATATATATATATATATATATATATATATATATATTTTTTTTTTTTTCGTATATATAAATTCTTATTTCAATATTTCTATTCATGCAGGAGCGGTAGTTTCTGCTGCTCTGTGTTGTGCTGGGTTGGGGGATCTGTTAAGTTGAGACTCCACCTGGTGTTGGGGATTGGTAATGTGTTGTTTCACGTTACATCTAAATTAAAGAATATGTCCAACTTGACCCATCTTAACTTTTTCAAACATCCCAATAAGGTGCAGTATAAAGCTGGTATTTTATTGTGAATTGTGTTTAAATAACTGGCCATATCACCCCAAAATAATGCCAATTTTTCACAACTATTGTTCAAATGTCTCTATGATCCCTCAGTTGTCCAGGTAGGTTTAATTTCAAAACAAAATTGAATATTGTCAACTGGGCAAAAGTTTTGGAAAGAGTACATTTAACCACTCATTCAAGAGGCTTCTTCAGTTCTGTTGGGTTACTTAACAGTAGCCTGGCAGATATAATATATCTTGGATGAGTGGTGAAACATTTTCACTCCAAAAGCTTTGCCTATTGCTCAACTGTTTGTTTTAAATGAGGTTTATTCTCTTCACATATGCATATGATTTAATTGTTAATATCAACAATGTAGTCTAGTAAAACTTAGAAGCTAAATGGCTATTGTTGAAAATTACTTAAACCCTTCACAATCGCCAAATGTATTAATTTTAGAAATAACACTTTGATTCA
This sequence comes from Periophthalmus modestus, assembly GCA_019594935.1. Classification (NCBI taxonomy): domain Eukaryota; kingdom Metazoa; phylum Chordata; class Actinopteri; order Gobiiformes; family Gobiidae; genus Periophthalmus; species Periophthalmus modestus. The sequence continues at coordinate 11,763,158 of JAIEZT010001318.1, forward strand.
GAATACATAAAAATTACACATTTTTGGTGTGTTAAAATGCATTAGCAGAATTGAAAGTAGCTCTACATACACATGCGTTTAAACATTTTTAGAGCAAATAGTATAATTTGTGTTGTTTTTTGTTTTGGTTGTCTTTTTGTTTTTTGTCCAAAACTCCGTGACATTGTTTTAGTTTCATGGTTCGCAATATTCTCAAGGTTAAACAATAAAACATTAACACATTCAAGCTTTTTTCTGTTCATTTGTACCAAATGCTTCTGTCACTGGCACATTTGGAAAACATGATTTCCTATACAGGTCATATGATTTTAGCTTGTAAACTGCCATTTTGTGGTTTATTGGGAAATAAAATGTGGGTTAGGCCAGTAACGTATTAAGCTTCTATAAAAGGCATGGTCACATGACTGAAGAAGAAAACTTGCTGGTCTATGTGCACACACACGCACATACCCAGGAAGTGTATGTGATACAGGCCACACTGCATTAGAAGGCAAGTACAAATCGTTATCTAATTCTGCTTTATGACCACACCGAGCATGTTTATTCTTTATATTGTTCTGATGTCCCTTTCGTATTTTTTTAATTTTTTATTGTTTTTTTTTGTTTTGTTTTGTTTTGTTTTGTTTTGCTTTGTTTTTTGTCTATAATTGTTTAGATGCTGGAAACGTTTGTACTTCTGGGGCTCTGTGGTCTGGTGTCCTGCTACATCACCTGTCCTGGTGGACAAATGAAGTGTAATGACCAGGCCACATGCTGCCTCACTGAGCGAGGATATAGATGTTGCCCTTATCCAGATGTGAGTCTTCTTTGTGTTTAAAAAAGGGTGTATTTTACTTCTGTGTGGTATTAACTGTTAACATACGACATATTTGGATAACTGTAACCTTTTACTGTTTTGAAATGTCTATATATTTATTTTTTTTAATTTTCACTTTCGTTTTTGACGCTGTGACTCCCCGCAAGTCACTCTCCCTTCAGAGCGCTGGGGCAAGACAGATTTTGCTCTGATACACAGGAAGAAAATCGGGCACCTTTAAATTATATAAAACTGTATTATTCCACCAAACCAAGTAACAATTGGAAAGAGATGCATATACAATTGAAGTATTATATCACATATTAACTTTAGCCAATAATTGAAATTTTTACTTCTCATTTTTCATTAAGAAAATGAAAGTTCCTCTCAGGCGAGTGATAATTTACAGCCCTTCCTCCTTTTTGTAATGTGTTTCTTGTGAGCAGGGGGTATGCTGTGCTGATCTGGCCCACTGCTGCCCCTCGGGATACCAGTGTAACCCGGTGACCCAGATGTGTGAGAGGCACTCAGAGAAGAGGCCAATGCTGCGCACAGGGATGGATCCAGCAGATGGGGTACCCACTGTGGTGTATTGTGATAACTACTACACATGTCCCAACGGCTACACCTGTTGCAGACATCCACATGGTGGCTGGACTTGCTGTCCATACTCCCCAGTGAGTAGATGGGTAGATACCTAAGACATCTATGTTAACAACTTGAAATGAATATACAAAACAAGACAATATTGAAAGGATTAATGCAGAACTACACTTACCTGTAGTTTGTATAGTGTGTGTGGGAGTTAGTTTGTAACATCATTTGATAGTTTAAGGATGTTTTCAAAAAGCAAATCAAGTGCTGTAGAGATTGACTGATCACTGCTCCTGGTATCTTAAAGCAATTTATGAGACAAAAATAAGCAAGAGGAAGTTTTGGGGTTTTTTTCCTGTTTACACCATCTCATTTATTCTGTACGTTTACAGAGAGCACCTTCAATGATTTTTAAAGCCACTTGTAAAGTATAGTTTATTATATATTATATTAAATATTTTTTTATTATTTTTCTTTGCTCAAAATAAGAGTCACACTCACAGAAGCTGGTACACCCACCAAAAGGCTGTGCATTTATCGAGACACCTACATAAACATGAAGAAATGAATTTGGAGTTCTGTCGATCTTCAGATTCACATACGTATGTGAGCAGCTATTCTCCACCACAAACTATGTTACAAACAAACACCACTCAATCGTCACAGAAGACGGCTTACAGTCCAGCGTAAAGATGAAAGTGACTTTGTACAGCCCTGATTTGCAGACACTGTTGGCGAACCCTGCTATAGTCATATGGTATAGTCATATAGTATAATTCATATAGTATCACCCATAGTAATACTCATGTAAGTGTTTGAGTCAAACAATATTAACATATTCTTAAAATCAAACTAATCTGAAGCTTCAACTGAGTGAAACCTTGAACTGCTGGTGGCTGCAGCTGCTGCAGCAAAGATCAGGTGGAGACTGGCAGCCTAAGTCAAAAGATGAGGGAAATCTCAGGGGCATAGATAGAGGTGCTTACAGCAACAGGAAAAAAAGGGGAAAAATGTAGTTGTGAACATCAAACATCTCAAATTCGATTTTGATACTAAAGAATAGGCTTGATACTCAGTACAGATTCCACAATGTCACATGTTTCATGTCACAATGATAATAAAAAAACACTTTCTTTCTATGATAGAATGTGCTGATCCATTTTTTTTGTAATTCTAAACATACCGTGTTACCCTAGTCCAGTGACTGGGGAGTCTGTGGTGATTCACATTTAAGTAAACTCATTTTAGTGGCTCAAAACTCTGAGTTTGCCTGGACTTACCCCAAAATAAAACTGGCTTCTAGCAACAGGTGTACACACTGAGTTGTGTTTTTGTTTGCTGAATAGGCCCGTTGCTGTCTGGATGGGTACCATTGTTGTCCGTATGGCTATGACTGTGATTACACCTACACCCACTGTATCCGACAGGGCGTGCCCTACCCCTTTGGCTCCCCCAACCTGTTGCCAGTACCTGCAGACAAGGTAGGCGTGTCTACAGCAATCAGATACCATGGGTTAACTTAAAAATTGCTTGATTTTAAAATATTATCACGAGTTGTTTTGACTAGTTAAGATTAACTAGATTGCTAACCCTGGGCTCAGACTGCACACGTTGCAGCTCCGGTCTGGTGGCCACAAGTATTACATATAGTAAGAAGTATGAGAGGAACACAAGCAGCACACTGTGCAGTACAGTGGTGCTGGCAGAGGTTCAAGCCTTTTCCATTAATAAATGAATGGTTATCGTGTGAATTGGTCTGACGTGTGCAGTGACCACAACAGCAGAGCAGAGCTCGTGTGAGTATTGCATCGCAACAAAACTGCTTTGACACTGCAGTCTGAGCAAGGCCTAATCTAATCTATGCTTTTTTACATTTTTATACTTTTCTGGTGTAATGTTATCTTGAAATGAAGAAAATACATTTGTAAATGTAACTTGTAAGTGCAGATTTCAATGTAATTTCTCACCCCATCAGCAAAATGGTTGCCATCCTTGCTATATGTAGACATGTATAGTACGTAGCCCCCGATGATGTGAGTAAGAAAATAATCAGATTTGTGGCCTCAATTTACTGATTTGTTCCCACAAAATGGGGATTGTGTGCTATAGGGCTCCGGCAAACTCAGTATTGGCAGATGAAATGACTGAGAAATCACATAGAAACTAATTAACAAATTTATCAGTTTTTGATTTTGTATTATTGTTGCACACTGGGATGTGGAAATTATCAAGGGCAAACTAAACGAGATAGCAGAGCATATCAAGCTTAAATTAAGCAACAAATGTCTTTTTTTTTTTTTACATTGATGTTAATTAGTGTTGCGGATTAGTCTATTAATTTTGTGAGAGAGTAGTTTGAAAAGAAATGATTGGGATCCTCCCCTCCCCATCCATCTGCCTGGATGACCCCACACCCTTACTCTATCCTCCATCCCCCTGTCTTGAGTGGACTCTACAGACTTAAACTTAAATCTGCAAATGATTTTGCGTCACTCCCAAGAGGAGAAGGATGTTGGTTAATCAAATTAAGTTTGCAAAATGTTGTTTGCAAAATTCTGTTTACAAAATACTGTTTGCAAAATTGACAGCTTAGAAATGTCGACTGTAGAAAAATAATATTACACACTAAAGTTAAACCCTTGATTTTTGGGTGTTTATTACATTGATGACATGAGTATGTACAGCAGCTGCCATTGTCAAGATCACATAATTTTATTTTTTGTATTTTTTATTTTTAAAAGAACATAAATGGGAAAAGTGCCACTACTGTCCACAATTGCTTCCAAATCGAATGGACACATCTCTGTCCATTTTGTGCCATTTTGAGGGTGAAAGTTTCATGTAATGCATTGGGTTTGGCCAATGTTGAATGCATTATGCACTGAAAATATAATGTCTTTGATCTTGCCATGTAGCCTATTGATATTGATTGATTGACTGAACTAATGTGCTAGCTTTTACTTTTTACACAAAGCATATCAGCTCAACATAAAAGTTACCATCACTGGAAATACAGTGGTTTATTACAAGATCAAGTCAGCTTTTGTGGGTACAGTCACAATCAGTGGTATGTATACCATTTTGTTGGAACATTGTAACTTGAGGCCTCTTATTGTCTTACCTAACTGGGTAAAACTACCTGTAAATCGATTTGGTAATTTGTGAGTATGCTGAAGACAAAGAACCCAACCTTTTAATTGAATGGGAAAACTGGACTATGTATCGTTGCTGTGTGGGTGCTCATTCCCTCTGTCCACAGACTCTCACTACCTTGGAGTCCGCTCTTCATGGAGTCATCCGCTGTGATTCGTCCTTTTACTGTTCCAAAGGCTCCTCTTGCTGCAAGGGCCCCACAGGGCAGTGGAGCTGCTGCCCCTACCCACTGGTAGGCACTGCTAATACCATGTGATGAACAATGCACACACAGAACAGCTGCAGAGTATTATAATTGAATAGAAAATTAAGTTTATTTTGCCATTAAGCTGCCATGATTTAGGTAAAAGATTTAGGCTAATACATTGAACATTTAATTTAATTCCTCATAAATTGTGCAGCAAAGTAGTGCATTATGTTTGAAAGAGTGTTTTTATCCGGAACATTTCACATCAGGCAGTTGCTGACAGTATGCATGGTAGTGTTGCAAGGGGAACTGAACTCGTGAAATTTTGAAATGGCTAATTCTGGCTGGGTTGTGTGCTGTTTTTGTGGACTGATTAGAGGCCATTTAGATAATTTGATTTATTATTTTTCCTTTGAATTTAAATTACAAATCACTGCGCAAGCTCTCAAAATCCTTTTGCAAGCAACTTTAGTTGCCCCACTTCTCTTTACCAGGAAAATGAGCAAGTATTATAAAGAGTAGGGTTGCGCATTTTTTGCACAAATATGGCTAAGGGCATTTTTTTAAATAAAGGGCTTCTCTAATGTGTTTTCCAGGCCAGTTGCTGTGCCGACGGGACGCATTGCTGTCAGTATGGCTACACGTGTGACCCAGACTCCCAGGTGTGCAGAAGTGGGCCCTTCACACAATGAAGACACCAGGCATTTTCACTTTTTTGTATATAATAGAATCAGTGTATGACTAAGGAGCGCTGACCAAAATTGAGATAAGCGAATCATCCACTTTCTATAATTATTGATTCACATCACATTAGCAATGCAACTTCAGTTTTGTTCATTTGTTCACTTTTGACACAGCTATATTATTTAGTGAGATTTTATTTCTGCTTTATAAAAAATACCTATTTTAAGTCATACCAGAGAATCTGACACTCACAAGCCAGTTTCCACAAAAGAGTATGCAATTCGAAGTCATGAAAAAGGCACTAGCAAAATGTTGGTTGGTCATTTTGAGGTAGAAAAGAATAAACTTTATCTTGGAAATGTAAAATCTTAATCTAAATGAATGAATAAGGCGATTGGTTTTCAATGTGGGTCCAGATGGTATGTCCGACCGTAAAGAACGGCCGTGATGAGGCCTGCTTTCATGTGAGAATGTGCCATGATCACAGTCCCATCTGCCAAGGTGTGGATGAGTGTCGGCTGCTCCAGAGTGTAGTGACTGGACAGGACAGATGGGTACACATGTTTAGTATTAAATGTTCCCTCCAACACAAAATCCATTTTAGTTTGTGCCTCCACAACCTCCTGTCCACATGAACGGGTATCAGCTCCAGCACATTTCACCAGAGCACAAACCTGCACACAAGCACAAAACAAACAGTAAACATAATGACTAATAATACCTTGACCCACACCATACAGGATGGCTGATGCCACCACAAGCTGCTAAAGCTCCTCACGAGTGGCCGCTTCACTGCAAAAGACCAAGTGGTGTCCCCAGACTTTTTTCACTGGGGTGACACAAGGGCTGGCCCAACTCTTTAAAGGTGATAATTTTGAAGAATTTTAATATTTATGTCTATTTGTTAACCAAAAATGGTTATTTTATTGCTTATTATTCGCAGTTATGAGTTCTAAGTGCTTTTCACAACTTACAGAGGCCAGTGCAGCGTTTTGCCATCATGGTTGTGCTAACAACGGCTAACCATGCACATCCTGATTAGTAGGCAATAAAATTCTTTCTAATTGGATGCAACAGTGAATTTAATTTGACCTCAATATACACTGCCTGGCCAAAAAAAAAGTTGCCACCAAAAAAAAGGTCACACACACTAATATTAATAATTGGACCCCCTTTAGCTTTGATTACAGCATGCATTCACTGTAACATTGTTTTGATAAGCTTCTGCATTGTCACAAGATTTATTTCCATCCAGTGTTGCATTAATTTTTCACCAAGATCTTGCATTAATGACGGCAGAGTCTGTGATGTGCTGGAGAAGGCTTTGCACAGCACTCAAAGACTCTTAGTGGGGTTAAGGTCTGGACTCTGTGGTGGCCAATCCATGTGTGAAAACTATGTCTCATGCTCCCTGAACCACTCTTTTACAATTTGAGCCTGATGAATCCTGGCATTGTCCTCTTGGAATATGCCCATGCCATCAGGGAAGAAAAAATCCACTGACGGAATAACCTGGTCATTCAGTATATTCAGGTAGTCAGCTGACCTCATTCTTTGAGCACATACTATTACTCAACCTAAACCTGACCAACTGCAGCAGCTCCTACCTATTTGCTTAGTTAAATCCAGGTGGCGACTTTTATTGGCCAGGCAGTGTATCTGTACTGGGGCAAGACAAATTTTGCTCATATACAGGGAAAAAATCAGATACAGCACAGAACCTTTGATTATCCTTTCTTCTGTTTCCAAAGTAAGAATACATGTTTATGCTTTGTTATATCTATCACATAGGAATGATACTGAAGTAATGAAAATAATACATTTAACTATTAAATATGTAGAAACTTTAAAAACATTAGTCCATGTTATAATAGAACCTCTGGGTGCATGTGTTAATGAGGAGGTGATGACACAATCATTATTTTGATCTGAGAATATATATTTTTGTTTCCCACTCTGATCTGATGGGAGTTGCTCATGGTGTGATGGCATTTAAAAAAAATCTCAAACACTGACCCACCTGCAGACTGTAGTGTCCATTAACAGTGTGCGTTCCGGCGAAAGCTCCCAGCGCATAGACTTCTGTGAAGTTACTGTCCATGTACTGATACTGCAGCCAGCAGCAAAAGGAGCCATTACAGACACTGAGTTGTCCCCCTGGCCCAGACAACAATACGAAGGTGAAAGGGTCATGCATCATGCAGGAGGTGAAAGCGAGCGGGGCTCTCCAGCCCTCAGAGTGATACCATCTCACTTCAGTGTACCCCTGCTCCTTGTATGGCACCAGGCTTACAGGTAGTGTGTCAGGCAGAGGCTCCAATGGCCTCAGTGTGGCTACCACGAGCCGGCCCTCCTCTGGGTCACCTCTCTGAGCATGGTGGTACACAGCAGAAGAGAGGGAGTAGATCCCACTCCCGGTCATAATCAGTTCATCACTGCGAATGTTTGCAGCCAACAATGTCACATTAGCCCCCACACTGAAGGCCTGCTGGAACTGAACAGCGTCCAGTAGAGGGAGCTGGTTCATCCAGGCAGTGGGGAAAATGAACTGGCGCACACCCTGCAGAGAGAGCCAGGTTGTCATATGGATAATACAATGCAGTTAGTGCAGTGTTGTGGGCACACCTTCTCCACCATGGACACAGTTGGCTGCTGGAAGAGGATGTCAAAGCAGGTAATGAGACCAAACTTTCCTGCAAAAGGTGTGTCAAACGTGACCATTTCCATGTGTGGGGGGGTGTCGAATGCCTCCTCAAAGTACAGGTTCTGCTTGTGATAGCGAGCCACCAGCAGCCCATCGCTCCTTAAGAACACAAAAAGGACATTGGGCTTGCAAACTTTTTTCCTAATGTAAAATAAACTTTACACTGATAGCATTATCAAATACAATATTGTAGATTAAATGTTTAAATATATTCAGTATAATTTTCTTGCTTTCAGTTTAACTGCGGAGTTTGGTGCTTGATGTTGAAACCAGCCAGAAGTATCTTGAAACAAGTCAAATCCCTACTAAGTACATAAACTAAAATGGCAGTGCAGTGGTGCACATCTCTGCCAGGGCATCCTTGATCCTTGATAAAGGTTATATCAAATCAATCAACAGAGTACATCAAGAGTACAAGCACATATGTTCCAGATTTAAAGATCCTACATTCAAAAACCTGTGCTCAAATACCAAAGCTCAAAATGCTCTGTTCCACTTTGTGATGTCATGAAGCATTAGTTTTCATGTTAAGGGCTACATTTCACCTTTTGTTAGTGGAGATTTAAAATTATCCAAATGATTCTAGTGAAGTTATATGATGAGTTTAAAAATACGGTGGAGCACTTCCTGTATTACCACATGACATTACAAGGTGGAACAGAGTATTTTGAAGACGAAACCTAAATAAGCAGGACTTTCGTGTTAAACATGTGTGAATGAAACAAAATACAACTTCACGTATGTTTGTGATGAGGAAACGACATGGATCAGAAACTAGCGTAACATGGACCCTTCATGGAGCTGGGAGAGGCACAGAGACTTGAACCTGTAAACCACGTTGGTGTTGAAGTGCCAGCGACCATCAGGGGGACACAGGTTGCCAGAGTCCCCGGAGCAGGGCTGCACACTGCCCATGTTTGCAACCACATACAGGTCATGTCTCCGGGCCATGCAGCTCAGCCAATGCTGCACCTGTGGGAGAAAGTTCTGTCACAAGAGATATAACTGTACAAAAATATGGAGACACAGGGGCCATATTTTATCATTTTCAATAATAAACACTCAAAACACACATTCAAATAGTACTCAGGCACTCAAAGTCACATAAATAAACAGCACACTGGCACTGGAGCAGAAGTGGAATACTGTTTTTTTGGGGTTTTTTTACAGTACAAGATTTCTTAGTTTGTATTTTTTTTGTGTGTGTGCAAAAAGTAAAGATGTATTAATGTATAAGAGTTGTTAGGGTTTGGAGCATTTGGAGTCCAGAGTTACCGAGTACCTCAGTGTTTGGGTGGCGCTGTGGGTCCTCACAGGGGTTCCAGCTCTCCAGTTGTGGGTCAGGGACCACCTCCAGGTAGGCTGCTATAGAAGAGCGAGTGAAGTTAAAGCCTTGCAGGCCGTCCTCTGGGAAAACCAGAATCTGAGCACCCTGCACACACCATGCATCCATGTGACATCAATCACTGTTTTTAGGATACTTCAAACTTCCAGTTTAAGGAAAAAGTTTGCGACTATACCATTTTTTTATACTCTTTATACGCCAATATTTTTTTTTAAAAACACGCTTTGGACAAGACAAGGCAGGCATTACAGAATATTGTTTTGTATTTTTTTTAAGTTACCAAAAATCGTGACTGGCTACAGATCTAAACTTCAGAACGTTCATGCAGGTGGAAAAAGGGACCATGATAAGGAGCTCCCGGGTAAGTTTTCTGACAAGAGATCACAGGAGTTGCCACAGAATACAAATTCGCAGTACAAGGTACTTATCTTGCAATTGTTAGGCCTAATTAAATTGTGTGACAGGAGTAGCGAATTAATAGATTAATCAAGTAGGCTAATTAAAAGATTAGGCAGGCTTGTTGCAATTATAAATCTATGGCAACTACTACACGCAAGGACAAAAATGTCAACCTGGAGCGTCGCCCTGGCGGCCTGCTTCGAGTACACCTGGAGGTTCTGGCGTAGGTGACGCAGCGCTGCGCTGCGGGACAGAGGCACACGCGGCTCTGGATTCAGTGCCACGCAGTGCTCGTACACTGCCGCTACGTACGAAGATGGAAGGTCGTGCGCATGTGCCCACAGGTCCAACTGGACAAGGCGATAATGACGAGAAGACCCGGCTGACCCCCAAGACCAAGGAATTCGACCAACGCGGCGATCATGTTCAAATTATTGACAGTAAAAAGAAGTAGCACGTTTTGGTGCTGCAGGCTATGACGCAAAAAACTCCTAAGACTCTCACGTGGTGAATCCATAAACACGACCACGAATTAGATTTTTTACAGGTTAAGGTAAGAGTGACGATTGGTTGACTTGCTTACAACGTTTTTACTGATTGGCTATAGCTTTTTTTTTTTTTTTTTTTTTTTTTTTTTTTTTTTTTTTTTTTTTTTTTTTTTTTTTTTTTTAACATTAAAATGAGCACACACCATACTCAAACCACAAATCCAAAATTAAACCAAAAGGACCTGAGACATCGATACAATTTCAGGGAGAAGTAGAATAGTTTAAATTAATTCATAAAATGTTGAAAGCAGGGTAGAGTTTAGAACAATGAATATGGTATTTAGCCAATAGGAAAACAATATTCACAATGTCAATTACATTTCTATCCACATTATTTACAAAATATAAAATATGATTAACATTTAAATTTTACCACTCTCTAATCTCACACCAGGGATACAGGACAAGTAAAAAAGAGATGCTCTATGGATTCTTCAGGGAAATTGCAAAAGCTTCTCAAATTTGAACCACTTACGAAAATTGGACACTAGATGACAAACTGAACACTAGATGACAAATTTTAGGTGACATTGGCAATTTAACGCAGTTTGAAAATGCCTTTTCCGGCAGATTGTTTTATTATAATCATGGAAAAGTATGGACTTCAATGCATCTGTAATAAATTTGTTGTTACACGGTTTCTCTAACAATTTCAGATAGTCAGTTTTTAAGCTCGACAGAGATGATTTAACATTGGAATGAACAATGGTATTTTGGATCAGGACTGGATTAATGCTGCTGGAATAGCTTTAAAAATTTGGTGATATTCTCTCTTTGTACAAGCCAAATTTAATTGGTCAATAAAACACAAATAATCCAGTAATACCCCATTACAGTCCGTTAAATCAGTCACAAACAGAATCCATGTTTAACCCATTCAGGCTTGAACATTGATTTCCTGGTGATTAATACTGAGCTGTTGTTCCATACGAGAGATATGGAGTGAAATTATGTGTGAATCTCTTTTTCCAATAATGTAATATTTGACTGTGATATTTTGACAGAGCAAATGGAATCTTGGTTATTTCAAAGTCGCGCCTTAATAAGAACTCTAGACCACCAAATTTATCAAAAATGGCCCTTGTAATGTGAAACCACATGGAATTGGGTGAAGCAAAAAAGGCGTTTAAGCACTTGATTCTGAATGATCCAATCAAGGCCTCAGAATCTAAAGCCACAAGTTTTATAGTATTTAACTAATTGGGATCTCTTTAAGTAGTGCGTTTTATTTCTCCATATAAATTGAAAAAATATTGAATTGGCCTTTTTAAGTTGTTATTTGAGATAAAAAGTGAATGACAAGGGTATATTAACTTTGACACACCTTCAGTTTTGGATAAAACAAATAAACTCTTCCAAAAAAATTGAAAAATCTCTTATGAGCCACTGATCAAAAGCCCTCTTCATATCACCAACACACTATGTTAATTTTCTCCATGTTTACAGGATCTTTAGAAATTTGACACAAATGGAGTCTATAGTGCTTTCCAGGCAAGAATGTATTGGGAGCAGTTCACACTTGTTCAGGAGATTCAAGAGATAGACCTGAAGCCTCAGAGAAGGCAAGGATCAGTTTTAATGCAGTACTGACCATAGATCTGACTTTTAAAAACACTGCTGTATCACATGCAAATTGACTATTCTTAAATTATTTTCCAAAAACTCAAATGCCTTGCAAATTTGGATTATTCATTAATGACAATGTAAGCAATTTGGTGGTCAAAATAAATAATTTTGGCGAAATCGGACACCTCTTGACATCTAGAAACTAGGAGTTATTCCCGATCCCAAAGAGACCAAACTATTTATATCTGTACAGGACATTTTAATTTTATTACAAAAATTGTTACCAAAGAACATACTTTTTAAAGTTTGAATAATAAAGCCATGCTCAAGCAAACGCTTTATCTATTTAGGAATAATAATAATAATAATAATAATAATAATAATAATAATAATAATAATAAGAAGAAGAAGAAGAAGAAGAAGAAGAAGAAGAAGAAGAAGAAGAAGAAGAAGAAGAAGAAAAGGATCACTTGTAAAGCACTTCACAGGTTTGTCAAAGCCTCTCAAAGCACTACACTATAGTCATTACTCATTCACTACTATTGTAGCCGTGGTGATGGTAAGCTACTATTGTAGTCATCAGTCGCTGCCAGTCTGTGCCATCAGCCCCTCCGACCACCACCAATCATTCACGCACACACCACTTTCATACTAGGCAATGTGGGTGAAGTGTCTTACCTAAGACGACCCAACAACAGAACTTGGGGATTCGATCCCCCTATCTTTGGGTTGGGGGACCACTGAGCCACTGCTGGACTACAGACAATTTATAGAAAACTTTAATTTTCTATAAATTGTCTGTAGTCCAGCATGTCAAGGATCAGTCTAGTGTGAAAATGTATATTCCTACCCTTTATTAAAGTAGATTGACACTCACTACTAATATCTGCCAGCCTAGTGCTTAAATGATTGGCAAAAGTAAGAGCCAATAATTTGTAGTCTATACAGAAAAGGGTTATGGGTCCCCAATTTCCAGTAGAACGAGGATCTTTGTTGGCTTTAATAAACAGGGTAATGAGACCACGCTTCATGGTGGGAGAGAGATTATGGTTTGCAATAATTTCACCAAGGGCTTCCATTAACAGTGGTGGATTTCATTCCAAATTTTTTAAAATAAAATTCAACAGTTAAACCATCTAATCAGGTGACTTGCCTTTAGCCATGATAGGGCTATTGCGGTATGACTGGGTTGACAGTTTGGTAAAAATGTAAGTTTGCTATCAGAGCCTGCTTAAAGCCGCCTCTCACTCCACCATCTTGGACCTCCTCTCAATTATTTTCCCTAACTTGCACTTCCAGCCCATGTGTTTCAATTCTCTGGTTAAAGGACAGCCTTTCCTCAGGTGCTGAAGTGTAGGGTAAATTCTGTAGTGTGAGGACTATAGCCTATTTAGGATTATTTTACATTGTCTCTCTAGGACATCAAAGTCAGACTAATGTCTTTTTATTGGTTAGTTTTAATTGTCACATTCAACTAAGATGATTGCGGTAGTCTATGCTGGGGCTGGAATTTACTCATTTAACTTGGAAAGCATTCAGAATGTGTGGAGACACTACTTATACGCTAGGCTGTGAAGTTATAAACAGTTTTTAAGGACTGAAAATGTGTTTAAGGCAGTAAGGTTCAATTCAGTTCAATTTATTTTTGTAAAGCCCAACATCACAACAGTTGCCTCTTAGGGCTTAACATGAGAACTGATTTAACCAACAGAAAGTTAGAAAATCAACAATGAAACAAACAGACAAACTGTTCCAGAACATTTCCTGCGCTTAGACCCTCATTCTCTACAGGGAAAAACTCAATTAGGCATATAACGTAGAATCACGATTTCAAGTACCCGATGTCTCCACACCATCAGAGTAGTTCAGATACAGCCATGTAATTTTCCTCAAAACTCAATTTTATGGTTCTTGGGTGTCTATGGTGAATTACGGGATTATGAGAGCCATTTTCCATAGTATTGTAGTTATCAGTGAGACGTTTACAGAGACGAACATACGAGCACGGCAGCATGTGACAATAATCGCGTTAACTTGGCTACTTTAATTAAGTCTGATTATGGTCGTCCCGTATGCCTCCCCTTGGCATTCGGTTTGTTCTGTTATAATAATTGTTTTGCATTTTCTTACTATAACAATGACCTTTCAACAACAACAATAACAATAATAATGATGATGATGATGATGATGATCCCGCTCTCCGAAGCAGTAGAGGGCGCTAATGCACGACTGCCCACACAAATAAAGGTGGCTGGAGTAGCTAGCCACTAGCTCACCAATGCTAACTTAACTCTCACATGAACCGGTCACTGATGCTCTTTTTGTGTTGTCCTGGCGACTAGCGCTGAATGTCCGAAACGGCGGGTCCCCCCGGCTCGGCCCCGAGGGCCGTGCCGCTGTTTGGTGGGTGCTGGAGCTGCCGGTTGCTGTCTGGAACCGCACTGCTTCTGTCAGGGGCCTATGTGTTCAACGAAGCCCGCAAAGTGATGCGGAAAGGCGGGCCTACGTCCATGGGAACGGTTGCACAGATTACCTTTGCTGCAAGTGAGTCCGTGAGAAGTAAGCGCGTCCGTTGGGGCCATGTGCTTGACCACTGTCCGCTGTTGCAGGTGTAGCCGCGTGGGGCCTGGTTATACTCGCCGACCCAGTCGGAAAATCTCAAAGGAAGACCTGAAGACTTGAATTGTTTATATACTTGTTGTCTGCCATTGTTATTGTATCAGCAGTGTTTATAGAAATGTTGTCAGTTGTTATTGTAGCAGCAATGTGCCTATAAATGTAATAACTTAAAGACCGCCCAGTTGTTTCTCATTGCCTGCACTATAAATCTGATTATTTTTAGGGCCTGAGCACAAATGTGCTTTATTGTATTTGTACAATTTTGAAGAGAATCGCAAATATCAAACAAGTACACGTATGTAATTATGCACTCAATGGTTCTATCACACATCACTTACTGTTTCACTACATGGTCCCAAGCAAATAAGACAACGCTAAAACCAATAGAGTCACTTTAAAAAACAATTTAAAGACAATAAAAATACTGGATAAGAACTCACTGAGACACTCATTGCAATATTCTCCAAACGCATAACCCGTTAAGTTGGGAAAACCTCATTAAGTATTCAAACCTTTGTCTAATCTACAAAATGATTCATGGTCAGTCCTTCTCCTCCACTCACCCAGTTCATCAGCACTAGAACCACCACACAACGTTTCACTCGAGGGTAGCCCGTGGAGATTGTATAGTTCCTTTGAGGAAAAGTGCACTCAGTCAGAGCCTTCTCAGTTACAGCCTCTCAGCAATGGAACTCAGTCCCCAGCAGCATTGGCGAACTAACCTCATACAGCTTGAACAAAAAACACGTAAAGAACCGGCTAGCCTCCCAACAAACATGTGATCACTAAGAGCTTTTACTATATACTGTATGTGTGAGCTTCTTCTGTCTGTCTTGTGTGTCCTGTGTTTCTTATTTTTGTGTGCTTGTTTTGTCTTAACTCCACTGTTTGTACATTTGTAATTTTAACTTGCACAGTTTATAATTTTCTAATCTTGATGAGGATGACCAATTACCATCGGTCCAGGGACTACAGATGAAAACTATCTGGCTAATTCTGGTGTATTTACAGAAATGCTAATTAATGTACATTGTCCCTGTCAAATAAACTACATAAATAAATAAACAATAATGTATATACAAGTAGTGGTATTGGAAATAAGGGTTTAGTGAGCTCTAATTTTGAGTGAAAACTTCAAGTTTCTTTACATTGACCCAGTGGGAGCCCAGCCCAGAAAAATGTCATCGTAGACAAATTAAACTTGGCATCAAAAATAGGTCTGGTATATATTTACTGTTTTTTGTGTTAAAAGTGGCTCCTAAACTATGATGATGATGATTATAATTTATTTATTTATACACCCGGCAACTGCCTTTTTGATTCAATTTGATGTAGCCTTATTCTGTGAGACCTTGTGAATATGAACTAGAAAAGTGTCTTTCCCTGATTTCTTAACACTGGAAGAGAGCCCCCAAGAGTGGCCCTCTAGAGCGCTGGCCTGCATCTACCCCATGCAGCTTGCTCCAGAATCGACCTTCTGAAGGTGTCAGCACAACAGCATGGACTGAGATATCATGATGGACTACTGTTAGAAACATCCTGATTGTATGTGCACACATCACAGATTGCTTTAATCAATTTAGACTCAAACATTAGCCTTAGATAACTTTGGGCAGTTCATCTAATTTGCTTCAGTGAATTGTGATGTTATTTCAAGATATGGGTCAATGATATGGTACAAGAATTTACAAACCTTTAGAACAACGTTTAATACATTTTTAATGTATTAATTAAGTTGGATAATTTATTAAACTGAGTTGGTAATGTTTCTCAACTTTTGGTGCCCCAAAACTCTGCTAGGCAAAGCCACTCACAAAGGCCATTTGAGTTCTGCTTTAACTTAGGACAAAACTTAATCCAGTTATTTATATCAATTACCCTTTTCAACCCTTGCGTTGTCCTGGTGTCATTTATGACCCCAAAAGCAACCTTATCACAGCAGAACTCTGTAATTTCTTAATCAAATGGGTTGAAAACTGGGCCAGCTGTTCTTTTTGATGATTTTTTTAAATAAAAACATGAAAATATAGATTGTATAATAAGGACTGTATTTAAAAAAAAAAGTTACACTGCAGTTCCTCAGGGGTCAATTTGACCCCAGTTTGTTTCTCTTCTAACTCAGCCATAAAAATAATATATTTGTATTATTTTAGGCTCTATTTTTAGTCTGACTTCAGACTAACATTACTTTTATATATTTAGTGCCAATAGGCCTGTCAAAGTGTACATTGGAACTAGGCTTTGTCAGAGTTGTTGATCAGAAGAACCTCATTGAAATGAATGGGTGGGTCATTTCAACTCCAATATTACTTTTTGCTCTCATTCAAAAATCTCACATTTTTCAAAAACCGCACCTATACTAAATTTAGACCCCTCCCACCTTCTAATTAATTACATATACATCATGTCATGTACTATATACGTACTATATACGTACAGTCATGTCATTTCAGTTTTTTCAGGTCACTTTCAGTTTCAATTTTGTAAACTTTTTTCACATAATCAGGGCCTATTGACACTAAATATATAAATGTAAGGTAAATGTGATATCAGTGCATTAGTCTGAAGTCAGACTAAAATTAGAGCCCAAAATGATATATAGATATATATAAAAAGTTATTTTATGGCTGAGTTATAAGAGGCAAGCAGGGGAGAAATGCAGCTCCAGGCCACAAATCTTTCAAAAACCACTGTCTTTTTTAACACACAACCGCCATATCTCCAAGGCATATACAATACCACCATACAAAAAAATTATAAAATCAAATTAAATAAAGCTACCCTGCTTCTCAGTTGTCAGACAGTAAGAAATCCTGTACTATTAATAACTATACTCACTGTAAGTCCAAACATCAGCAGCTCTAATATACCCTCATTCAACAAAGCTACTGTTGTCACCATGCTGCCTTCACTTCTCCCATACATCTCCACAGAACACACTCGCCCTATTTTTTTCCTCCTCATTTTTTTTCTCTTCGCTCTCCATTTGTCTTACACTTGCAGTATTGTGGTCAAATATTGTTTGGAGATAGCAAAAGTAAAAGCAGCTGTTCTTGTTCATTGTGCACCATAGCGTTCAATTCACCATAGCGGTATTTGTCAAACGCACACTGCCGGATGTAGCCACACAGCGGCTCACTAGTAACTTTATTAGTGTGATACTGCTGCTCACAGTAATCAGAAGCATGAGGCAAAAAAAAAAACACCCACAAGTCATTTTCAGTCGCATAAAATGATGTGACATCATCAACCTCTTTTGGTTAAAGAAAAATAAGAAAATAGAATTGACAATACATTTAGGCACACCCACACAAACTGTACACAGATATGTACAATTGTTGTCAGTGCTCATGGCTGATTTGAGTACATGGGCAGTCTGCCAATCTCTGTTAATGCCAGACAAAGTGACACAGCCCTGCTGCCAAAGAGCACACAGCTGGAACAGGATAACACACAGCAGCAACCGGTCACCTGGAGACATGAGCCACGCAAAGGAATGTTGTATAGTTACAGAAAACCCTATAGACCCTTTAAAATGCTCTGTCCTCAGAATGTTACAAATTCCGGAATGGAGGCAAAGAGAATAAACCATAAAACTGATTAATTGAATAACAAAAGAATAAGCAACAATTTCCAGAGTACCTAAACTCTGGATTTTTGATAACGTTTAAAATACAAAGGTCTAACCTAATCTAATATTAAACAAACAAATCATGTATTGTCTCAATTGTGGAATTTAGAATGTATTTGTTTCAAAACTTTTAAAAGGTCTATAAGAAGAGAGGGTCCTTTTCAAATATATATACTTTAATGCACATGCAATGCAGTCATATAGAAAAATATTGCACAAAGTGAAGATGAATAAAAGTCATTAAAATAGACGTTCAGACTTCACACAGGGACCCCCTTAACAGCACACACACACACGTCTCATTCGTGAAGGACTCACACACATACACGCTTCTCACTTGCAGAGCGCATACACACAGGCACACATACGCACGGGCAGAGAAAAATACACATGCACACACAAGCACACCATCACAGAGAGGACGCACACACGTGGAGAGGTCACACACAGGTACACATACACGTGGACAGAGAGAACACACACATGTACACATGCACACACAGGCACACTTCTGAAACTCAGGGAGGAAACATACACATGCACAGAGGTCACTCACAGGCACACTTCTCTATCACATAGAGGACATTCTGAGCTCAGTCTTCACACTGACATTCTAAACTCTAGACACTTCAGCAAATGTTCACCTAAAACATTTCAGAAACATTTGAACCTTTGCTCAGTGTTACTGACATATTTGGTTTCTAATCTTCTAAGGTTCAGAACATAGACAGGAGTAGGAAGGTAAGGCAGGAGTGTCTCAAATGCAACCTTCTACGGCTTTAAAGAGTCTCCACCCAGGAGCAAAAGCAGTAGCACTGTTCTCCTCCACAACAGGGGCATCTTTCTTCACAAATCCATGATGTTAGTTTGGTACTGCAGTCGCCCATTCTACCCGCCACACCTCCAAATCAGGTGCACCAGTTGCCATGTGAGAGCTCACATAGGGCCACCCTTGTCACTGGGCTGCTCCTGTCAGGTCACAGAGGGCTGCTCCTGTCACCTCTTGAGAGTACAGGGCTTCAGTTTTTGACTGTATCTGTGGATGCGCGGTGAGCGGGAGTGCAGTTTTATAAAGAGCTCAGGGAATTTGTACTGGGGAAACATGGTCTCTAAAAAGCCCTCCAGGAAGACATAGACCAGGCGGCGGTTCATGGGCTGGTACTGGAACATGTCAAAGACCCGCAGGATGCCTTTCCGTGTGGTGTCTGCCCCGATGATGTGCTTCAGTTCATCTGAAACAATGACATCAATGTTATCCAGGGAGGTGTCACTTAATTACAGTGCTGAACCTCTAATAAAACAAGAACAATATTGCTGTTTGAATTGAATACTGAATATTGAATATGGCATTATGTGTATCACCGGCCTGAGGCCCTCCGCAAGAACAACAGCTAGGTGCTGTATTTTTGTGCATTAGTGGATTAGAGGTCACACAGCTCAATAAGTTTTTTTTCAGGTTTATTTTCAGCCCATGTGGTAGTTTCCCTGTCCCTGCTCTGACAGATTTGTCCCTGCTTCCTGAGCCTTTTGTCTGTGCTTCAGACAGAGCCACACAAACACTACACTACTTTAAACATATGTTCAGATAAATGCGTCAAGTTTTCTCCCGTATTTATTGGGATATTGCTGTTGTGAGAGACTACACCCGTGTAGTGTAGCCATGGTTATGCGGCTGTGTTCAAATCGGTAAAACTGCACTAAAATTAAAGTGTCTTAGCATATATTAGATCAATTTTCATCAAATAAAAAGTGGTGCCTTTGTAATATGTTTCATCCATTTAGGCGTTTATGTGCATGATACTAGAGAACAAGATGATTGTATCTGATGAGATCAGACACGATAGTCACCAAAACCAAAATTAGCCCACGCAAAGCTTTGAATTTCAAATCAATAACATTTTAGATTAGTTTAGAAATGAGGTCTGGTCATCCACTAGGGTGTCTAAAATAACAAACAAATATGTAGTTTCCTCCATTTGTTATGTCCAAGTTTAGTGTTGAGCTTCCAAAATGGGACCTGGCTCAAAGTAATGTAATAAAAATTAGACTACCAGTGTCCTCCATCAGGAAAAATATGATAACATCTGAAAATGTCCACCCCCTGGGAAAGGACGTGTCTAGCTCTTCTCAATGCCTTCCTTAGTGCCTTCCTTAGGGAGGAGAGTTATAGTAGACCAAAACTCTCGAAAACTACACCGCAAGGTTACTTTCATCAAGTTACTTGAACAAATGTTCAGAGGAAAAATCAAACAGAGGTGTTAACCATACCTGGCATGATGCCCAGCAGACTGGTTTTGGCTGCCACTCGGGTCCTCATCTGGACATTCTTGTCCCTGCATGGAGGGGTTTCAGCCAGGATTCCATTTGGCCAATATGAGTCTCTGTGTCACACTGGTTCTCAGTATAGGCTAATGTTGCTAATGTTGCAAATGTATGTTTCTTATAGGTTTTACCTGAACTTCTTCACATAATCAGCTACCTGCTCTGGCGATGTCATATAGTCGACATGATCCACTATTTTCCTATACCCCAAAAGAAAAGTCTCCAGAGTTAAGGAACACAAAGCACACACACACAACTGAGGATTGGCAGTAACCTGTTGATGGTGTCTCCATAGGTGGCCCTGATCAGCTGCTGCAGCAGGTTCTTGATGTTCCTCCGCAGCCACTGATTCTTCTCTTTCAGGTCAAACACCTCATCCATGAGCAGCAGCATGACCCTCAGTGGGATGTTGTCATCCACCTGCATTCACAAGGACTCATCAGTACAGTGGCTCAGACCTGTGCTTAATGTATGAGTTATCATAAGGAAGACACTAAAAAGTTTTGATTCTTTTTTTATTGTCTCGATGATTTGATTTGTTTAATTATGATAGTTAAAACCATGTGAAAATGACCCCAGGCTCAGACTGCATGAGATGCAGCTCTGGTCCAGTGGTCGTAAGTATTCCTTCTACTAAAGAAATAAGAAGAGCTCAGACAAAGTGCCGCCATGTAGTGTGTGTTGCTGGTGGAAGTGCAGCAGATTGAATCGTGTTTCATTCTATTTTTGCCAGATGCCGGAGCCAACTGTGAGCATTTTCCCTTAATAAATAGTCTTGCTCGTGCAGCTTTAAAGGCGGCAGTGGTGGATGAGATACCGTATTTATAAGTCGAACTTTTTTCATACTTTGGCCCGGCGTGCAACTTATATGTGAAATTAGTAAAATATATAATTTCAAATCTTTGTTATTGTCACACTGACAACTGAGCGAGGCCACTCTAGGGCTGTGTCCCAATTCACCAAAAGCATCATTCGAAGTACTCTTCAAAGTACCGTTTGAAGTACCTGGACGAAAATGTGTACTCCTCAGTGTAACTGTCATCTTGCTGAAATGGGACAGGTGTACACCATGGAGGGTACTTCAACCACTGTCTGTGCGTTATGTAGGTTATTTTTAATTCTTTACTATTTAATAGAAGAATAGTCAACGTATCATTGTTGCAGCCGTTTATTTCTGCTTAGATTGAATTAAGTAAGGAATTAATATTTCTCTTGGAATATCAATAGGCAGAGTGCTTCGAGGGTGCAGACCTATGGAACTCATGAAGATGTTGTGCAGACCAGCGTGGGCCTTATGAAGACACCGTGAAGATTAGAAGAAGGACCCTGTGCGTTAGGTAGGTTATTTTTAATTCTTTATTATTTAATAAGGACTTAATATTTCTCTTTGAATATCAATAGGCAAAAATATAAGGTTTGAGGGTGCAGACCTATGGAATGCGTGGGAACTCATGAAGATCAGAATCAGAAGAATCAGAATCAGAAGACATTTTATTGCCATTGCCAGTGAGCATAACTCACAGACTAGGAACTTACTTCGGTGATAAAGTGCACATTAAAACACACTGAATAAACACAAATACAAATATGGGCATGCACAAAGTAAAAAAAAAAATATGCTTAAAAATAAATGTTGTGTTGTGCAGATCAGCGTGGGCCTTATGAAGACGCCGTGCAGATTAGAAGAAGGACCCTCTTCACACCCACACAAATACATTGGGGGACCCTATAAAATCTGTCAACATATCTCAAGGCTCTCCACCTATCCATTCCGGAAAGTCCATTGCTTCCTTGTTCACTTTACCTGTGTGGAACTCATTACACCCTTCTGACTTAGTTTCATACTCTTTGACGCTTACGACAGAAACTTCTTATTACTGCAATAATAATTTCTAATTATAATAATGTAATGTATTATTCTTATTGTCTGGCAATAACTGCACATTCCTTTATTCAATGTAACTTCTTTTGTTTCCCCACACCAGCCCAGAAGAATTTACTGCAAAATAAACCTGTGTGCCAGAGCTGGAACGGTTTTAAATCATCAATCATCGGCCTGTACATATCTTTATTCAGATTTAGCAGTTTCATGTAGCAACGGTTTCATGTCGCACTGTTGTAGATGATGTAACCCAAACCCGTACATTTGAACATGTATTGCGCAGCGCACTCAATTTTCTTCTTTTTTGAATAGATGCGGTGCATGAAGGGATATAGCAGTGTGCAGGGATGCACGCTTCGGCTACGGTCGATCTCCATGGAAACGCAGGGCACATTTTCAGCCGCATTCGTCGGGTGCATTGAAATGGCACTTGGCGCACTTGTCACGCCAGAAGTTATGTAAGCCCTTAAATGCACTGTTCGAAGGGCACTTCGAATGGTGCATTCAGACACGTATTCAGTTCACTGTTTATTTTCATGTATGTGTTATGTATGTGTTGGGTAACGGTTGATGTTACAGTTCACTTGTTTGACTACTAGATAATGTTGTTGTGTTTGTAATACCTGTAAGAACATTTACTTGACTTGTTTTCTTATATATGCATACATTTTCATCAATGTAAGGTTTAATTTTGCTTTATTTATTTCCCCTTCATTTATAAGACCATGAAGGTAATAGTTTTTCATTTGGGACAATACTGTAAATGTTAAGTTTATCATAGGTCTAGTTAAAGGTCACGAAAACTATTTTATTATTATTATAACTTGCCTTTAAAGATAAAATGTCTGTTCTTGGTCTCAGATTTTATAAAATAAATACAGTCCAGTTTTTCTTCATTATTACTGAGAAAATACCTAACTCAATTTTGTTACTTGCGTAAAAGTATGGATGCAAAGGTAAAAAGTTACTCAAGTAAAAGTATCACATGAAAAAAATCTATTTAAGTAAAAGTATTAAATACCCGCTTAAAAAGTACTTTAAGAGTAAAAAGTTAAGTATTAAGTGTTAAATGCAGTGATATTGATCAAAATATGATAGATATTTTGGTCGACAGCAACAATACAAATCAATTCTTAATTTTTCTTATGACTTTTGTATATTTATTTTTGTTTGCTTTGAGCAAATAAAAAAAAAAAAACAAAAAAAACAAAGCTTGAACTTGAAAACTTTAGCCAAAGCGTTACCTTAAACATGCTGAAAGCCGAAATTGAATCTTAACTAGAACTGTAGATCTAGTGGGATCTCTGTGTGGTTAAAGGTTTGGATCGATGCATTAGGTTTATACATACAGTTTATAACGTAACATTAACATTTTTATTCCCAATACTCCAAATTACAGGTGTGTAAAACAGACTTGGAGACGGACGGAACTACAGTGGTGGAAAGAGCAGATACAGTTTACAAGGGGAGATTTTAAAATGAGTGAGAGAATTTCTAAAGTGGATTTGTAAATATCTCTGGCTAAAAAAAAAAAAAAAAAATGAAACGTAGAAGCATGACACATAAGCATGGATATGAAATATAATCTAAAGCCATATTCAAATTTTCCAAACAAACATTCTTTAACAAAACTTAAAGATAAATTTAAATAATTTTCACCAATATTTGTGCTTTCTCTGAGCAATTTCAAATGAAGCAATTTACCAAATAATGATCCTAACATTATAATTAGACTTCAGTTTATAGTTGAACCAAACCTACATGATATAAGATTAAGGTTTATTGTGTTAATGTTTAAAGTGTTACAGTTTGATAATGTTTTGTACAATACAAATGAAGATTTTTTTTTTTTTTTTTAACTTATCTGATGGTGTTGATTTTATTTTGGCATTATTTAAATAAACTTGTTTAGATGATTTTATTTTTAATTAGATCATGCTGAAATTTAAACAAACAATTTAAACCTTATCTTTTTAATTATTTAATTTTCCTCACTTTGAATTTAGGATATTTGAAATATAAATACTTTTTTATACAAAACTATTTACAGATTTTGAGTTGAAAACAAAAAGCTTGTCCATGCAAATTTGGACTTTATTTTTTTATAGATTTTAGTTTTGACTGAAGTGGATGTGAGGTGGATACTGCTTTTATTTTGCTCCTCTAATACTCTCCTACCCAGTATTGACCCTTACCCCTCTCTGGTCAGAAAATAGTTTAAAACTACCGTAAATTCCTGACTACAGAGTGCACCTGATTAAAAGCCGCATGCTTTAATTTAAGAAATTTTTGTACTTGTACAAGCCGCATTCCTTACAATGGTCCCTTGCTATAGCGCGGTTCACATGTAGCGGAATTTTTTGTGTGCAATTTTGCATGTTTTTTTTTACAGTGTAGAAGGCACGTGTTCTGCATCCTGATTGGCTAAAGGACGCGCCATGTCTCCTGTACAGTACGGAATACGGTCAGCCAAATTTACCAAAATGTTCGATGCTGCAGCGTGACTCTGAAACACTGGGTCATCAAGATCGCGTTGGACACCTTTGCATTTGAGGAGAAACGCCTCCGACGCGCGTTGTGGACGTTCTGGACGTGCGTCCAGAGTATCCAGAGTTGCGGTCTGCGAGTGCCTCTGGATGTTTAGTTTTCCCTGTGTCTTTGTGAACGCTGCAGACCAGGTTGAGAGAGTGACTTTAGTGTATTTATTACATAATACCCATCAATGGAGGTGATCGGCTCTGCTGTGTCTCTGACACTTGAAAATGCGCCGCAGAAACGCAGCGCAGCCAAGACGCGCGTCCACAAGAGACTTTACATGTGAACTCAACATAAAGAAGAAGGAAAATAACATAAGGATGACAGCAGAATAAGTTTTAACAAGGATGCAAAAAGGGTTGTAACCATGTGGATGAAGTCTGTTTTAGTTTTATGGTTCAGTGACAACAGGAAAAAGAACATTACAAGACATTACAGCGGACTGGTGCCAGGACAAAGAAGTGAAAGGAACACCTGCAGCCGCAAAACATATAGAATAATTGTAAAAAAAATAAAAAAATGTTTTCTACTTCGCGGATTTCATTTATCGCAGGTTATTTTTGGAACGTAATAAATGAGGGACCACTGTATATCTTACGGAAAAAAATGAATAAGCCAAACTGTACCATAAGCTGCAGTTTTTAAAGTGTAGAAAAAAAGTAGCGCCTTCTAGTCCGGATGTTACGGTAGCTATGATTTTGGAAACAGATTTGTACTGATCCAGTTAATATTTTCACTGATGCAATTTGTTAGTGGTGCTAATAACCATGTAAAAAATAAGCACTTTCACTACAGTATGTGTCAGGCCAATCTAACTAGAGCCACTAATGACCCTAATGCTAATTTTGGATAAATTAATTGCCATTATGTCCTTGTTCACCTACATTTCTACCATTCTGGCCTTTTCTAGCTTTCTGTTTTGTTTCTGTATCCCTTTTGCATGTACGGTTGTGTGATTGTGGCTTTTTCTAAAAAAGTTTCTGCTTCAAAACAAATGGCACTACTTCTTGCTTTTCCTGACACTCCTCCTCTTGCTTACATCACAGTTTGTCTTCAGATGTCTGACTCTGAGATTGAACACAATGAGTACTAGACTATATTATTGTTTTGGGGAAACTGATGTTTTTGATTTTCAGGTTAGTTTAGTGATAATTATTGGTTTAGCATCATTATTTACAGTACTGTGGATCTATATTGCTGGGAGCAGGGCCACAAGAT
Organism: Periophthalmus modestus; assembly: GCA_019594935.1. Lineage (NCBI taxonomy): Eukaryota > Metazoa > Chordata > Actinopteri > Gobiiformes > Gobiidae > Periophthalmus > Periophthalmus modestus. The sequence goes on from JAIEZT010001318.1 coordinate 11,789,341, forward strand.
GCCTTTTGCCATTTAAGTCAGAAGATAAAAGAAGGGCAGTACTGCTCGAGAATGTCAGTACTGTAACAAATGGGTTTTTAGATCTTCTACTGAATAGATTCACATGCTTCATTTTAATACGGTTAATTTTTTTTTTTTTTGCCTGTCGCGGTCATGTGTGAGTAGTTTATGGTGAGAGGGTTATAAAGTTTCCAGATTACAGTGGATAATCTGTACATGATGTGTTTAAGTCTACACATGGATGTGGATGCTTTAGCTTTTATTAGGCCCGAGCCACTACAGGGCATAGCAACTTTGGCGCGCTTCATGCACAACTTTGAGTGAAGTCGCCCCCTCCCATCTTGGATTGAAAATTCCAAAATGCCGAGTCAGCGTTTTCATTGGGTCGCATTTTAATCAACTTCTCTGAGGGGGCTTCACCGGCAGGGCTGAAAATCACTGTACATCATCTAGACAAGTGGGGCATCAAAAGTTATCCAATTTATGTTGATGTCTACCATGGTTTGCGTGCAGCAAAGCCACAAAATTCCATCAGATTTTTTAAAATTTCCAAATGTAAAAATTGGTTCCAGTTTGCGCATACAAAGTCCGATTGAACTCAAATTTGAATCAGTTGTATAACTTTCTTGCCTAAACCTACTACTTGTGAAAGAAACAAAATTGGCACAATATCGCCCGCTACAGAATAACAAATACATTTGTATGGAGGGCTGAAAATTTTGTTTTCCCAAATGTTACGAACACACACAAAAATCCATTTGGTCATCCCAATCAATAAAGTCAATTAGACTCATGTCATTTTTTGCACTGTGTTGCCATGGCAATGGGCCTAATTGCCTATGTTTTCCTAATGGGAGTGGTCCCAAAATTTCCCATTCATAAGAAAAATATTAGTTTCATGGAATAAAGTCCTAATGGGAATATGTCCTAAATTTTGGACATTTCAAAGTTTTATTAAGACTTATTACCTTTAATGTAGAAGGTAAAATTTTGTATTTTGCACGGTGTTGCAATGACGATGCCTCAAAAACCATGTTCTTGCATTTTGTGCATGACTGCTTCGACTGTCTTCACTTTGTTTAGTGACAAGTGCAGCTCTAAGCCACAATAAAGCAGAGACAAGCGACACATTAGCACCTCCCATAAGGCGTGAGGGCCGTTCGATGCCGCTTGCGGCTTTAATCCTTAGCATTATATTTTTATTTTGGTCTTATATTTAGATGCGTGGGAGCTCACGAAGATAACACTATGCTGACCAGAAAGGATCCTCCTTTTACATACAGACTCATACACTGACACTATGAAAACTAAAAATGCACATCTCAGGACTCTCATCCTTTCCGTAGAGTCCGTTGCTTCATTGTTTACTTTACCTGTGCGAAACTCATTAAACCCTTCTGACTTTATGTTTCAGACTCTTGGTCCTCTTTGATGCTTGCACCAGAAACGAACATTCTTACAGTGCACATACCTAAAATTCTGCACTCAGAGCGAGGAATGAAACGTACGAAGCGCAAGCAGCGTTGCGGTGCTTGTTTCCGCATGGAACCCTCACAGCACCAACAGCACAAATGTGGAGAGGGCAGGGTACTTTAGATCCACAAGTAAGTTTAGGGAATGGAGTTTAATTGTGTGCGAGAATACAGAGCACCGTGATGATAAAAACAAACTAGTTCAATAAAACACGAAGAAAGGCGACGACAGAGAATAAAGTGACCAGCGCACGCAGCTAACACCGCAAAATGACTCCTCACTGCAGGAGACAGAGCGCAAAGCACAACAGGATAAACACATGTACATGTTAACTCTTATTTTAGCTGGTGATAGGACATAAAACTTCATTTTCTATTTCATTAATTCATAGAAACTTGATGCGTAGTTCAGATTTAATGTTGCTTGTTTACAATAAAGCTTATTAAGTTGATAATAAATATTTTAGGACATTTTGATCTGGTTTATCATAGAAGTGAAATGTTTCTGTTTTGAAGACATATTGACGGCAATTAAGAATAAAATAGTTATTTCAAGCAGAAAAACAATTTCTTTGTTTTAACTATAAACTATAACTTTAAAAAACAAAAAAACAACTACTATGTTTTAAGGATATTTTATGGAGATTATTAAGTAAATAATCGATAGATTACTTGATTACTAAAATAATCTTGGATTTAAATGCAGTAGCATTTAAAATGGAACTAAACCCAAAATCACTTTTTCACTGCATCACTGTATATGGTGTTTAACAGCATTATCTACTGTTCCTAGTCATTTTTGGGTAAATTGTGTGCACTTCAAGAGTGCCCGTAGAGCCAAAGTCCCACCAAAACTTTACTCACGTTATCATCCAGCTGTGCAGACACGCGGCAATGCTCTGGGTCCAACTCAGGCTTCGGGAGTAGCGGAGGCACCTGGGGAGAGACAAATGATCAGGAGAACAAACAAGAGGGTGAGATGGGTCATCAGAAGAAAAAGAGGTTGAGGATGGGGGCTGTACCTTGAAGATAGACTGCTTGATGTCGTGGCCCAGTCGTTCGGACATACGACCCATGTTGTCTGACACTTTGTTCATGCCTTCAGCCAAACTGTCAGGCAGCGCTTTCACAGCATTAGACATGTTTCTCATGGAGCTTCTCAGGGGGTTTACAAAGGTGTCAATCTGAAAGCAAATATTTCCACTGAACAATACAACGCACAACTACGTGTCGCTAAATCCTTTGCCATGATCAAAGATTGTCTTCTCTTGTGATAAGACAAAAACAATTACTGGCTATGCTGCTCACATCTGGGAGACTGTGCAAAGCACAGCTAGCCACATAAGTTACAGCTGAAGATATAGAGCAGCTGTGGAGCTTTCTCAGCTGGGGCAGGCCCCACTTTAGTCCTTCACCAAGTTCTTTATTAATATATGGGCAGATAAGACTTATTATAGACAGGATTAGGTCCCAAAATTCCATTGCCTCTGTTACAAATGTTTTAAAAGTCTGTAATCCTTCAGTTGTCCAGGTCTAACTGGACAAAATGTTGTATGAGTGAAGACGCTTTGCTGCTCATCCAAGCCGCTTCTTCAGTTTTGGTCAGATTGCTGGTGGACACTGCCTTATATCTATCTGAAGGGGGGGCTAATCACACTTGAACTGTCAACATCTATTGTCTCCAGTTTCAGCTGAAACTACCGTATGCAACCTTTAATGACCCTGCTATTGTTCTCTTTGTTTTGGGTCTGAGGATGGAGTTATAGATGGGGGAGAGGTTATGTCTCAGGTCCTCATTCATTTAAGGAAGGATTATCTTTCCTAACAAAAATAACTTCTTTAACTTCCCTTTCAGACCCTTTCTTTTCTCTGGCTAAGATCTGAACTTCACTATCTTCAAAGAAGTGGTTAGTAGCTTTGAGATGGAGAGGTACGGCAGACTGTGGTCTGAAAATTCTCTGAAGGCTCATTGCTTGTGGATATCCAAAGTGGGCCTTTAATAGATTTAAAAGAACAACAGGGAATTTTAACCAAGAAGGAGAGGCGTTATTCCTATCCTTACACAGTGGGTGTGTCTAAAAAAAACTTCAAACACTTTTTAGACAGTATGAAAAGTCTGTCTTTTTCAAACCTACAAACAGACAAAAACTGGTCCACCCAAAGGAAAAGTAGTGAAGATTGCAGTGAGCACTTTGGAGAAACTAAACAGCTACTCCATAAGAGAATGTACCAATACCGGCGTGAGAGTTCCCATGAGAGTTCCTCTGGACCACAGTCCGCCATACATCTCCATCTCAAAGCCACTAACCACTCCTTTGGAGATAGTGAAGTTCAGATCTTAGCCAGAGAAAATAAATGGTTGGAGAGTGGAGTTAAAGAAGCTATTTTTGTTAGGAAAGACAATCCTTCCTTAAACATCAATGGGGGGCTTGAGACATAACCTGTAATTCCATCCTCAGAGCAGCAAAACATCTTCACTCCTACATTGTTTTGTCCAGTTGACAGATTTAAACTTCGTCTTTTGCCAAATGTTGTAAAACACATCATCCTAAAAATATGCATGAAACACTCATGCTGTCCTCATATTGGATTAGAACTATACATTAGTCTTTATTGGGGAGAACTGACGTTACCTTGCGTGCAAACTCTCCCTTGCCTTTGCTGTAGGCTTTATTTTCCAGAAAGTCATACACATGAGGAATGAGAGCAGGACAGGCCTTCACCATCTCTGGGTTCAACAGCAACTGCAAAGCACAGCTAGAATTAGTCAAAACCAATGCTAGTAGAAGAGCTAAATGAACATTATACACAGGCCAGCCTTCAACATGTATACCTGCAAATATGCATTGAGGTCTTTTTTTCTTTTTTCCAAGAATTCTGGGTCCATATTGTTGAAGGTCTTTTTGCCTGGCAGTCTTAAAATGGATGCTAGATTTTCAAACTGGCAACAGAAGAACAGAACAGCATAAGCCAATGCCAGGAGGGTGGGGGTCTGTCCTAAGTAGCACAAGTCCTACCTGCTCTAGGATCCTCATGTGGAAGTCATGAAAGTCTGAGTAGCGGCGGTATGTCTTCCAGCAGTCCTCACTGCCGTCCACATTGCGCCTGAAGACTGTGATGGCGTACAGCGCATAGGTTTTACCATGATCGTTACACACCCCTGTGGCAGTCCAGAGGCCCGGGACAAAAGCATCAGCTACTACATTCTCAATACAGCCATACAGACACAGCACACAGGTGGAACAGAGAGGAGCAGGGGGCAGGGCAGGATAGAAGGGAATATGGGATGGAGACAGTTACAGGACACAAAAGGAACAGAAGGATGAGGGGAGTATAATACAGAGAAGCAAAAAGAAAAGGAAAAAAAAAAGGGAATGAAGGCAATGAAACAGTGGAATGAGACTGAAAAAGAATGCAAGCAGCTGTGTGTGGCATACATGTGAGTGCAGTCTACCCTGGGTATGACTGCAGTCTGTCCTGGGGGTGAGTGTGGTCGGTCTGCCCCTGGGTGCGAGTGTGTGAGTGTGGTCTGTCTTGGGTGTGAGTGCGGGTGACTCCAGTCTGCCCAGGGTGTAAGTGTGACCTGCCCCTCGGTGTAAGGGAGGGTGACTGCACATTCAAAACTGAGTATTGGTGTGTATGCACCTGTGTCCGAGATGAAAGCGTGGAGATGCATAGACTCATCATGGCAGGAGTTGGACAGTTCATCCAGAGACTAAAACACAAAGTGTAAGGAACATTTCTCAGTATCATTATCGTGCTCTCCTGTGAAATACTGGCCATACCAGGTTGAGACTTCCAGTGGGAGAGCCATTATAAGACTCTCCCTCCCCGTCGTCCGAGCCCCTGTAGCTGGGTTCTTTCAGCATGTCAAGCTCTGCCAACATGCGCACATAGAGGGGGCTCTGTTTGAAGGAGGGGTAGAAACGTTCATCCCGGAGCATCATGTCATACACCTGCTCAACACACAGCAGAGAGGAGGGTTAGAGGAAGAACAAATCTGGATAGATTGCGATTCTATTGCATTCAAAATATACTTTTTCTTAAGCAATGATATGAAAACTTCAATTCTGTGAAATATCACAATATATCTCTTACATTTAAGACCCTGTATTTCTGTATAAACTTAATACCACCAAAGGAAAATGTATTTTCAGTACATATATTTAGTTACTTCCCAACACTGCCAATCAGAAACTCCAAAGTGGACAGGGGAGTTTCCACATAGATGGGTATTTATGAGAAAACCTTCTTATCATGTACAGAAAAAGTAGGGTGTGGGTGAAGATATGTCACAAAGGCCACCTTTCTTTGGATGTCATCAAAGATCTCTGGAGTGGGCTCATCCTTCTGCAATTTCTCTCCAAGTTTGGTGATTGACATTTCATCCACTTGCACCCTAGGAGATGCCTATGGAACACAAAGACAGAGGTTACTTTGTGGATGCGCTGTACCTAGTCCAAAGAGAGAAGAGTGGGGGTGGAATGGACATGCCTTCTCAGACAGGTACTGCTCAAAGACGCCCAGCGCTGCAGCCTTCAGAAGGCCCTTGGTGGTAGCAGGCTGCTTTCTCCCATCTCGACTCCACAGCAGCATGGCCTCCAGCTGTTGCTGTGCGGTCACCCTGTAGCCCTCCACTGTGAGCCAGAAGAATAGCTCAGCCTGTGCCCCAGCCGCCTGCATAAAGTCTGCAACACATTCAGGAATCTATGCTTACAGACATGGATTTTCCCTAGCGATCGGAAAACAGTTACAATTGTGGCTGAAAAGAACAGTAGCCCTATATGTATTCTTATCATTTTGATTAATATTATGGAGAAATATTGGGAAATGCTAATCTGCAGCTATCCATAGGGACCAGTAGCATGCAGCACTTTGTTGTGATGGCGTTTGCAACAACATATCATAGAAGGGCAGGCAGGAAGTGGCACCGCACATTTCAACGCAGAAGTCAGCTGACTTGCTTCTTTTGTTTTAGATCAATATCGATTTAAAATCTAACGTGATATAATATGACATAGTGATCCACATATGTCACTAGCACAGTAACTCTACTTTCAATACAAGATTGTAAACTTTGGTGTGTGTAAATGCTATTTTTAAGGGGTGATCTTGTTCCTATGGGAGAAAATTTTAAGAAAACAAGCCTTTGAAGTTACAATGCCTCATATACAACTATGGATCCTCAGGGTCGGTCACCTAGGCATTCCAATGCATAAATATACAGGTGAAAACTTTTATGTTGAGATCAAACAAACCGAAAAAGTTGCATTGAATAGAAGGTTTTTTCCTGTAGTGTATTGCCTTAAGATTAATAATACATTAGTATTACTACTTACCCATAAAGAATTGCAGTGCTATGTTGTGGACCAATATATGATCCAGGGGGATGACACATAACTTTCCAAAGTTGACTGCCAACTTCAGTGCATCCACTTCCTACAACAGTGAGGGACAGTAGAGAAACAAATGTATCTGAGGACAACTCTTAAAAACAATAACCTGCTTCTCCTCTTAGTGAAGTGGTGAACCTTGGGCCAGATCACATGGAAAATGCCAAGCACACTTTAGGAGGGCAATCAGCAATGTGCTTTCTCATTTCACATTGTTTCTTACTTAGCCAGGCAGATGAATTCTTGTGATATTTGTGAGCTCAGAAACTCCAAGAATCTACCTGGCCAGGCTCCTCCAGTCAAAATTCAGCCTATTTTAGCAGAAATACAGACAATTTTGTTTTTTAAACAACCAAACAGATTCATTGATATCCCGCCTTTTTCCAATCACTGAGACCAGCTCCAGATTGATAAATGTGTAGAACTTGATTCAGACAGCAACACTGCATCACTATTAAACTGGTGTGAGCCAGTGTGGGGCAAGCCAAGGTTTTGACTTTTAGGGACATGTATGGATGAAAGAGTTAGATCTTCTCAATAACCCCTTGTCTAAATTAAATAAAAAAATGACTTGCCTGTAGAACCACAGTTTGTGTCTGGTGATTTTGGTCAGGATTGCTTATTTGTTAACAAACAAATGAGCATGTACAATGAGCACTACTCAACATTAGGTTAGTTTTCAACAAATTACATTTAAGAAATGAAATACTGTATTTTCCGCACTACAAGCCACTACTTTTTTCTACTTTTTAACCACTGCGGCTTATTGTGCAGTGCGGCTTGTAATTTTTTTTTTTTTTTCCGTGGCGCCAAAAACATTTTGCCCAGCAACAGCAGACCAATAAAACTGATGAGTAGTTCACAGAGGTCCAATGAAATTGTATGATCTATTATCTTATCTTTATGATCTAGCGCACTCTCACAACTACTGTAAATCAGTAATTTGTACAAACCCTCATCAACATATAGGTTTTGTGTTTTGCGGCTGCAGGTGTATTTCTCAGTTCCTCTGTCTCAGCCTCTTCGTCCTGGCGGCGCTCTGCTGTAATGTCTCGTAATGATCTTTTTCCTGCAGTCACTGATCCACAAACTAAAGCAGACTCCATCCGCAGGTTACAGCCCTTTTTGCTCCTTGTTAAAACTTATTCTGCTGTCGCCCTTATGTTATTTTCCTCATTCTTTATGTTGTTTCACATGTAAAGTCTCTTGTGGACGTGCGTCCAGAGCGTCCATAACGTGTGTGTCGGAGGTGTTTCTCCTCAAATACAAAGGTGTCCAACGCGATTGTTTCACAGTCACGCTGCAGCATCGAATTTTTTGGTAAATTTGGCTGTGCGCATTCTGTATTGTACAGGAGACGCCGCACTAGGGATGGGACGATATACAATAATATCGTAAATCGCGATAAAAACGGTCCGCGATAAATCGTTCGCAATTAGAATCATCTTTACAGCACCAGACTGACTCATGTTTCTGGTTTCAATACAACGTTTAGATGCTAGTTTTGGTGTTTGCCCACAAGGGGGCGCTCTGTCACAGCAATGACACTTGTGGCGTCTGTTCTGGTGCAGAGTCTGGTAGCGAAAAAAAGTTGCGGGTCATAGGGCAAAACACGAGCAACATGCACGCGCATTTACGAGACACATCAACATCCTGCATTGTTTGACAAACTTGAGCTGAAAATATTCATCGTAAGTGACAAACTATTGAATATAGATTGTGTTGTGTGTAGCGTTAGCTAAACAGCATTTTACAGACACACATACGATATATATTTACCTACAGTCATGTCAATAGTAGAATAAACCGCGCATCCAATCCATCAAAAAATAAGCTCCTCTCCTCCTGAGTCCACAGCCGTCTTCACTCTGACACGAACCGCTCCGTGTCCGAGATGCCTCTAGTTTAACTTGTACAAACATCCACAGTGTCCTCGATCGCGTACTTCCTTTGTTTTGTCTGTTTCATCATGTTTAGAAGCAAAAAACAGCACCTAGAATGCGCGCGCATTAAGACATTTCGTTTACTCGGTAAAGTCCGTCTGTTTACGGAAAATCTCGGCACGTCACACAGTGCTCCGCTGCTCATTGGCTGTAAGGAGAAAACGTCACTAAACGTGTGTGATGTGATTGGTTGATTCTACACGGGGGAGAGTGGGGCGTAACCTTTCAGTCACATGTAGCACTGATTCGCTGTTTGCGGCTCCAGAGACCCACAACCTCCACCTTATTGGACAACACTGGTGTCAATCAGAAGCTAACACGTGTGTTTATCTCTGAGAAACAAAGGCCGTGTCCCAATTCGTCACATGCACTGTTCCATGTACTGTTCGAAGTGCCGGTCGAAGTACCGGCAGAGTTAAGGGCACTTTGGTGAATTTTTGGTGAATTGAGACACGGCCAAAGTCGGCGCTGTCTTAAGTTTATTATGCCTGAAATCGACCAAAGAAATGCAAAAAAGTGACGGACCAGATTTCGCGTGTGGAATACTTCCCTGCAGCAGATTGGACATGGAGTATCTAACTTATTTTGTGGACATGATTTCTTCAGTGGATTATATTTTCTGGACCTGTACGGAACGAATGAGAACGACTTTGTGGAATATGTTTATGTTTGACAGAACCAGAGCCTCAAAAGGTGAGTGAAGTCCAAATCCGCATTTTTGGCTTTTCTGTAAAAACATCTTTCCTGTCAGCGAACAGCAAAATTGTTTGCATATACAAAAAGAGGAGCACTGTAACTTTCATTTGATGTGTAGATTGTTTGCGTGGGTGACACAGAAGTACGTGTACGTTCCTGTAGAGTTGTAAAGTAGGCCCGGGCCGTCGGAACGTTTACAAATTAATAATTATGGCGATAATATTGTGAATTGCGATTTATTTTGGTCACGATAATCGTGTGTCTAAATTTTTTAATATCGTCCCATCCCTACACGGCACCTCCTTTAGCCAATCAGGACGCAGAACACGCACCTGCATATACTGTAAAAAAAAAAAAAGCATGCAAAACCGCACTAGTGGTCCCTTGCAAATTAAAGTTTTTTAAGCAAATTTTTCATATTACTACGTGGATACCTGCAGCTTAAAATCCAGTGCCTGCAGCTTTTAATCAGGTGCACTCTGTAGTCCGGAAAATACGGCAATATAATAATCACTATAACAGATATTCTAGCTCTAACCTAAACATGGATTCAGGAGGATAATTACGTAATTCCGCTTTGCTCATTTAATAGCCTCATACTGTCAATCACTTGTCTACATTTGAGAAACCTAAAGTGTTTTTTTTTCCCCCTAATAATTTCCAGAACTCCTGGTCCCTGTTCTGAGTTTGTACCTTTCCAGAATGCAGTCTCTGGATGCGGCTTTCACACACTTTCTTCACAAACAGCAGGCTGTTGATCTGGTTCTTGATGACATTGATGTCTAAGGGACAGGAGAGACAATATAAAAGCCTTGATTTAATTACTGTTAAACAATGTCAAAAGCTCTCAAAACTATTAGAATCATGTTCACGCCTGCTCTACTGATAACCAACTGGTGTTTTAATGAACAACTGTAAAAAACACAATCCTTTCAGAGAATAGAAAAAATACATGACAAGACACACCATCTCCTGCCGTGTCAAGGGAGCGCAGGTACTGCAGTTCCTCCAAAACCTTGTCTTTGACAGCCTCCAGCTCGGCCACTCTGTCACTCAGCTTCAGTATACTCATGAAGGCTTCATAGTTACAGCTGGAGTCCCGGATCTGAGGACAAAACATGCTCTGAGTTTTGGTCGTCATGGTGACATGGTGGAGCTAGGAGCTGCACAGGGGCTGTGGTATCCACTTACCATCCAGATGACAAACTGGTTGATGTAATCTGGGTCACTGAGCTGGTGAATGAGAGGGAGGAGGACTCCACATGCCAGGACCTCCTGTACACATCACACACGGGTCACCTGACAGCTTGCACACGTTAACTGATCATTAGCATAGTTCACAGAGGCATTCAGCCTAATGGGCTCGACACACGGGGAGCGACTAACGACAGCGTACAGCGACACTCATCGCATGGGCTTTAAAATCGAACACACGGGCAGCAACAAACTGCAGCGACTAGCGGCAGCCTGTCACGTCGCGCTCTGTTCCGGAGCGGATCGTGAGCCTCCTACACATCGGATTTGGAGGGAATTTTGAGGTTGTAATAGCGGTAAATGGGGAAAAAGACGCTAAAATGAAATCTCAGAAAGTTCTGCTTCATTTGACTGAAATATTACTATTGGTTGCACTTCACAAAACTAAAAAAAAGATTTATCGAAGATTAATCAAATTAAATCGAAATGTTTGAGATATGTCAAAAAGAATTGAGAAATCCGATACGGAAAGTATGATTTTCTCCTCCATGATGTCTCTGAAGTGGACAGTGCAGTCTTGCATCTCATTTGCTCGTCAATCAAACTCTCGTTGATTGGCTGTTGTGCAGGCGACAGCGATAAAAGTAGAACATTTTTCAACTTTCATTTATCGCGTCGCAGGCCCGCGTGTGCACGTCACGTGCACGAGCGCGAGGTTTTCACGTGCACTACTTTGGCTTGTCGCGGACGTCAGAGAGACGAGCAATTTTCGCAGTGTCGCACAGGTACCATTGGAAATAAATGGAGAGCGAGCGACGTCGCTCCCCGTGTGTCGAGCCCATAAAACAGCAAACGAAGAAGAGATGGACTTACTCTCAGGAAGTATCTCATATTCTTGTTGTGAAAATCTCCAGGAGGTAGTAGTAAGTAGAGGATTAACTCGCACAGGTCACGCAGGAAACCTGACACAGGCAGCTGTGGTTAACAAGCTTATTAAACAGTAATACTGAATTGTATGAGACATTTACCCTCCTCATCTTTGGGACTAGTGCACACCATGTCTCTGCACACCGTCCTCTCCATCTCGACCTCGGCTTCAAAGAACCAGTCCACCATCTCCTCCAGCATGTTCCCTGCAATCACACCTGTAACCTTTGACCATTGATGAGGAAATCTAGAGCAGAGATGGAATTGAACATACCCTGTTTGTCATCCCTCTCTGCAAGTCGGTCCTGCGCTTTCCCAAATACTCGTAAATGAGTGGCAAAGTCATCCACTAGCCGAGTGGTGAAATACGGCTGCCAGTCCACCTCCTTGGACCTGCAGAGCACAGCATTACAGCCTGCTCAGCATCAGGAGCACATGTTTATGTGGGGAGTGTGCGTACCGTGTGGAGAACTGCACCAGCGCATTCTGCAGGGTCTGCCGAATCTCCAGTAAGAAGGATTCATCCTCACTCAGAGTGTAGTACCAGTATTGGATGTAGTCCCTCAGAGCAAACTGAATCACCTGGCATGAGAAAGCAGACAGGGATTTTAAGAATAATTGTAAATGTAGAAACCAAAACATATTATTATAAAAAATGTAATTTTAACTCAAAATACATGTGTGTGTTTTTAATGTCACTCAGTATTACTATTATTATTTTTTATCAATGATTGATTTTAGGAATGTGCAATACCAGCTTTTCCCAAGGCCAGAATCGACAATATCAGTACCTAATTCTCAATATAAAAAACCCTATACACATTATAACTTAATAAAGAGGAGGTATTACACTTCAATGAAGTATAGTGGTAATACAGTGACATAACTTTATTTGAAAAATTCTCCCCACATTCTGACTGAATGCATTTTTTTGCTTTTTTGGCATTTTTTTAAATAGTTTTTTTTAACAAATATTCACAAATTTTCAATTTGATGTCTCTGATGTCCTTTTAACAACAATCAATAAGCGTTTGGGAACTGAGGACACTAATTGTTAAAGCTTTGAAGGAGGAATCCTCCCCATTCTTGCTGAATGTACAACTTCAGTTGCTCAGCAGTCTGGGGTCTCTGTTGTCGTAATTTGCACTTCATAATGCACCAGACATTTTCAATGGAACTGCAGACAGACCAGTCTAGCGTGGCTTTACTATGAAGCCACGCTATTGTAACACGTGCAGAATGTGGCTGGGCATTGTCTTGCTGAAATAAGCAGGGACATCTCTGAAAAAGACATTGCTTGGTTGGCAGAACCAACTCCAAAACCTGTATGTACCTTTCAGCATTAACGGCGCCTTCACAGATGTGCAAGTTACCCATGCCATGGGCACTAACACACCCCCATACCATCACAGATGCTGGCTTTTGAACTTTGCATTAATAACAATCCAGGTGGTCCTTTTCCTCTTTGGCCCAACACGATGTCCATGATTTTCAAAAACAATTTGAAATGTGGACTCGTCAAACCACAGCACACTTCCACTTTGCGTCAGTCAGGTGAGCTCGGGCCCAGAAAAGCCGGTGGGGAGTGCTGCTGATATATGGCTTTTGACGAACTATGTTAATTGAAAATGGTTTCCTGAAGTGTTCTTGAGCCCATGTGGCAATATCCTTTACACCTTCATGTCTGTTTTTAATACCGTACCGCCTGAAGGATCGAATGTCAAGGGAATTCAATGTTGGTTTTCGGCCTTGCCGCTTACGTGCAGAGATTTCTCCAGATTCTCAGAATCTTTTGATGATATTATGGACTATAGATGATGAAATCCCTAAATTCTTTGCAACTGTACACTGAGAAATGTTGTTCTTAGCCTACTGGACTATTTGCTCAAGCAGTTGTTCACAAAGTGGTGATCCTCTGCCCATTCTTGCTTGTGAATGACTTGATGAGCCTTTCAGGGATGCTCCTTATACCCAATCATGACACTCACCTGTTCCAATGAACCTGTTCACCTGTGGAATGTTCCAAACAGGTGTATTTTAAGCATTCTTCAACTTTCCCATTCTTTTGTTGCCCCTGTCCCACCTTTACTGGAACATGTTGCAGGCATCAAATTGAAAATGAGTGAATATTTGCATAAAAACAATAAAGTTTATCAGTTTGAACATTAAATATCATGTCTTTGTAGTTTATTCAGTTCAATATAGGTTGAAGAGGATTTGCAAATCATTGTATTCTGTATTTTATTTTTTTTTTACACAGCGTCTCAACTTCATTGGAATTGGGGTTGTAGTTTGACAGCGAATTTGTCCTTTTGTTGACATTACCTCTGTGTACAGGTTTGCAACTTTAGCATAACAGAGCATAACAGCGCATTTATAACTGCAGAGCCTCATAGGCTGTACAGACAAGTATTGTATATTTTAACTGTCAGATATCAAACTTGATCAATACATAGGACGTAGCCATGTTGGATTTTGTAACTTGGAAACTCAGGTAACATTTCAGAACCCCAAGCTGGTTCCGCGATGGATGGGTGTTCCAGTATAAATTTACAACTCAGAAAATCTGACCTCCGAGGACTACTGGAATGCAGCATTAGCACTATGCTTTGGTAGAACTTTAACTCAGTAACACCAGGATCGAGGCCACCCACTAAATGAGCTGTAGCTGAGCCTCACCTGCTGCAGAGGCTCGTCGATGAAACTGGAGCCTGTCAGTCTGCGGTCAATCTTCGGGGTCTTCAGCTCCAGCTTCATCTCCTCCAGTGTCTGTAAAACAAAGCCACTATCGATACCATAGACTGTATATATAAAGGGACATAGCTAACCTGCCAGCCGCTACGTTCCATATAAGAAGTGAGCATGGGCATACTTTCGGCTCCATCACCTCTCTCTTCGCAACTGCTCCTGTCAATTTTGGTCTTAAAATGTTCGGATTAACATGTTCCACATAATCCTGATGTGTTTATTTGGCCATTTTGTTTTTAAATCAAGATATGAACATTAATACCAGACCAATCAGATGCCTTCTTCCCCCAAGGTTGTCCCTGCTAGCGTTAACAACAGGTTTGTTCGACAGGATTGCTAAGCACCCACTCCCTGCTAAACCAGCGGTGCGTGCAGGAAGGGACAATATTTTCAACACCCTTGTTCCAGATTGGCTCTTTGGTTGCGATGATATTATGATAGTCAGAATCCCAAATATAGAACTCTGTTCCAAGTTCACTGCTATAACTGCTAGTCTCAATGAGCTTCGTGGCTGGAGTCGAACGCTATGTGTGTGTCACACTCACCTAGTCTACTTCTTTACACAATCTATGATTGATATTTATTTGCAGCTGATGATTGATCAACATTCCCCAGGGGTGTGATGCTAACTGTAGGTAAGTTAGACTTCAATTTGAACTGTTTTAACACAATCTCCTCAGAAAGAGCTGACTTGCTTGGAACTACAATAAGTGAGCAGATTTGTGCTACTAAACAAGTTTCTCTCAAATAACATTACAATCACAAGATAGCTGGCATTAGTCAACAGTTTTCAGTTAGTCACTCTCACCTTTTTTGTTGAAAATATCTAAATAGGACCACAATCACATGCTCTTGAAAATGTGTTGTTTAAATCCATTTTGTATTTTGAGGTTTTCACATCCAAGTTAAAAAAAAACTTGTGTGAGATGTGTGAGTTCCACAGGGCAGAGCCTTGTGGAGCTCACAAAGACCTGCATACCATCATGATCCCAGTGGCTGTGGGCGGCAGATAGGAGTGTTCACAGCTCTCCAGGTGCTTCTCTGAATTGATTTTTCCATAAAGGAGTATCACAGCAAAGCCCCTGTGGAACAAGGACAGAGACATGAGGCATATGCAGGCCAGAAATACCAGAGGCGCTGGCTGGACTCACCCTCCGACGAAGCACAGAACGTAAAAAGCCAAGTAGAAGATGGCAAAAGGTCCAAAGGTGATGAAGAAGAGCACAACTCCGAGGCCTCCCCATCCCCAGAAGGACAGGCTCGCCTAAAGCAAACAAAACATGCCATTAAACTAGACTATAGTTAGTCTGCATCCAGACAATCACAGCAGAGAGAGGGACACGTCTATCAAGTCAGAACGCGCCATCAGGTGGTTGGGAAAGTTGTGGGTTTAAATGTGTGTGCAATGTCAACAACAAAAAAGGATCTTGTAGGAACCTGTTGCAGTTCCTGGTACTTCTGTTACACTTTGACACAATAGGACACAGAGACTGAGGCTTTTTCAGACTGCTCTGGGGGCAGATACTCAGACTGAGGACCTTTATGAAGTATATGACTCTTTGCAAATCAGCAAATCAACATCATTTAATCTTAAACTTGTTAATAGTAAAGCTACACTGTTTTTTTCAAAACTACCTGCTATAGATACATTATATATATATATATATATATATATATATATATATATATATATATATATATATATATATGTGTGTGTGTGTGTGTGTGTGTGTGTGTGTGTGTGTGTGTATGTGTATATATGTGTGTGTGTATATGTGTGTATGTATATATATATATATGTGTGTGTGTGTATATATATATATATATGTGTGTGTGTATATATATTTATTTTTATTAATTTATATCTTTTTTTTATATATATATACACATACATACATACATACATACATACACACATGATAGATAGCTGCAGATCAAGTTAGCGGGGAGTGGACTTTTCATTATCAAAATTACATGGCGTTGCTGAATCCTACGTGTATCACCGATTAAGAAAATAAAATTGGAAAACACACAGAGTAACACAACACAAAGTAAGCACAGAGTAGTGGCCATGCACCACTGGTGGTGAAAACAGGGTTTGATTGGCAAAATGGTGTCTTGAAAATAGGAAATTAATGATTGCTCAAACAAGCACGAATCACTCCAAATACAACTTTGGATATGTAAAGGGTGAGGAGAAATGACTATAACAGGAGTATAAGCTCTGAAAAGTCAGAATAGGTCTGTTTTAATGTTTGATCCATGTGTTTGAGTTTGTATGTGCATGCTTTAGAGCAGTGGTCGGCAACGTGTGGCCCGCGGGAAATGTTGGCCCTTTGCCAGAAAAAAGTCCAAAATCCTCTGGTGGGCCAAAAAAAATTGGCATTGATTCTTTAATACAAAGTTGTGTGGGCACTGCTACGGGCATTCCAATGCCCATGATGTGCATGCAACACAACATTTAAAGCAAACAATGAACTGCTGTGTACATACACCTTCACCAGTCAAAATCGTGGCTAACTGTTTTTGGACATCTGGTGAGGCAAGCGTGCAGACTGCGCGCAGCTCAAGGAATGTGCACCAGTTACGCTATAGCCAGTGTTGGGAATAACGGAGTTAAACTATAACGCGTTACTAACGGCGTAGTTTTTTCACTAACGGAGTAATCTAACTCATTACTTTTCCCAGCGTCCCAACGCGTTACCATTACTAACAATAAAATGTGGCGCGTTACTATTACTTCAGTTCACTCTGCTCTTCATCAGACCGCCTCTCAGCCGAGGAGCTGCAGCGCTGTTTCTTTGGTGAAAGAGGAGGCTCGGGGTGAGATAATAGGCTTGTTTGAAATGAGCGAGGCGGGCGCAGATAATCTTGTGAGAGCGAGGCCGACGCAGGCCGTGTCTGAATTAACCAAAGTGCCTTAAATGCGCCGCTCGAACGGGCCATTTAAGTCGGGCGGTGCTTCGACCCGCACTTCGAGCAGTACATGGAACAGTGCATTTGGGACACGGCTGCAATTTCTGAGCAAGGCGAGTGCGGCGGCCTGCATGGACTACAAACGCTTAATGCATGATGGGAAATGGTGTCCTGTCACACGTGCATTGACAGCGGGTCCGAGTTGCCCTGACGCACAGCTGCCTCCCCCTGCAACTTTACACAAACTACTGCCACATATTTGATATCGATATATGTTTTAAATGTGACTGAAAGTGTCCAGGCTTTTTTGTCCTTTTGATAGCGACATTGCTCTCTTGCTAGTGTATGTTTTGCTAAGACTTTGGAACCCGCGAAATCTGTCGTAGGGGAGAAAAGGGTGGGGGTTGTTTCTTGTAATTTATATTATTTAAACGTATATTTATTTTTAGGTGACTTAAAATGCATGTAATTCATATATAAATATAAATATATGTAAGCCATATTTAGCCATCCATCTGGCCTGTGGGCGCTGAAAAAAATTGGCCCGAAGCCAAGCGAAGTTGCCGACCCCTGCTTTAGAGCGTTATAACGGAGTAGTAAGAAGACTTAGTAAAAAAAACTAAACAAAACAAAAAATATATATTTTTGATGCTCATTTTAAAGCCAGATACACTTTACAAAGGCAAGGCAAGTTTATCTGTATAGCACAATTCTTACAGACTAAAGTACTTTGACGTAATTCAAAGTGCTTTACAGAATAAGACAGACATTAAAATCACACAAATCAAAACATAAATAATCACAAATAATCATCATAAATTTACCATTAAAACAGAAGAGTGCAGAATAAAAACCTTTCAGTAATATGCACAGCTAAAGAGAACCGTTTTGAGCCTGGATTTAAACATTGTCAAAGTAGAGGCCTGTCTCACATCTTCAGGAAGACTGTTCCAGGTTTTAGCTGCATAAAACTGAAATGCTGATTCCCCGTGTTTAGTCCTGACTCTGGGCACCAGCAGGAGGCCAGTCCCTGAAGTCCTCAGAGTGGTTCATAAGGCACTAACATGTCGGAGATGTACTTTGGTGCTAGATCATGGAGAGACTTGTACACTAGCAGAGCTGCTTTAATGTCTATTCTCTGAGCTACAGGAAGCCAGTGCAGAGACCTGAGCGCAAGACTTATGTAATCTTACTTCCTGGTTCTAGTCAGCAGACCCGAGCAGCAGTGTTCTGGATGTACTGTTTGTGAATTGATAACAACACATTCACCTGTGACCTTCCGGTGACCCACGTGAGGCTACATAGTCACGTGACTCCGGAAGCACAGTCCCTCTTTTCTTCTCGCGCTTAGGTCGAGTGTGTTGTGGCTACTCGTGGTTACTGCTTGGTACTACAATTGTCTCTCGCTTTGGTGGCAGCTTACTGCTCAGAGTCCTGACTTGTGATCGGAGTACAGTATATCACAGTCGGGGTAGCGAGTGTGACTCGCGCCCCTCAGGGGCTGCGTAGGCTGCGCATGGAGCAGGTGGTTCCCTGACACTGGTGAGGCGCATGTTTTCACAAAGATTGTCTATGGTAAGTAGTTTCTGCATTTTTTTGTTGGAAGCGACACCGGGTTCGGTGGAGCTGGTTTGTATTTGCTGCCGTGTTCGGTTCAGCTTGAATTTTGTGTTGACTATTGCTGCATTCAGCTAAACTATCTCTGTTATTTTGGAACCGTATTCAGTTCTTTAGCTCATTTTTACCAGCAGTGTTACTGTTCGCTTTGAGTCTACCACCAGTGGCGTTTTCGGTTCGACGTGGTATTTTTAATCCCAGTTGGCGGATCAAGAGTGGCGTTTTCAGCTCAACCTGATCTACTGTCGGTTGTGATGGAGTCCATGTACTGTAGAGCAGTGGTCCCCAACCACCGGGCCGGGGACCGGTCCATGACGCATTTGCTACCGGGCCACCGACCAAAAACAGTAAATAAACAGTATTTTCTCCAACGTGACCTTTGCCTGCTCCTCATGACACGCTAATAAGCTTGTCCGTAGATATATAATGAAAATCCTGAGAGGAAATCGCAACATAAATCCATTTGATATAACGACAAGTTTATTATATCTGTGCTAGATGTGTGTCCGCCACACAACAGTCAGAGCGCGTCAGGGCAGAGGTCGAGGAGAGGGGGAGAGCCTGTGAGTCTTAGCACAAACAGCAGAAGCTAAAGGAAAAACAGCTCTATGTGAAATATTAAGGTTTCTTGACATTGATTCCATATTCTGAAATGTTTGAAATGTTCATGAAAATAACACTTTATAAATGTATTTGTGGCATATCTGAATCTTTTGAAAGCTTCTCTGTGCTTTAGTTCAGTGTGGAGCGTGAGCGTGAGTGAGAGATGACGTGCACGTGCATGTGGCGTGTGTTTGAGCAAAGAAGCGACGTGTGTGAGTCTGGAGTGGTACCTGGAAAAAGACGGTGGAACTGATGTGTAATTACAGTGCAGTAGAGACAATAAAGCAGCCAACTCTTGAGCAACAGGCTGGGGTCTTTCAGCTCGCACCACACTTGAAACAACTTTGACGTAAAGAACAGGGAGTTAAACACCGGAGGAGGAGCGACCCTTCGGCCCTGGAGAAGACAACTCTCCCCTGTGTTTCCCGACCACCGTCAGGGGACCGAAACAAGAAAGGTTTAACATAAACGTTATAATAGCATGACCTCCCGGGCCACAGTAAAATTGTCAGACGTTAACCGGTCCACGGTGAGAAAAAGGTTGGGGACTACTGCTGTAGAGCTTGCATGGCCCCGCTTCAACCTGAAGATGGACATGATTTATGCCCCTTATTTTTGGGTGTGGACCACCTTAAGGAAGGGCTTGATGGAGAATGTTTGCATGAGTTGCAGCATTATGCCTAGATCCCTGCGTGCTGACCGCCTGGAGGAATTTGGCCCTCTGATATACAGGTCACCCAATTGCCGGCGAGTGGGAAGGTGATGAGAAAGCCCTCTGCTTTGACGCTTCGCCTACTTCTCCTCCCTATTATCCTCGAAAGTGGATAGCCTTACTTCAGAGCTCACTAGAATGAAAGGTCTCATTTTGTCCATGCAGACCCAGGATAGCGACCAGCGAGCTGCCCAGCGGGATGTGTTTTCTGTTTGCGAAGATGATGCCCTTGTGGCAGAATCAGATATGCACTTCCACGACACTGACCCGCATACTGGGGACGCTTTGGATGTGTGTTCTGACATATCAGAGTTGAGCTCACACTCCCTGCTCTCAGGGAGGTGACAATGACTCAGCTGACTCCTCTCTACGCGTGGCTTTTGCATGTGTACAATTGGAGGCACCGGCGGCGGTTTCTAGTGCGTTTTTTAGATGACAGAGTTCTACATCTTCCTTTTTGGTTCCTCCCTCTATGGAGTAAAGAACTACATGCCTGTCAGATACAAAAGCGTTTTCTAAACCGACGTCTGATGCAAGGGTCCTTGCTGCCATGCAGGATGCCCCCAAGTTTGGTCTGGGACATATGCCAGCGATTGAACCAGCTGTGGCATCCCTTATTGTGGCTCCAAATGAGGCTCTGAGACCCAATGCCAGATGCCTGCGACCTCAGTGCAGGGTTACTGACAAATTGCTGTGTAAGGCTTTTGACTCTGGGGCGCGCATGGGTTGTATTGGCAATTCACTGTCCCATTTACTGTTAGATTTAGCGACTTCACTAGAGGCTTCTAATGTTGACATGGCTACACAAGGCTTGGTCGACATGTCCCCACAAGCATTTGCTTTTATATTAAGGGAGCTGGGCCACCTGCTATCCGTCCTGACCCAGGCGCATCGGCAATCTCCCTTGACAGAGACGTGTAGGAGAACCTTGAGAGGATTACCTGTGGTTCCGGGTGAACTTTTAGGAGAGGCAGCGCTGGAGGCTTTGCAACAGACAGCCCAGGCCTCTCAGACTAGACATCAGTTGGCAGGCCTTCAGCGACGAGCCCCTCCTCCTATTGCTCCTACGTCTTCTACTACACACCAGCAGACATATGCCAAGCCCATGCCACCAAGCCCATTTGTGGCTCCCCGGAGGCCTGTCACAAGGTCTGGGCACTCTCGGAGTGATCGGCCCAGGGCTTCACATGTGCCTGGCCATTCGCGACACAAGGCGTGTGAGCATGTGGGCCGGTTGGGTCTGCGGACCTGAGCAATCTGGTCCCGACCCAGGACACTGTCTTTTTGGGGATGGCCTTAAACACTGTCACCATGGTTGCTTGCCCTTCGCCCCAAGGGTCGACAACATCATGGGGATGCTGGGTGCATTCCGAGAGGGAGAGGCCCTACCGTTCCTGCAATATCTCCAGCTTCTGGGCAGGTTGGTAGCAGCCTCCAGTGTAGTTCCATTGGGGCTACTTTCATTTCGGCCAATGCAGATGTGGCTGAACAGCCTGCAGCTGGATCCATCTCGGTTCGCACACAGACGCAAGAGGCAGCGTGTGTCTCCCCAGTGTCTACACTCCCTGTCTCAGTGGAGAGACAGACGTTGGATCCTACAGGGCGTCCCATTGGGGCCTCTACTGTCACGGAGAGAGGTTGTGTATACGGATGCATCCTCCATGGGTTGGGGGGCAACATGGCAATGTCGGGTGATACAAGGGACATGGACCTCGAGTTTGATCGGAGAACACATAAATGTGCTGGAGTTAATGGCTGTAGACTTGGTACTGCACCATTTCTGTCGAACTTGCAAGTCAGGCATGTGCTTGTACGTTCGGACAACAGGTTGGTGGTTTACCATATAAATCACATGGGAGGGACCAGATCGGTGAATCTCACACAGAGAACACAGCAGCTTCTTATGTGGGCGTCCGTCCACTTTGCCAGCCTGCAGGCAGCCTATCTCCCGGGAATGCTGAATCAGGTGGCAGATTTCCTCTCTCGCCAGACTCTCTTGCCAGGGGAATGGAAGCTTCACCCGGAGGTTGTCTGCACCATCTGGAGGGTCTTCGGCAGGGCCGAAGTGGATCTGTTCGCTTCACAAGAAGCAATCCATTGCCCTCTCTGGTTCTCCCTGAGGGACAACACCAGCCCGCTGGGTCAGGATGCACTGGCTCACGACTGGCCTCATGTTCTCCTCTACGTCTTTCCTCCTTTTCCCCTGATTTATCAAACACTCCTGAGGGTTCTACAGGAGGGACACAAACTTCTGCTGATTGCCCCATTCTGGCCAGTGAGGATCTGGTTCCCACTTCTGCACAAACTCTGTTGCAGCTCTCCAATGCGCCTCCCCGCCAGGACGGACCTCTCATCCCCAACTCAACCGCCTCCAGCTCTGGGTGTGGCCTCTGCAGGGCCCGGTGTTGCATTCTCAGAGTATGCTGAAACTCCAAGATAGCTCTGCTATCTTGGAGTTTTTGCAGGAACTTTTGGATTGTGGTCTCTCGCCTTCGACATTAAAGGTATATGTGGCTGCAATATCTTGCTGGCACAGTGGTGTGAATGGTGGCACTGTGGGCAGTGACAAGAACGTTTCCCGTTTCTTGAAAGGTGCCAGACAGCTTCACCCACCTGCACGGCCAGTGGCCCCATCATGGGATCTTTCGTTGGTCCTAGAGACTCTGCAAGCTCATCCATTTGAGCCTATTGCCCAGCCAGACATTAAGTGTTGTTGTTTAAGACTGCATTTCTCATCGGCATGGCTTCGGGTAAGCGTGTGGGTGAACTGTAGGCTCTGTCTGTCAATGAGTCCTGCTGTAGATGGCATGCTGATGGCTCAGGCGTAACTCTCTGGTGTAATGTCTCTTTCCTCTCTAAGGTGTTATCTTCTGCTGGTAATGCCCAACCACTCCAGTTGGCGAGATTTGGCACGGAATCCACCACAGAACCGTTATGCCCTGTTCGCTCGTTGGAGGCTTATATACAGGTTACGGCAGGTATAAGACGGTCGGAAAGTCTGATTGTGTGTTATGCCGGTCCACATAAGGGTCAGGCACTTTCTCTACACATCGTTTCTCTCAGTGGGTTGTAGAGACCATTAAACATGCTTATACCATTTAACATGCGTATAGGGGCCTTTCTACCTCCTGGGCTGCTATGCATGGGATTCCCCTAAATGTGATCTGTGCTGCGGCCTCTTGGACCTCACCCTCCACGTTTGCCAGATTTTACCGGGTGAATATCGCAGTCCCCATCCTCTGGATGGAGTGTTACGCAAGCATCATGCTTCATTATGAGGAGGTAGGTTTACTTGACGTGGTCTGTGGATTCCTCGTGACCATGTTGTTACAAGTCATCCAGTGCTTGAAGCACCGCCTCTAGCGGTCAGAAGGGATGAAATAGAACAAAGTTACGTATGTAACGATGGTTCTATGAATCCCAGATGACCGCCTTGGAATCCTCGTGCCTTTACGAAAAGGTCAAGCAACTGTGTGAGTCACGTGACTGTGTAGCCTCACGTGGGTCACTGGAAGGTCATAGGTGAATTTGTTGTTATTAATTCTCGACCTGCGCATGTGCAATAGTGATCATTCAGTGCTTGAAGCACCGCCTCTGGCGGTCATCCAGTATTCATAGAACTGTAGTTACATACGTAACTTTCGTTCTCTAGTCTCTGTAAGAGGTTCCCATGATCCACAGTGTCAAAGGCAGCACTCAGATCTAACAGGATCAAAGCTGAAATTTTGCCTGGATTAGTGTTCAAGCGGATGTCATTTGTCACCTTGATAAGAGCAGCCTCAGTGCTGTAGTGGGGTCTAAAACCTGACTGGAAAACATCGAAGGAGTTGTTAATTTGGAGAAAGTTAATAAGCTGTTGGTAAACAACTTTTTCGAAGACTGCCTAAAAACGGCAGATTGGAGATTGGTCGGTAATTGTTCAATGTTGTGGCATCAAGACTGCTCTTCTTTAGGTCAAGCTTGATAACCCTAGTTTTCAAAGCTCTTGGAAATGTTACAAATTCAAAGTGACATGTTAACTATGCAAGAGAATGGTGATAGCAAACTGTTGAGCACAGACTTTAGAAATTTAGTGGGTAACACATCAAGGCAGCATGTAGATGAACTCAGACTGGAGACAATCTCTTGGACAGTTTTGTCAGTTACAGGTGCAAAGTGAGTCAGTTCAAAGTGTCTAGGTGGGTGCTGGGTTGTTATTTGCGTCGTGGAATTAATGCCATTTTAATGCTCTGAACTTTGTCATTAAAGAATACTGCAAACTCATTGCACTTAGATGTGGAAATTAGTGTGGGTGAGAGATCAGGTGAGGGCTGAGGAGGTAGAGCAGGGGGATGTTTGAAAGATGAGGGGGGGATAAGTGGGTACGGGGAAGAGTTCAGCATAGTTGATGCCAGAACTCTTGATCGCACTATAATAGGTGTGAGGGGAGTCATCTTAATTCATGATCTGATGAGGCTTTCTATTGTTGGGAAAGGCCATGGGTGAAGGTGGGGAGCATTCTTGTCTTTACAAAGTTTTGGAAAAGACACCGTGTCACTCAAGTTTAAGTTGAAAGTAGCAGTTTTTTCACCCTCTTCTCTGAAAGTAACTGTGGGCTGCTTACCACTGGAAGTCACAGGGAGCGTCTGGTAAAGTCCTTTTTCAGATTCTAATAGATATCAGATAACAGATATCCGTGCTTGTAGCTTATTAATTTGCCGTTGATAGTTCCAATAGCGTTCACAGAAAGAATTCCTGTGGTTTCTTCTCCCGGACATGTCTCTGACTCATCAAACATCAAGTAAAAAAATTTAAAAATGGTTTAAAAGTCTTGGTTTACTTAAAAGAAAATCATCACTAAACAAATCTCCCAGCACTGGAAGAGGTAAAATGATTATGAAGCAAAGTAAAGAAGGAAGCAGCAGGAGCAAGCAAGATTTGCATCTGCACTCTTCAGAAGCAGGAAGTACAAACACTTTTGCGGAAAGGTTGCCAGTGTGTTGTATGTAGCAACAACTACATACAACAAAATGTCCAAAGGAAACAACAGAATATAGCTTTTTGTCCTTTTGATAACAACATAACTGCTAGGCCTGTTACAATAACAAAGTTTACTACAATAGCTGATAATATTGCTACTGATACAATAACAATAAAGCAGGATAATCCCAGTTTTAAAGAAAAAAAAAAAAAAAAATAGACCGTACCATAGTGAAAATAAAGGGCCTGAGTAGCAACAAATAAATAGCCGAATGTACTATCATTGGTCAATAGTAAGTCAAAGAAGGTACATTTTCAACATTTTACAACTAAAATGTAAATGTGTGTAAAAATACCCCAAATCTCCACACTTTTACAAAGATAATGAGCACAAGGTGAATAGTGATCGAACGATATGTTGATATGACTATATTGGACTTATCGTTCAATTCATGATAAATGGAACAATAATTTTTCAGAGACAATATTTATCGAGGGGACATTTTCTTTGCACTAGTGGGGAACTTTTTGTTATTTTTCTGTACTATGGTGAGATTTGAGCCATAGAGGGTTGAGTACCAGTAAGTGAATTTTATTTCATTAGTTCTCATTATTTCATAAATTCTTGCAAGAAATTATGAAATATTGTGAATCTTTTTAAAGATAAACAATTGGCTTCAATGTTATTGTTTATCATCTATATTTTATCCTTTAAAATGTTGCACTTCAAATTTGTTATCGTAACAGGTCTAGCCACAAAACTTATTCTGAACTGCACTGAATTCTGAATAGAACCCTGGGCTCAAGGTTTTCCTGTTATTGCCAGAGCAGGAAATCCAGTGCATGCACACTGCCCATGCTCAAGGCTTAGTTTACTTTATCAAGCAGGATCATATCATGTGCACATAAAAGGAAAAGTACTAAACAAATAAAAGATTGACCACATGATTGTGCTAGCATGCTCAACAGGATTGGGAGAAGTGTGACCTAATTTGATCCCCTTTTTCAATCAACATAATTTACTTAAACAATACAAAAAAATAACTCCTATTGTCCCGTCATGATCCATGATCCTCTGATAACAGGTATTGTTGGGCATCATCATCTGATGCATTACATTGATCACACCTGTGGATTCTTAAAGAGACCATATTACACTATTTTCTGATCTATGTTATAACTCCAGGTATGTTTCCTCATCACAAACATACCTGGAGTTGTGTTTTGTTTCATTCACACATGTTTAACACGCAAAACCCTGCATCGTTAGGATGAGTTCTTAGGAAGGGTTCTTCTCTCAAACTGAAAACACTCTGTTCCACCTTGTGATGTCATGTGGTAATACAGGGAGTGCTCCAATGTGTTTGTAAACTCCATACATGTTTATTAAAATCATTTGGATGATTTCAGATTTGGAATTACCCATCTCTAGTGAACAAAAGAAAACCGGTAGCTGTCAACTTGAAAACTACTGCTTCATGACATCACAATGTGAAACTGAGCATTTTGATCTTTGGGGATGCAAAAAGCCTAACAATGCAGGATTATTCAAACATGTGTGAGTTAAGCAAAACACATGTGGTTTTGATATGGTAATAACATTATAACATGATAACATCATAACATTGAGTAATATAGGACCTTTAAATATTGTGTCTTCTAAGCACTTTTTGTTAAAAAATTAAAAATTGTAAGTATCTGGCCTCTGCTTAGTGCTAGGGGGTGCCGTTTTAAACTGTTTCATAATCTAATGCTGCACACGGATTTCACAGTTCTACACTCAAACTTTGTTTTCACAAGCAAAAGACATCTTAGGAAGTAGAATAGGATCTGTACGATGCCCAGGGCATCTTTAGCAGGACTTCCTGGTGTTTGATCTATTGTAGTGTGTCATTTTGAGTCATTGTGGCATGATTTTTTTGAGAATTTGATGAGGCTGCTCTTTATGTTCAGGTTTTGCCACCTAACATACGGAGGGAGATGGCTATTTCAGAGTTGGCTAGCTAAACCATAATGCTAAAAGAGACAATAAAAGTCTCATAAAATATATTCATGGTTTGATCAATGTGAAACTCTAACTATCACCTCACTCTACTCATCTGGAGTACATTTGGCTCAGTGGTCTAAAATCCATAATCAATTGTTTTTCCTACATTCAGATGTAAAGATGCTCAAGTCAAGCCTGGTGTGTGTCCAGCTCATGCCCAGGTGTTTAAAAAGTAAAAAAAAAAAAAAAAAAAATTGAGTAGGGTGACAGTGGCATCATCTACTCCTGGGCATCTTCCCAAGACCCCACAAGATTTTGATAATAAGGTTTTGATAATAATGTAGTAATAATTCACTATGTTATAATTCACAGAAATTGTAAATTACTTGTGAGTATTGGTTAAGTCTTTAAAGAGGGATATTTTACTTCCATGGGGTATTTATTGCTAACACATAACATATTTAGATCACCATGTTATCTTTTATCGTAACGTAATAACATGTTTTATAAGTTTAACTTTCGTTTTTGATGCTTTGGACCAAAAATCACTCCTCCTACACAGTGCTATCACAAATTGGTGTACGTTCCAACAATGAACTATAGCACATCACATCAGTTTTGTAAAGCTATAGTGTATTGTCATGGTTTTGTATATTTATGTTGAATTTTTGTGTGGGAGCATGGATGATGTAAGCTTATAGGTGGAGCATTGGAAAAATCTTACAGCTATCCGTAAGGAGGGTTAGGATAGGGCCCGATAGAGATTGCTAAATTACACAAACATGCACGGATGACATGTATAATCACTTCAAGCATGACTGGCATGAGGGAGCAGTGTTGTAACATGGCAGAAAGCTCTAAAAAGTCGATTTTGCATAATACCCCCTTATTAAAGGATTGATTTAAGCATTTCACTTCTGAATTCTTTCTTAGCTACCTGAACGCTACGGGAGGATTCTGTTTGCATGTCTATAGCATAATGCAGTGTGATTTGAAGGTTGACAGAGTGCACACTTGTTAACAGAGTTGGTCACGGTCACAGCTCCACAGTCACCACTGTCATGTGACACATGGATATGCACAAGTTCGTTTAATGGATTCAAGTTCACATTGGACATGCCACAAGACGCTTGGAATTTACAATCTGTATTTAAGCAGAATGACTGCAATGAGGACATTCAAACAGCCAGAGCTGAATTCACTGTTACTACTTAAAGTTAGGGTCAAACACAGTAGACTACAACTTCAACGGGTGTAACAGCTAAACACTAGCTGTAACTAAAGCTGCCCCAACCTTGCCACACGCACACGTACACACGGAAGCGCACTACACAGGCACTACATTCTCCGGGAGCGGGCTCAAGACTCGTACCCAGGGCTGTGCGGCGCTAACACTCTTATAGTCATGTGTACAATAGACGCTCGGTTTCAAATGGCCGCCGTCTCAATTTCAACTCCACCAAACCCGCCCCGTCATGATCTGCCACTGGCCATGGTTCACCTGAGGAACCGTAATGCACAAACAGGCTTAGTTGGGGTTCAGACTCGTAATATTAAGGACATTCTATTCCCCTGTTCGACTGCAGCTAATCTCAGAGCAGTGTTGACAGCGGATCTGCACGGCTCATCGTATTAAGCAGCGTTACGATGTAATCCCGAGCCACATTTAAGGCTGTCAGTCTCTGTTTACCTGGCGCTAGGCGCTAGCCCAACAGGCTACAGACTATCAGTCACCGATAAAAAAAAAAACTACAACGCTTGCTTCCCCGACTGCCTTCCTCACCTCTGGGAACATGGTCTTCCAGCTGGGCCTCGGTGGCTCTTGCTAACCCCAGCACATCTTTATAGAGAGGCTAGAGGCGGATTAGAATTAAAAGCACTCGTATTTTCGATCTCCGTGATCTCTTCGGAACGTCGCCATGTTTGCAAGAACTACGTCTGCGGAGCCCGTTTCCAAACGAGCCAATTTGATTGGCTGACAACTGCGTGACGCAACCTACGCCTGTCAGCATGGTCACCCTGCATCCACGGCCGTGGATATCGTTAGGCCTAGTTCTAATAATAGATCCGTCGGTTCTCTGGTAAATGCCCAAGCGCCATGGGTCGTTTAAAATGTAAGCAGTGTTGAAAAGCAGGCCATATTCTTTAGTGGGATTATGATTCTCAGACCGGTCTTACGTTACTGCCACCTACAGGCTAGGACTTACCCACATACCGACGAAGTCAGTTTTTTAAAAAACATTGACAACTTTGTTTTGGAGCAAGTTTACAACATATCGGCTAAGAAAATACCGACAGACACAAAGATTGTTCAAACATCTTTAATTCATTGGCAATGTCTCCCCACCGCGGACATCACTTGGACTTCACACATTCACAAAAAATACCTCAAAATAGAGCCAACCATAACATTGTAGTCATTAGTAATGATTCATTTTTAAAAAAGCATTGGTCAGAAAATGCCATGGCAGAAGAGTTTTTTTTTTCCTCTGAATGCATATATTTTTAAAGGTTTTCTTTAAAAGTATTTTAAAATCGCATCATTTGAATAAAACCTAACAATTTGTCAAGATAAAAAAGACAAACTGGACCCTACAAAGTAAACAGTACATATTTTCAGTACAAAACAAAAGGTAAGGTTTGACTTTGTGCAGGTAACAAAAATAAATACACTGAGAAGCAAGAAAAAAAAAAAAAAAAATTAAAAAAAGCCAGAGAAAAAAAGCAGTGTAGGCCAGCTCAGGTCACTCCATGGCATCAGGATCTGCCTGTGCCATGTAGGCATCCAGCTCTGCATCCAGATGACCCTTGGTCTTTGACATGTAGGCATCCAGCTGGTTGTCCAACTGCTCCCGGGTCATTGTGGGGCGATCCAAGCCACGGCCACGCCCTCTGCCTCTGCCACCACGGCCTCCAAAACCACCTCGGCCCCTCAAACCCCCACGGCCTGAAAGATACACACTGCACATTACTATTACAGTAAATATATTAAACTGGAAACATTTTAGAATATCTGATATTTCAAACAGCGCACACAGTAGAACTTCACCCATGCAGGCCTAACTTTTTGAAAAATATGGTGGCCCAAGGATGTCATAGAACATATTAAACGTAGAGATTTTAAAAAAAAAAAAATGCAATATAGCTATACTAACTTTCTGTGAGGTGGCACATCACCTACATGTGAGGTTTGCATTTTAAATTTCATCTCACACAAAGGAACCTTGTCCAAATCAAATATAGCCTTTACTGATAATTCTAATGCTGATTTATTCTCAATTACAGAATCATGAGCCTCACCTGATTTAGGCTATCAGATTCAGTGCTAAAATCCAGCAGTTTTAAACATAAAAAAGGATCTCCTCTGCTCTGAATCTGCACTACCTAAACCGAGCACCTGCAGCCATGAGTGAAACAGTAAGAGCGCAGGCTAAGCACAGTTCCTTTAAATTTTCCACAGTATGGCATACAAGCAGTGTTGGGCATCTTACTTCAAAAATGTAATTAGTTATAGTTACAAGTTACTTCTCCCAAAAAGTAACTGAGTTAACATCTCAGTTACTTTTTGGGAGAAGTAACTAGTTACAAGGCAAAGTAACTATGCCGTTACTTACTTTGTTAAAACAATAAAAACACAACTGATGTGAACCTTTAACATTTATTTAACTTTAACAGATTGCACTTACACTGCATTTGTTTAAAGTGATTCATATGTGACAACAGCCTGGACACTTTCAGTCACATTTAAAACATATGTTCATATCAAATATGTGGCAGTAGTTTGTGTAAAGTTGCAGGGGGAGGCAGCTGTGCGTCAGGGCGTCACGTTTCTGATCAAAACTCAACTCTGACCCAATCATCTGTCAATGCACGTGTGACAGGACACCATTTCCCATCATGCATTAAGCGTTTGTAGTCCATGCAGGCGGCCGCAGTCGGTGGAGAGCTGCTGCACTCGCCTCGCTCAAAAATTGCGGCCGTGTCCCAATTCGCCAAATGCACTGTTCCATGTACTGTTCGATGTGCGGGTCGAAGTACTGCCCGACTTGTTTGCCGTTACTTACTTTGTTAAAACAATAAAAACATAGTTACTTTTCCTAGTAACTAGTTACTTCTCACAAAAAGTAACTGAGATGGTAACTCAGTTACTTTTTGGGAGAAGTAACTTGTAACTATAACTAATTACATTTTTGAAGTAAGATGCCCAACACTGCTCAACAGAGAATCTGTGGTTTTATAGCCAAAAGAGCACCACAAACCTATTTGGTTTTGAGGCCCTCCTCCAAACCAAATACATTGATGGTGATGCAAGCCCGCGCAGAGTGAGGGCATATGGGGTTTTAAAAGGGGAAAAAACACAAAACTCTTTCAAAATGCCACCTAGACTTCAATACCAAAGTGGTACCACAGTCCAGTTTAGCTGTAGAATGGGTTAAGGCATAAGAAAACTGGGTGCGAACTAGGACTGGGCTATTACATTGAGAATAAGTTGTTTATGTTCATGAATTACATCAATACCAAAAGCCTTTTTTTTGGTTTAAATTGTATTTTTTTGCCCCCATATCTCCCAGCTCTAGTGTGGGCTTAAACCAGGGCATGCCCTTACATCAAGACAGACATCAGATCTTTTATAAATTTTTAACTGGTCTTTAATCATGTTCCACAACTCTAAGATTGCTCCTCATTTAACAATTTGAAAATTTGTGGAAAACAGACCTGATTCACCTGATTTTCATTGATGTCAATGCCCGAGTCTTCATTAAATATGTAAAAACAAAACTGAAAAGCTATTTCTGCCGCTCAAAATAATTAATTCAATAATTCAAATCAGATTGGACAAATGTCTACACTGTGTGCACAATTATTAGGCAAGTTGTAGTTTTGAAGATTAATTTTGTTATTGTACAACTACAGTGCTCTTGGTCAATCCAAAAATGTTAACAAACCCTTAAACCTGAGCATTTAAGTACTAAAAGGGAAGTTTTGGCTTTCTTAAGACAATATCTACATGTACACCATTACATCAGGCAATATTAGTGTGCAAGATTATTATACAACTAAATGAAAAACAAAGATTTTCCCATCTCACTTGTTTATTTTCACCTGTTAAACTAAGAATAATAAAGAAACTCAAAATTTACAAATAAACATTTCTGGAGAAAAAAAACAAAAAACCTCAGTGACCAATATACCCTTCCTAACCCTTCTTTTCGATAACAGTCGCAAGCCTTCCATACAGAGAGTCAGTCAGTATCAACTTTTTGTACAGTTGACCACAGCCTTCCAGACACTGTTCAGAGAGGTGTACCGTTTTCTTTCACTGTAAATTTCCTGCTTAAGAAAGTTCTAAGGTTTAAGTTAAGTGAAGAAGGGGGCCATGTCATTAGTTTTTCACCTTTAAGGCCTTTACGAGCCAGCCATGCGGTGGAGTACTTTGATGCATGTGATGGAGCGCTGTCTTGCATAAAAATCAAAGTCTTCTTGAAAGATGCAGACTTGTTCTTGTACCACTGCCTGAAGAAAGTGTCTTCTAAAAATTAGCTTTAGGTCTGAGAGATGATTTTCCATTTTCAACCCGAAAAGGTCCAACTAGCTCATCTTTAATAATACCTCCACATACCAGTACCACACCTCCGCCTTGCTGACGTCTGAGTCGAAGAGGAGGTCTGTCCGTTACTGATCCAACCACGGGCCCATCCATCTGCTCCGTCAAGAGTCACTCATCTCACCAGTCCACAAAATCCTTGAAAAGTCTGTCTTTAGATATTTCTTTGAACATTCTTGACGTTTCAACTTATCTGTCCTGTTCAGAGGTGGTTGGGTTTCAGTCTTTCTTACCTTGGCCATGTCTCTAAGAACTGAACACTTCGTTCTTCTCGACTTTCTGGGTAGGTTGCAGTTGTTAAATATGGCAGCACTAGAGGATAATGGGTTCCTGGAAGCTTCATGCTTGATTTTTCTTAAATACTTGGCAGTTAATTGTCTTTTTAATGTGTCTTTTCTTCTGCAGTGCTACATCCCTCTGAAAGACTTTACAATTTTTGACTTTTCAGAGTCCGTTAAATCTCATTTTTGGCCCATTTTTCCAGAGGAGAAGAATCTGCCTAATAATTATGCACACCATGATATAGGGTGTTGATATCCTTAGGTCACACCCTCCCTTGTTACACAAATATACATCACCTGATATGCATTCATTCCAATAAACATTCAAGTTTATACAGCTTGGAGTTGGAAATTATGGATACAATTATGATGTGGTCAAAATAATCACTTGCCTAATAATTGTGCACACATTGTAGTAGAAAGTCATAAAAACACAAATTTTATACAGTTGATTTACAGTGACTGGCAGCTCTTGAGGCATGCTATTTAAAATGGTAAAAAATGGGTAGACCTTTCAAGGCACAAGCCTTTACAACAGGAACCAGTCACCCATCCACAAACATTCATTGACGGCTAATGGGGGCAGGTGGGTTATTTGCCCAAGGACACAACGACAGCAGCTGTGAGGGCTGGAATTGCACCGCCAACTGTGTGGCCTCTAGAGCATTGAACCGCCAACCTTCAGATCAGTGGACAAACACCCAACCAACTGACACTGTCGCCCCCAGAGGTGAACTTTGTAATGAGCCGAATATTGGCATAAGAGAGTTTGAGGTTACCCCTAGCGACTCCTCCCCGAGCTCCACCTCTGGACAGAGCGCCTCCACGTCCTGGCATGCCTCCGCGCTGCCGGCCTCCTCTTCTCATGGCCACTCTTCCAGCAGATCCACGGCCTCGCATTGGCGCTCCAGTCATGCGTTTGCCTGGAGCAGGGAATAAAGCACAGAAGCACACATATTTTACAGCCACTTAGTTTGAACATAAGGCATACAGTGGTTGATTTTTGAGATAACAAAAAAACAGACATGGGGTCTCATTTACAAAACAGTGCTTGGAACTCTGATTAAGAGTTGTAGTAACAAATCCCAAACTTTATGTATGTAGAAAAATACTGGGATTCATCACTTTCTCTGCATAGTTTGCACCTGCAGCAGAAATCCGCACACAAGATAAGAAGAACATCTTATTGTAACCTCACCCCCTTCAAACTCGGAAGTATGTGCCCCCTCTCCCTCAAGTGAAAATGTCCAATGTCTTTCATTATTTGTATTCGCTCTAATATCAATCTGCACACATGATGACAAATTTAGCCACATCCCTTTAATGCCTCTATTTGACCATACAAGAACACGGCAAAGCGAGTTAT
The DNA here is from genome assembly GCA_019594935.1 of Periophthalmus modestus. NCBI lineage: Eukaryota > Metazoa > Chordata > Actinopteri > Gobiiformes > Gobiidae > Periophthalmus > Periophthalmus modestus. The sequence continues at coordinate 11,823,760 of JAIEZT010001318.1, forward strand.
GAATAAGATAGACCTAAATATGGGCAGATAATGAGCGGGTTTCACTGACACAAGGAGCAAAGAGGGAGGGGCTCAGAGGGAGATGCTGCAGCAAAGGGCATAGGCTCATGTAACTGTAGTGAAAAGGGAACATCGCTTCTGTTCCAAACATAGCCAATTGTCCGGTCATCAAATGTTTGAACAAACCAATTTAGTTATCTGTGTAATCCCGAGTTGTCCAGGTCTGATCCACAGCAAAAGAAAAATCAAGTCCGTCAAATGGACAAAACGTTGTAGGAGCAAAGACATTTCACTGTGCATTCAAACCACTTCTTCGGTTCTGGTGAGATTACTGCTGGGCAGTGTCTTATATCTACAGTGGGTGCAGAAAGTATTCAGACAGAATTATGTGTAAATCAGTAACATACATACTGACACAAAGGACTAGCCCTTTTATTAACTTGTAATACAGCATATTTATTTATAGCCAGGAAAAAACAAATATGAACAAACTAGTCTTTGCACCTTAGATATGTTTATTGGGGTCCCAGGGAGAAACAGGTAAAATTAAAGCTGCAGAAGCGATGATGGCCCTCGCAACGGCGTGCCCGCCCCCCCATGCGGCCACCAAGAGCCAGCCATCGCCTCCACACAGCATTTCCCCCTCCTGATTATTGATAGGCAACCTCTATAGATGTGGCATGTTGAGTTTGAGGTAATTTAGATGAAAAACGTTAAACTAGAAATGTTTTATATGGACGTTTGTGAAATTGGCGTGGTAATTTCAATCCAATACTGAAGTAATTTCTGATGCCGAGCTACGCAAAAACCATAATGACTATTTCAAAAACGTGGATGATTATTGATAAACCACCTGTATAGATGTAGCATGTGGAGTTTGAGGTCATTTGAATGAAAAACCTAAGAGTAGAAAAGTTTCAAAAACATGTATGTGAAAGTGGCACTGCAATTTCTATCCTATAATTAAGTCATATTTTGACAGCGTGCTAAACATAAACCGTAACGAAAAACTCCAAAACCTGGATGATTATTGAAAATCAACCTCTGTACATTCAACATGTGCAGTTTGAGGTAATTTGGATGAAAGACATAGGAGTAGAAATGTTTTATATGCATGTATGTGAAAGTGGCGTGGGAATTTGAATCCAATAATGAAGTCATATTTTCACAGCGAGCTACACATAAACCGTAAAGAATATCCCCAAACAAATGCATGATTATTGATAAGCAACCTGTATAGATGTAGTATGTGGAGTTTGAGGTCATTTGAATGAAAAACATATGACTAGAGAGGTTTCATGTGCATGTATGCGAAAGTGAGATTTGAGTCTGTGCACCCCTGGTGGCCAACCGTGAGAAATGACCCATGCTTGTATATACATATATTTTTTTATATATATATTTTTGCTTATTCTGATGTGTCCAATGTACTCCCCAAATTTGGTATGAATCAGATTATTTTGACGTTTCAAGTCTATGGCAGGGGGCGCTAGAGTGTTCACTTTGATTAGACTTTAAAGTCCATTCAAAAAATGCCGTAATTAGGCGTATGTCATGTGGATGTGAGATCTGTAGGACAATGCCCCTGGTCTTGAGAGGACATAGAAAAAACAGGAAACGAAGGCGTTTTTTGACGGCGGTGTGCGGGCGAACGACACAAAATTATTGCAAATGATCGGCCAACTGGGAGTTGATCATTTTGAAAACAAGCGGCCAAAAAAGTGGCGAATTTTTGATTCAATATGGCGTACTTTTTATTAATCAAAAGACAGCGTGGCCATTCATTGTTGAAGTTTTATGGAGCTTTATAATCCATGACATTCATGGCCAAATGTTTGATGTTAATTGGAGCGATGCAGACCAATGTCCTGTGTGTCAGACATTTTTAAATATATATATTTTTTGAGTCTGTGCGCCCCTGGTGGCCAACCGTGAGAAATGACCCATGCTTGTAATATAATTTTTTGCTTCTTCTGATGTGTCCAATGTACTCCCCAAATTTGGTATGAATACATTGATATTTATGTTTCACGTCTACGGTAGGGGGGGCTAGAGTGTGAATTTACAATACACTTTTTAATGCATTTGATTCATGGCCACATGAAACATATTTGCCCGACACATCTCAAATTTCAGTCAAAGCTCATGCGAGTAATATATTTTTAAATGTTTTTTGTTGGAGTCTGTGCGCCCCTGGTGGTCAGTTGTGAGAAATGACCCATGCTCGTAATATAATTTTTTGGTCCACGTCATGTTCCCAAGTTATTCCCCAAATTTGGTTGTAATCTGATAATGTTGACGTTTCACATCTAAGGTAGGGGGCGCTATAGTGTTCATTTTGATTACACTTTATAGTTCATGTGAATGTGAGCTCTGTAGGACAATGCCCCTGGTCGTGAGAGGACAACGAAAATGCAGGAAAGGAAGGCGTTTTTCGACGGCGGCGTGCAGGTGAACGACACGTAATTATTGTAAACGATCGAATAAGTAATGAAACCCCATGTGTCCAGATGTGACATGTGAAATCTGAGCTCATTTGGAACAAAAACCTGGGCCGTGAATCATTTTGAAAACAGGCGGGCGAACGCATTGGCGACGGTTTGATTCAATATGGCCGACTTCCTGTCCGCCACACGGCATCACTATAATATTGTTTTTTTGCTCTCTCCATGAGCTCTATCACTGGTGCGAATTTCAGCTAATTCTGAATCGGGGCTCTCTATTAGTTTGAAAATCTAAACATTTCAAGGTGGCGCTGTCAAGCCAGTGTGCGTGGGACATTTTTGTAATGCATATTTTATCAAATTTTTCGCTGAGCCAGTCGATCTGATACCCCCATGTGAGACTTTTCGTCGACGTTCATGGGGTCAAAACGAGGCGAGTTTGAGAGGAAAAATAATAAGAAGAAACTTTCGAAGAACAATGACCCTCGCCGTCACACGTCGTGGCCGGCAAGGGCCAATTATCACCCTTGCTATAATACAAATAGGGTTGTAACTAATGATTATTTTGGCAAATCAATTCAAATGGCGATTACTCTTTTGCTTAAATCAATTAGTTGTTCAGATTGCAGAAAGCCCTTGAATGAGATTTATTATAAATTTGATCAAGGTTAAGCTAACGAGATGGCTGTAGAGAACATGGACTACATTTACAAGAAAATTTGTTGTTCATTAAAAACACATTTTCTGTCAATTTGGGTTCCTAAAAACTCTTCTCTAAGCACATGTCATGTTTTAGAGTCCACATATAGTTAAAACAACGGATACTCAATTTCTAAATTACAATTATGTAAATAATGGGATAGTTGCAATTGATCAATTAACTTGTTCCAGACCTAAATACGAATGCATGAAACCTAGAATTAAATAATATAGCATTCAGTGGTGGTGCACTGTCAAATCTGTTCTGACTAATCAGCAGGATAGGTGCTAGGAGTAGGCCTAAGATAAATCTTATCCCAGGTCTATGTTGTGAAAATGGAGAAGAATCCTTCAAAATGTGACCTCTGTGAACGTTGTAGATGCCATGTCAGGCCAACACTGGCACTTTAATTTCACCCATTTCATAATTCCTTCAAATACTAGTGTTTGAAGTTACCTCTGAGAGATAGAGCTCCTCTAAGTACAGGTCCTCCGCGGCCCCGCCCACGGCCCATGCCTCGTCCAATTCCACGTAGTCCTCTGCCTCCTACACCTCCTCTCATCACTCCCACTGGCCTGCCGAGCCGAGCCTGGATGTTGCCCTTTCCCAGCCGCTGTTTCAAGCTCTGAGCACAGTCAGTGTTTGATAAAATGCAACATTTCTTTACCATGGTCAGGTTCAAATTACTTTTATCTTATGGTAGCATATGCACTTTGATGCCCTTTGATGACTCCACAGACATTCATTTTTTTTTACATTTACATGCAGGTCAAGAAAATCTTTTAATTCCAACAAGTTTTAGATTTGAAGTGTACGTAAACCAAATTGCAATAATGTGCTGCAAGTTTGTACACTGAACCCTGTTTGAACTGTGTGGAAGACTGACTGCATGAGATATTTTGTATGTAAAAAAGGCCTTTTCCAAACAATTAAAAACACATTAAAGTAAGGCATTTCATACAATCCACTAATGTATTCATAAGATTTTACATTGGGAATTGTAAGCATGTGAACTAGGGCTGCACAATTTTGGAAAAAACATCCAATTGTGATTTATAGACATGTTTTGTAGTTGTGATTAGATTAGTGAAATGTTTAAAAAGTGGTATTATGTTCAGGGAACACACAGAAAAACAAATGGCGCATTAACATTAAAGCAAAGAAATATAAACTGAAACTAAGACAAGAATCTCATGCATTTCAGAACATAGAGCTCTAAACTACACCAATATATAGGCCCAGTATTCACCCACGACCCGCAATAAACACAATGTTTTTTCAGACATTGTTTGACTAGTTTTCGTCCCAAATGATGAGTTTAGACATGCCACCAAATTAGTTTTAGTTGTTAGAGAAGAGAGCGTAGTGCCTCTGAGCAGAGCGCAGGGGGGCTGAGGAGACACTGAACTATCACTGCTGCTGCTACTACAGGAGGAGACAGAACAACACGATGACACACGGACTGGAGAGGGAGATTTTGCTCTTATTACATCTAAATAAAAAAAAACAGTTATTCATAAATTATAAACCTATCAAACTTTGTGGTGTTCAAAAGTGTGTGTTTGTATATTTAATTTCCATATCAGTGCATCTCTAAAAGAGATAGATGCTGATACTGATTTGATATCACCTTCCAAATATCAGTCGATATCGGTTGGACATAAAATTTGATTTAAGACTATTTAGTGGTCGTAGTCCCAAAAAGTCATAATTTTTTTTACTTTTTTTTTTATGTACAGCTGTTCAGAGTAGTTACTTGAGACAAAGCTGATCCAAATGTGTTTTGTCAGTTATTTATCTAATTTTATTTCCTTAAAAAGAGAAATAAAATGTTTTCAGTTTCTGCACTGGTATTGGCTAGTATTGGTTATCGGCAGATACTTAAGGCCATAGTATCGGAATGGGACCCAAAAAAGCTGGATCAGTGCATCCCTACCCTAAACTACAGGTACAAGATTTTTCTATAAAAGAGACAGAATAATTTACCCTATTCTTTAGACAATGTATTGACACAATTATAAAATATTTAGACAACTCAAATTGCAATTTTGATTCAGTTATGATTACTTGTGCAACTCTAATGTGTACTGTAAAAAAGTGTGGGTTGTGTACTCTGGACACGTGACTGGTGACTATAGTGTTAGAGAACTCACCTGCTTATGGTTCAAAGCAGCTTGCACTGAAGGGCGATTCTCCATTTGCTGTGCAAGGCGCCGATTGCGAGCACTTGCCATGTGTTGTTGTTGCATGGTGGCTCGAATGTTTACTGGAGTGGGCTGCTTGTTCTTCAGCATGTTAGTAAAGCTTAAAATTGGGAGGAAAAAAGGGAGGAAGTAAAAGGAGGACATACGGGTGGAGGAAGCAGGGTTCCACATCAATGTCATGTCTTAATTTATGCAGCCGCTTTCCAGGCTCCACTTGCTCGCACACATTCTTTGTGGTGTTAATGCAGTTACCAATTGCAGTGGCAACTTTTAACACATAACTAACCTAAAAATAACAGACTAGACAGTGAGAGGGAGAGAGAGCAATAGTAAGCACATTGTGCCCCTTACGTGCCTCAACTTTAGTCCTTGTTGGGGGAGGCCTGGACATGAGGTGCTTGGGAACCCAGCCACTTACAGCAAAGACCGTAACTCAGGTCATTCCACTCACCGAGAGCAGTGGAAAGCCTGGTCACGTCTATGCTTGGACTGGGCCCTGTGTCAAGGGGACAAGGAAACTAAAGTCAGAGGATATCATGTGTGCTTTATTCAAGAGCGTTCTTTGCAGTTGCCTTACTTGTAGGCTGCCCATATTTTAGTCGGTTGTAAAATTCTTTCCAACAGGCCAAAGAGTGCTAGAACAGAGTGTGTGGGGCATGTCAATATGACCACATACATGTTCACCTCTTGCAGAAATCATGCTTTTTTAGAGAAGGTCAACCTGACTAACCCTAAAAATAAAGGCATTTTTGCACAGGGGTACACCACAGACCCAGTTTGTGTTGCTGATATCTGACAGCGTGCATGGCGTCTCACCGCTCATTCAGGGACACTTTGGTTGTGCTTTTCAATACAACTTTTTGGGACGAGGCGGCACTCATTTTGGCAGGCTTCACCTTCCGGCTCCTGGGGGAACAGAGCAACATAGGTTGTTATAACCTCGAACTTCGGATGCATGCCGTCGAGTAACGTTAAGCAGTGTTTCCCAACACATTATTTTAGTGTATAAATGTAATTTATTGCCTCTAGAAAACAAACACCGATAACAGATATTAAAGGGAAACTAGTTAAGCATTAGAATCGATTAAATATTACTTGATTACTCGATGATGACTATACTAACAATACAACAGTTCAAATAGATCCACAATCACCAGGAAACGTATGATCACTAAACTGTATAGATGAAGTTGTGGTGGTGTGACTCACCAAATGTTCTGCAAATGCCCGGAGAAGATGCTTGTTTGCTAGCCCGATGTGTTAGCACTGCTAGGTTATGTTTGTGAGCAGCCCCTCTAAAACGCTCACGCGGTCAGCTGTGGCGTTTGTTCCTCTAATGTGTCTTTGGAGGTAAAGGCAAACCAAAAAAACAAAAGGTCTCTCTGTGTTTTCTGGACGAGATGGTCGCGATAAGGAATCTAGCCTTTCTCTTAAAATGGAGCGTCGCTTAGACCGGTAGTGCGCATGCGTGCGTCTCTTTATCAACTGACCGCTTCCGGGTCCCATGACTGTTGTTTTCTGTTTGCCTGTACAACATACCCACTATTTTCGACTGAGATGGCTTCAGCGGCGTTATTAGAGAATTCTACCACTAAAGATGTTCTGGCTGAGGGTTTGATTGACCTCCTCAAACCCGCCATTCAGCAGCTGGACCTGCACGTGCACTCTGTCAGGTACAAACAAGCTTAGCAGTTTTAAAAATCCTGTATTACACAAAATTGATCCTTGCACGTCTTAAGCCACGTTAAAATGTGATACCTGATCAAAAACATACCCTAAGTTGTGTTTTGTTTTCACTCACGCACGTTTGAGGTAACCTTTATTATAAGTAGTAGTCTGTCTACATCTCCTTTTACCTTATGGTCAGTAGAGATTGTCCAGGTCTGAAATAGTCCAAATGATTCTAGTGTAGGTGGTTTAAAAACACAGTGTAGCACTTCCTGTTTTACAATATGACATCACAAGTTAGACTATGGTGTTTTCCATTTGAGAGAAGAACTCAGCCTAAATATAGGATTTTTGTGCTCCACATGTGTAAATTAAACAAAACACAATTCCAGGTATGTTCTGTGCAGCTGTCTTCATCTCACCAGTCTCATATTTTATTCTCTTCCAAAATCTACAGAGAAAGTCAGGTGGAACTAAGAGAACACATCGATAACCTAGCCACAGGTACGCTCTTTTGTTGAGGTTAACTTAAATTAACATTGTTGCTTGCCTGTGTACCGGTAATTTGTGACCTGTGGTTCGCAGAACTGTGTCGGATAAATGAGCACCAGAGGGTTGCTTTGGACTTGGATCCCTATGTGAAAAAGCTGCTCAACGCGAGACGGAGAGTGGTTTTAGTGAATAATATCCTCCAGAATGCCCAGGTGATGTACCAGTTGGTTAATTTGAAGCGCATTTGTTTTATGGACTTTTACAATTGACCAACTCAACTCTCAGTTTGAGGCAACAGTCCATGCTATGGTTAAATCATTGGGCAAGATAAATAGCCCACCTTGCAATGCAGTGTAAAGCACTGACTGTCTAACTTCAACAAGAGGTTCCTTTCAGATTGTATAATAAATCATGAAAACAATTTACAAAAGTTGTACCGGAATATATAGCAACAAAAAGTTGCCAGTTACACAAGTAGGATGGTGTGATTTGAAACATAAAATCCTATTGATATATTTACTGCTCAAAGAATTTCTGGCTTGTTGAATGATTATTCTGGCACTGAATGTGTTTACAGGAACGTCTACGAAGACTCAACCACAATGTGGCTAAGGAAACGGCACGCAGAAAGACTATGTTGGAGGCATCAGGGGTGTTTGCCTCCCGCTCCCCCAGTTTATCCTGAGGCCCCCCCTGAGGTCTCTCCTGTGCTCCCCCAGTGCACCCTGAGGTCCCTTGTGAGGTCCCTCCTGTGCTTCCCCATGTACCCCCAGTGCACCCTGCGGTCCTGTGTGTGCTCACCCAGTGCATCCTGAGGTCTTCTCCTGTGCACCTTGAGATCCCTCCTGTGCTCCACTTGTCCCGAGGCATTCCCAGGCCAGCCGAGAGACAGTCCCTCCAGCATGTCCTAGGTCTTCCCTGGAGTTTCCTCCCAGTGGGAAATGCCCAGGGGAGGTGTCAAGGAACAGATGCCCAAGCAACCTCATCTGGCTCCTCCCCACATGGAGGAGCAGCGGCTCTACCCCATCTTCTCCTGTGGTACTGAGCTCGTCACCCTATCTTTTAAAGGAGCGCTCAGTCACCCTGTGGAGGAAACTAATTTCGATACAGTTTAATTACATAGCCTACATAATTCAGGCCTAACTGAATTGTTAAGAGACCAGGGTGAATGTAACATTTGTTTTGCCTTTAAACTAGATTATTATTTTATTTTGAATAAATGCAGATTTATTAGCATTATTAGCATACATTGAAAGTATACATTATCATAGCAAACAGTTTGAAAGTGCTGTCACAAAAAAAAGTATTGCAAAGAAGTTACTTAGCCATTTTGTTTTCTCTTGCCAATAAGTCAATTTGCAAAGACAAAGACATATTAGCAGTTAGGTACATTTCTTCTCTAAAATATAATATAACTCAGATTACTTTGGGGTAAGTTGATCCACATGTACTCTTATATGTAAAAAAAAATATTGTGTACATATTATTTTTCTGTATAAAACCTTTGAAAAGGTATAAATGTAAGTTTTATTCATTTCGGTCCACCAGTCAGGCTTTAGGTCAGGCAACCAACCCCAGTTTCTCCTACACAGAAAATAACGCATACATGAATGTGGTCTGGTTGGAGGGATATTCGTGAATTGTAACTTTGACCTAATTAAATGTGCTTTTGCATGTTGTACAACAAGAATACATGTTTGTGCTAATAAAATAAGTCTGAACAATTCTAACGACAGTCTATTATGCAAGGATGTAATGTTTGCCTGCATAGGGTGTGCTAACGTTCATTACTTTTGTAACTGTCTCAAGCCATATAGCCCTCCACGGCTTTTGTAAGCTACAGTTCTTCTTTGTCTTTTATAGGGTAAGGAGGACTCCTGATCATTGTTTTTTTTTAATGGGAAATTAGTTTGCCAATTTATTTTGGGGTTAATTTGCATATTTAATATATATTTTTGCTATGTCAATATTTCTCATTGCCAGGAACTGCCCAAGTACAAACAGTTTATTAAATGCCCAACGAGAGAGCAGAAGATGCTGGATCATTGTTATACTACAGTCAGTGGAACCTACAGAGCCGTGCCCCGCGCTTCTCAACATGGTTCACCTCATCCCTGCGTGCAAACAATGACTGAAGCTCTCCAAACCTGCTGTGAGGACTTCTAAGAAGTGGATGAGTGGGGCTGTGGAGGAGCTTCGCTCGTGTTTGGACTTTACAGACTGGGACGTGTTCAAGACTGCCACAGACAGTTTGGATGAGTACACAGACACTGTGACGTCATACATACAGTTCTGTGAGGACAGTATTACTCCATCACGTACCAGGGTGACCTTTAACAACGATAAACCCTGGTTCACTCCCAGACTGAGGCATCTAAGGAGGGAAAAGGAGAGGGCTTACAGGGCAGAAGATCGTGAAGGCTACAGGCGTTGTAAGTATGCGTTTAGCAAAGAGGTGGCAAAGGCTAAAGCGAAGTACAATACACGTCTGAGGCAGCATTTCTCTCTCTCGACTCTGCTTCTTTCTGGAGAGGGCTTAGACAAATCACCAACTACTGCTATGGACAATAAACACCTAGCAGAAGAGTTAAATGGCTTTTATGCGAGGTTGGACGTCTCACACCTTCACCCCCACCTCCTTCACCACCATGGTCATCGCAGCCAAATCCACCTCGGACCCCTCCTCCTCCCCCACTGCCCTCAGAGTTTTGGAGCAAGACGTGGCAAAGCTTTTCAAGAAGCAAAACCCCCGCAAAGTCCCGGGCCCGGACGGTGTCTCTCCTTCCACCCTTAGACACTGTGCTGAGGAACTGGCTCCTGTCTTCACGGACATCTTTAACACCTCCTTGGAGTCATGTCACGTCCAATGTTCCCTCTAATTTTTTATGTATCTGAGCAAACACACAAACTCCCTGAGCGCTCTCTTGACCACTGTGAGCACCATCAGACGTGCATACTGTGAACATGCGAGCATTACATCCAAACAACTTACAAGATCTATTAAAAGAATCAAATTACAACAGTAATTACTGTCAAACTACTTTTAATAAGATAAGATAAGATAAGATAAGCCTTTATTAGTCCCACAATGGGGAAATTCCAGCATTGCACCGCACACATAGAGAATAGCAGGAAAAATGTACATGCAAGAGAAAATAATATAACAAGATAATTATAGCTACAATAATTAAAGAAATAGACTCAAAAATAAACTCTAATATACACATATACACATATAAATATACATCTTCATAAAGTGGCTTCAGTATTGCACATGGGTATGGTTGATTGTCACATGTTATACGAGATTTTGTATAAATTACAATGAAATAGACAACGATCTTGTCCATAACTAGTATTACTACTAGTACTAGTACAGTATTAGAAGCATATTTAGTTTAACTGTGACAAAATATGAACTGCCAACCGAACCAAGTCAAAAAATAAACTCAATCGAAACTATTTTGAAAACATGCTTAGATTTTTTTTTTTATATGAAGATCCTGCTATGCACTGGGTAAGAGAGTCTCACTATAGTCTAGGAGAGTCTAACTGTGGTCTGGGAGAATCCTACTGTTCTTCTGGGAGAATCCTATTGTGGTCTAAATGAGAGAAATCCTGCTGCTGTGGTCTGAAAGAGTCCTGCTCCTGTAACTCTGTCTGCAAAATATACAATTTGACAGTTTTTATTTGCATTTGTACTGCTCAAACAAGAAACAATATTTAATGACCAGTATTTAATTGCTCTGGAGGAATTGAGACATGCACATCTTTAAAAGAAAGTTTTGTTCACATTATATAATCTTCACATTCTGCACAATGGCATGTGCTGTAGCACACGTGATACACTGAAAATTACATTAACTTTGTAAAATATATGATTATAGTTTTAATTAGCATTTCTACTACTCAAAGTAAAAGCATTTAATGTTATTATCCTTAATAAATTAAAATTAATAATAGCTCAACACTAGAATAATCACAAACTAAGAATTTAAATGTCACCTTATTTTTCCCTTCTGTCCTTCTCACTTCTGCAGTAGTTGTTCGCCTTATCCAAGTTGATGAACCGCATTTCTTTTTTATTCTGGCTTGGTCAGTGCCACTGCCCGTTCGCTTCGACATTATTCTGAAGGGTCAGCGAGCAGCGCCTTGCCTCATTCGTGCTGTGTATTCGTCATGTCGTCGCCAATAGACTCGCGGTTGTGGACTTTCCATTATCGTAACTCCGCAACCAACTGTGCAATCGTGTAAATTCAAACGGCATCTCAAAGCAGAGGCATGAGGCTTTTTTAGATAGTTTACTGTCATAACAATAATCTGCCTCTGTCCCTCGAAGATGACGAATAAGAGCGAAGGAGCCGCGGGGATTTTCCCACTCTCTTATTCAATGAAAAAACACGGATGGACATGTAAAATAGAGGTAGTTGTGAGAAAATATACAGTATACTGCATATTTATCTGATACTTTAACATGATTTTTATGGATAAAAAGACAGTGGAGAGACAGTGGAAGTAGTGCGCAATTGCGCACTCGTGCAGCTTAGAGGGAACAGTGGTCACGTCCCAACCTGCTTCAAGCTGTACACCATTGTTGCTGTCCCCAAGAAGCCCAGGATCACTGGACTTAATGACTATAGACCTGTGGCGCTGACGTCTGTAGTCATGAAGTCATTTGAGTGCCTGGTCCTACACCACCTCAAGTCCTTCACCTCCCTCTGCAGGTTCGCCAACAGAGTTAGTCGGTCTGTGGACGACACCATTAACCTAGCCCTCCACTTCATCCACCAGCATCTGGACTCCCTCGGAACCTACGCCAGGATCCTATTGGTGGACTTCAGCTCTGCGTTCAACACCATCCTCCCTGCTCTGCTCCAGGACAAGCTCGCTCAGCTCAATGTGTCTGACTCCACCTGCAGGTGGATCACTGACTTCCTGACAGACCGGCTGGGGAAGAATGTCTCGGACACTCAGACTATCAGCACAGGATCTCCACAGGGCTGTGTACTTTCCCCCCTGCTCTTCTCCCTGTACGCCAACTGCTGCACCTCCAGCCACGACTCCGTCAAACTGGTCAAGTTTGCGGATGACACCACCCTCATCGGGCTCATCTCAAACGGGGATGAGTCTGTCTACAGGAGGGAGGTGGATCGGCTGGTGTCCTGGTGCAGCAGCAACAACCTGGAGCTCAACGCTCAGAAGACAGTGGAGATGATTGTGGACTTCAGGAAAGTCACAGCCCCCCTGCCTCCCCTCGCCTTGACAGACTCCCCCATCACCACTGTGGACTCTTTCCGCTTCCTGGGCACCTGCATCACCCAGGACCTCAAGTGGGAGCCGACCATCAGCTCCCTCATTAAAAAGCCCAGCAGAGGATGTACTTCCTGTGGCAGCTGAGGAAAGCCAAGCTGCCGGTCCAGATGATGGTGCAGTTCTACACAGCCATTATTGAGTCCATCCTCACCTCCTCCATCACTGTGTGGTTCGCTGGGGCCACTGCCAGGGACAGATAGAGACTGCAGCGCATTGTGCGGTCTGCTGAGAAGGTGATTGGCTGCAGCCTTCCATCTCTCCAGGACCTGTACGCATCCAGGACTCGGGGGCGAGCAGGTCGTATAGCGGCTGACACTTCTCACCGTGGACATGGACTATTTCAGCCACTTCCCTCTGGCAGGAGGCTACGGTCCATCAGGACCAGATCCTCTCATCATTAGAACAGTTTCTTCCCCTCTGCTGTTTCTCTCATGAACACTTCATAAACCTGCACTAAACTGGACACTTTATAACACTGGCCACTAAATAACCCATGTTGCACTGTTGTTTTGATGCTGCGATTGTATATATTTGCTATTGTATATATTTTCTACCTCCTGCATGCCCTTATTTGTATTTGTATTTATTCAGTGTGTGTTTTTTTGTGTGTGTGTTCTATGTGCACTTTATCACCAAAGTAAGTTCCTAGTCTGAGCTCTGCTCACTGACAATGGCAATAAAACTGATTCTGATTCTGATTCCCGTTGTGACGTGACGGTATGATTTTAGGAAACTTGGAATAGATTTGCAACAACGCCACAAGAGCACATGGCATTGGGACCAACCCCCTTTTTAACTGTAAGGCTGCATAAACCGTGGACATCAGAGTGAGACAGCATTACAAATATGCAATTTTTTATTTTTTTATTTTTTTATTTTTTTAATCACAGTCCTTAAAGAACAAATATTATGTTTTTATGACATACCAAAATATGTATGTATGGTGTATAATCAGTGACGTGCAGTCAGGGGAGGCAGATGAGGCTGTGTCTCACCTGTCATCAAAGAGAAAAAATAAATGAAATGGTTATATTTATCCAGTGACTTGTACTATGAAGTTATTTTCTTTCTTTTTTTTATTCAAAATCGCAGAGTTTTTACTTTGCACGTCTCTTCTCCGTATTTGAACGATAAGAGAGGCACCAGCTGTTTGTGCCTCACCATGGACTGATTGTGCTGTAGCTCAGCAGTGACAGCTGCTGCTTTAAGCGGCTGTGAAAAGGCGCCGGGTGAGGCATGTATTTACCTGGTCTCATGGTAGGGGGCACTCGTGAGGCCAGGGAGTCTTGCAACCCCTGTTTAAAGGAAGACCAACTCTAAAGGAACTAAATGGTTCGCTCCAGACTACAGGACGCGAGACTCGCTCTTTTCAAACAGAGTGGCACGAAATGGTCAGAAATTTAATGACTTCATTCCATTGAAAAGTGGGGAACCAGAATAAGGCTAAAAAACAATACAAAACCAGCTTGCTTTTTTATTCCATACTATTAGCGGTATTTTATACGGATTTAGGAATTTTTTTATTCTGGCCCCAAGTCATTTACAGGGAAAGAAATTGGCCCGGGTCCAGATTTACTTGCCGAAACCTGGTTTACAGGTTTGTAAATCTGATTGTGATGGCACCAGTGCCTCACCAGACATGAACCTCACCACACTTCACTGTGTTTTTCATAGACAGACAGTCTTCGCATCTATGTCTAAAACTATTCTGCATGCAAAAAAATTATCATCATTAACTATACCATACTCTCCCATATTTGCTGTATTTTAATGACAGCTGTGCAAACAACAAATATCAAACATCACAAATAACTTATAAAGGACTAATAAACAATCTCTATACCATAAACACAATTAACCTCTATAATCTCAACTCCAAAAATAGAATAAAGAAAATATAAATACAGACACATTATAAACAGAATATCTAAAACTTTCAATAAACAGGAAACCAACAGATAATTGTCCATTATTGCAGATTATGTTGCCAACATCCTGGAGCTGATCTTTGAAGAGGTGTTTCCAGACCCAGCTCCATTTGTCCAGGAGATGCTACAGATCCCCATTCCACCTCCACTGTCCACTCAGCATCCCCGTCCAGACAAGGCAACCGTTGTCTCTGCTTTTACCTTCGGCTTTAATTCAGCACTGGTCCGAAGCCCACACACTGCCGCTCTTCATCTGGGAGCTCTTAGCGTATTCATAGGACACATGATGGCAGAACCACGCCAACTGTCCGACCCAGCCATCCTCAGCACCATGACACAAAACGTCGATAGGCACAGTACCTACAACAAATGAAGCACATATAGAACTGATTAAACAGAGTGCAATAATTATTCATGTATTCTATGTATTTGTTTGTTTGGGTATGCTTGCAGTGAAACAGAAGTGAAAAGAAAAGTTATACAGCATGCAATGACTTATTTGTTTGTATTTTTTTTCTATTTCTTTCTAGAGTTGTGCTTGCAGTGAGACTAAAGTAAAAGTCTATATATTATGTGCAAAACTTAATCTATTTATTTATGTTAAGTTGTTTTATTTGGTGTGTTTGCAGTGAGATTAAAGTAAAAATAAATTACCGTGTGCAATACTTATTTAAAGATTTGTGTTTTGGCATTCGACTGAATGCCAAAACATTGGAACTTCTTTTTTTGAATAATTTTTTAAAATAAAAAACTCCCTGAGTCAATGGCATATAAATTGGTAAATTACATTCACAACACTTTCACTTTAATTTTCACATAAGATATAAAATGCAGTGGTCTCTCGTTTATCACGGGGGTCACGTTCTAAAAATAACCACAATAAACGAAATCCGCAAAATAGAAAACTTTATTTTTTTCCAAGTAATCTATAAGTTTTAAGGCTGTAACACCTCTCTCCACACACTTTATACACTTTTCTCACACAGGCATTAACATTTTCTCACATTTCTCTTGTTTAAATACTCTCAAAGTTCAAACCTTCGTAGATTTTAAAACATAAGCACAGCATTATGGAAAGAAACCAAACACCAGGCTGTAAATAAAAATGACAGCTTTTAGAAATACTGTAACAAATGTAATTTTAATGATGAATTTCTCGGTTCCTGTGACTGCGCCTCTTCGTCTTAGCGCAACTCTGCTGTAATGTCTCGTAATGTTCTTTTTCCCTTTTCACTGATCCACAAAGCTAAAGCAGACTCCATCCACACGATGGTTTTGGTGCAGTTACAACCCTTTTTGGATCCTTGTTCAAACTTATTGCTGCTATCAACCTTATTTTACATGCAAAGTCTCTGTGGACGCACGTCTTGGCCGCGCTGCGTTTCTGCAGCATGTTTTCAAACCTAAGGTCCTGTGTGCGTCTGACATGCACTGATCACTGATCCATCTTCAACTGAGCTGTCCTCAGTCAGAAGGAACAAGCAAACTCCACTTGTACAGTTTAGGGATGTTTATTTAGGAGGAGGAAACAGGTGGCATCAGGGAACGATGATTACACAGGTAGATTGGTGGGATTGTATGCGGGTATATGTGTGTGTGTTTATCTGAAAAGAAGACAAAGGTATATATGCATTAGCAACACAAGAAACACCAATAAACTACACAGTGCAATGAATAAAGAAAAATCAAATGTTATTACACAAAGGAACCACAGGGGGCACTCCAACAGTGTTCGTATAAATGCAATAATGAACAAACGGACAGAACTGTACAAAATGGTAAATACACTAATTACAGAAAGATTCAGGGAGAATATTGGCTGTTGCAAAAGGACGGACAGTGGATGGACAAAACTGAAGCGTTGTTAGGTGCTGAACTGCACGTGGAACACATCAAGCGATAAAAAAAAATACCCATTTGTAAATAAACTGGCAAAATACAACATTCATACCCAGTTACAAACAATACTTACATCGTATGAACGCACACAGATCTCATACACACAAGATTACTCAGGATGACCTGTGAACAGCACGAGGCTCTGCTCCAACACTGTCATAACTCTATATGGAATTCATGGGCCACAGGCCTTCTGGAACTACAATAATAACAGGTGTATCATGGGTAATACAGTCCAGCGGACTGCATCTGGCGGCCCGAATCTAGCGTTGACGCGGCGCGTCTTGAGCGTTTAGGCGTCAGACGCTTTGTTCTTCAGTGCTTCATGAAGCTTCATCTGCCCATCACTAGAGATCGACCCTGCATGCATCCATGCACACTCCACGCACTGCTATATCCCATCATGCACCGCGCCTATGCAAGAAAGAAGAAAATGGAGTCATGCACAGGAGCCTTTATTCTCATAAAATTACGACTTTATTCTCGTAATATTACGACTTTATTCTCGTAATTTTACGACATTATTCTCGTTGTACTATGAGTTTATTCTCGTAAAATTACGACTTTAATGTCGAAATGCAACGACTTTCAGCCCTAAGAGGCGACTGCTGTCATGATTTTGGGCTTTACAAAAATAAATTGAATTGAATTGAGCTTTATACTCGTAGCGCCTGCAGAATTTATATTTTTTAGCTGGCAGTAGAACGCCGTCGTACTTATTAGCTTGTTATGAGGAGCGGGCAAAAGTCACTTCGGTGAAAATGCGGTCGCTGATAAATTAGTTACTTTTTTGTGCGGTGGCCCAGTAGCAAATGCGTCACGGACCGGTACCGGTCCCCGGCCCGGTGGTTGGGGACCACTGCGCTACGCTATTCACGTTCAAATGTTCGTACTGGTTTGTCATCTACGACAGGGCGACATGCAACTGTTAAATCTGAATAAAGATTTACAGGCCGTGTGTTTGATGATTATAAACCTTTCCAGCTCTAACACATTCAGATTTATTTTGCAGTACATTCTGGGCAGTACATTCTGGGCTGAGCTGGTTTGGGGAAACAAAATAATTTACATTGAATAAAGGAATGTGCAGTTATTCCCAGACAATAATAATCTGCACATATTTTGTCATCAATAGCAGCAATGGAGATAATTGTGCATGGTCACAAGAGATAGAATTATTTTTTGCAGGTTTAATTCCCTTTAAAAAAGTGGTAAAAGGCATTAATTAGTGCACAGCAAGATTTGACACAGGAACAGAGGCAGCTGCGCACATGCGTAGTACACATGTATACGGTCAGTCAGAAGAGTGGCAGAACAGGGCTGGAGGTCCGCGAGTGCAATACACACACTGTCCTGTGAACGGCGCGCCACACTTCCGAGTGCACTGTGGAGGTGTATTTTTACATGGGGCTCAGTGGAAGAAGCTAACAGGCTAAGTCCATGGGCTAAATCTGTGCTAAACATCGTTCTTAAGACTTAAAATTCAACTGCGCACAGCTGAGACGGAAGATAAACATTACTAAATGTTGGTGACTTGAAACGCTGCGCAACAAGAATGGACTCCTGGATTCGCTTCAATGCACAAAGCCAGGCCAAGGAGAGGCTTTTCAGGTAGGTTGATATTTTCAAAATAAAAAAAACTGGGACACCCCGGTTAACTGTGGTTCGTAATAATAACATCGTAAAAAAGTGCTTAACTGAGAAAAAAAAAAAGTCATGTACTCGGTCCATTCACTACTCACTTGTGAGCCAGTATAGAATCTGAGAGACAGTGCAACTGAGTACATTTTCTGTGTTTTGTGGTCATTTTCAATCTCGTTTTTCTGTATATTTGCGAAACAAATGACAGTTTATACCAGTCTTTACTGTTGACAGGGATCAAATGGGTCAGAAATTGGGACAACTGGGGCATTTCTTCTATAAAAATTGGAGAAATCGCTGGTTTTGGATAAATCTATTGTGTTCGGGGAAATTTGGACTGTCCCGGGTAAATAAAGACGCCTGGTCACCCTATCTGTAAGTCTGAGCAGGCCAAGGAGAGAGTGTTCGGCACAGGTAAAGTCTGAGCCAAGGAGAGTGTTCGGGACAGGTAAAGTCTGGGCAGGCCAAGGAGAGAGTGTTAGAATGTTTTACTATGTTCTGTATGTTGTAGTCACAAGTTGCCTAATTGGTCCACTTAAATGTGTATTAAAGAGGGTTCTCGTGCATACTGAAATTCTGGAAACCTGGACAATAATTGTCCAGTTTTAAAGAAAACGCATGGAAATTGAGAAGAACGGCCAATTGGAAAATTTCTCCACACTGTGCTTTGCTGAAATATTGGATTTAAAATTAATAGACTTCTACTACCACCTATTGGAGCAGTTCAGTTTTTAAAAAAAGGCACCAAAATGCACCAAATTACACCTATTTTGTACAAAATATTTTGGGATAGGACCGCCAAACCCCCAGCCATCTTTCTGATCTTACCTTCTTGGCTACCTTTATTATAATCAGTGTTGGGAATCTTACTTCAAAAATGTAATTAGTTATAGTTACACGTTACTTCTCCCAAAAAGTAACTGCGTTACCATCTCAGTTATTTTTTGGGAGAAGTAACTCGTTACTAGGCAAAGTAACTATGCCGTTACTATGTAAAAAAAATTAAACACAACAGATGTGAACCTTTAACATTTATTTCACTTTAACAGATTGCAATTATATTGCATTTGTTTTAAAAGTGATCCATATGTGACACCAGCCTGGACAAGTCACATTTAAAACATATGCAATATGTGGCAGTAGTTTGTGTAAAGTTGGAGGAGGAGGCGCTGTGCGTCAGGGCGTCACGTTTGTGATCAAAACTCAACTCAGGGCCCAATCAGCTGTCAATGCACGTGTGACAGGACACCATTTCCCATCATGCACTAAGCGTTTGTGTGTCCATGCAGGCGGCCGCAGTCGGTGGAGAGCTGCTGCGCTCGCCTCGCTCAGAAATTGCGGCCGTGTCCCAATTCGCCAAATGCACTGTTCCATGTTCTGTTCGAAGTGCGGGTCGAAGTACCGCCCGACTTAAATGCCCCGTTCTAGCGGTGCATTTAAGGCACTTTGGTTAATTGAGACACGGCCTGCGTCGGCCTCGCGCTCACGAGATTATCTGCGCCTCATCTCAAACAAGCCTCTCACCCCGAGCCTCTTTCACCAAAGAAACACAACAGCTGCAGCTCCTCGGCTGAGAGACTCTGATGAAGAGCAGAGTGAACTGAAGTAATAGTAACGCGCCACATTTTACTGTCAGTAACGGTAACGGCGTTGGGACGCTGGGAAAAGTAATTAGTTAAATTACTCCGTTAGTGAAAAAACAAAACGTTACTAACGCCGTTATTGTTTAACGCCGTTATTCCCAACACTGATTATAATAACTGTATAAAAAGGGGGCAATCTGTTTATAGATCTTGTGATTATATAACTAAAAATGTCCTTTAAAAGTCCTGGAAAATGATTTCAAGCAAAGTGTGGGAACCTTGGTAAAGTTTGACAAATCGGGTAAGGTTCCAAATAGGGCAGTGACTGCTCCTAGTGACCCCTAATTGACCCTGTTACCATTAGTGTCAACAGACCACATCAATGCTCAGTAAGTTTATGCGAGTTGGTGCTGCTGACTGTAGTCATAATTATACACTCCGACCATAGGCATATACATGAGTGGGACTATATTATATATTCTATCATTTTAAGATTAAAAATAGATTATGGTATCACTCATGAGTGATGGTGATGCACTGCTGTGTTGTCAGGGCAGCCCAGTATACCTGCACTCTGCTGGGGTACACTGTGCACAGAGCAGGCTCTGGAGAGCAGGTGTGCCTCACCATCTCCCAGCTGGAGGCGCACATGAGCTTAACCAGGAAGTGTGAGTGACACACCTGTACACACCACATGCCATCATCTTATTTCTCTTTCCTTACTTCTTTCTCCTTGCATGTCATTTATCTTTTTTCATTTCCTTCTTCTTGATTCCTTTCCTCTTTCCTCCATTTTTCACCTATCAATTAAATGCACCATATTACATGGTGTTCCCAAGCTCAGAGGAAGCAAGGGAAGGAAACCATATAAATACATCATGTATTGTTGGAACAGCATAAGTACATGGATAGCAGCAAAGGATGTTTGACATGTAAATCCAGCATGTTCTTATTTTTCCGCAGTGCTGCGCCTGGGAAACTCTGTTGAGGCTCTGGATGCTGCCAAGAGGAGCATCCACCTGAAGGACAGTGTGTTGCGCCTCTGCCTCACGCTCGGCCACCTCAACAGGGCCATGTACTTTGCCTGTGACAACCTGCTGTGGGCCTCCAAGACAGGTCTCCTGTTCAGACTGGATCAGCACAAGTGGAGTCAGAGGTCCTTCAGGTCAGCCCTACCCCACCGTCACAACGCAAATGCTTATTGAAGAACTTGTACAACTCAAATGTTAGGCGGAGACAGGTCTCACACCAAAGGCCTCCATATATACAGGGCATTTAGCTTCAGGTGAATCCATGGTAAATTGCACACCAGTTGTTCAGAAATAACAATTATATGTACAATAACAAATATATTTATTGGCTTTGGAGAGGCAAGCTGCTTGTCTGAGGGCACATTTTTTTATCTGCTGGTGGCAGGTGTCAAGGATTCCAGGGACCCCGAAAAATGCCACAGAATAGCAGAGGGAGTGCAGTCTCCAGCAAGGCCCTAAAGCTGAGCAGAGCGCAATTGATGTGTTGTTGTTAGTTGGTGTGTTGAATATGTCCATGTTTGTGTGTTTGTATTCACAGGTATTACTTGTTCACTCTGATCCTGAATCTAGTGCGGGACGTGTACGAGGTGCGTCTGCTCATGGAGAGTGAAACTCGCTGCAGAGTGACGAAAGCAGAAGAGCCCCACCCTGCCCCCGGTGTGGTCTCACAGCTGCAGCTCATGCTCAGAGTGCTACATCATAACCCTCCACTGCTGCTGGATCTGCTCAAGAACAGCTGTGACCTGTTTATCCCTCTCGACCGCCTGGGGCTCTACTCCACCGGCCCTGGCTTTGTGGGAGCCTGTGGGCTGACTTCTTCCATTCTGTCCATCCTCACCATTGTGCACCCTTGGCTCAAACTCAAGCCCTGAGCGTCAGAATGAGCACAGCGGACAGTGGCCTTAGAGAGGCCACATCTGCCCCGAGAAGTCCTCCGCCACTAGCTGGTTGAACTGTTGTAATGAAGCAATGCGAGAACAGTTAACAGGATGTTAACAATCTAATATGACTGAAATCTTAATTATTAATTTTGGTAGAAATGACACCAATACATGGCTGTAACTAGGATCCCAAAATCCTTGATATTTGAAAACTAAATATTTTTCTCTCTGCTGGACAGAGACCAGCCTGCACATTTAGAAACCCCAGCCCCAAACAAAATCAGGCCCTGTGCTCAAATAAAAAAAAAAAAAGATTTATTGATATCACTACATTCGTAGACAAATGTAACAACAAGTCGTATAAACACAGGAATAAAACTTAAAATTATAATTGCCCCGATCCCCTCTTGGTCCAGTCACTCCTGGGTCTCCATGCTCTCTTCCTCTGCATCACCTCCCTCCTCCAGAGCCTCGTCCTCCTCCTCCTTCCTCTCTGGAGGTTTCTCATATGCCTTCTCAGAGGGAGTGACGATGACTCCGTCCCACGTGGACATCTCTGAAGCCAAGTCTGAACACAAGATATTTTACAAATATTGAAATGGCACCTTTAAACAGAGGACAAACATCCTTTTTGATGCAGTTGATAGATCTCAATTGTGTGGGGATCCTGTTTTCTGCAGACATGCTCTACATTTAATCAGGGAATCTATATATTTGTTGCCACTTGTATTTCTTCGCACATTTTTGGTAATCTGTAACATTTTGGGGAGACTCTTTGAGGCAAAAACAGCAGACAGCTATCGCAATTAATGATAGGATTCAGTTTAAACGCATCTAGAAGAATTGACATAAATACAAACTGAAAAACACTCATTTCAGAACATCCAGATGTACAGATCTTAACTACAGGGTTAGCAGTTTCATGCAGAATAAACCAGGAGATTTTGTTGTGTGGAGGAAATTACACTACTTAAAACCAATCAAATTGCAATTCATTAAATTGCAATTAATTTCGCTGTCCTAGTACCAAATATCAACTCAATATCTGACTGGTGGCTACGTCTTGTAAACCCTCTTATATCACCGATTCTAATGTCTCCAATATTTGACCTCAATCTTAATTACTGCTGTATTAATACAGTACAAATGCGATAATGATTTTGTTATTTACACTGCCGTATGTGCCTTTTATTCAAATTAAAGTCTTCTGTTAGCATGTTGTCTAGCATCGGCCATTAAGCATCGAGTACACAGCATAAAAGACAGCCAGGAGAGAGAACTCACAGCTGGCATCTCCCTCTAGTCCCAGGATCTTCCTATAGCCTCCATGAGACAGGACTCGAACCAGAGTCTGTGCCGTGAAGCACACCATGTCCTGCAGAGATATCCACACAGAGGACACACACACACGCAGTTAGCAATGTCACAATACATTTGATTGTTATGATTGTAAGATACATCACTTATTTACATTTGACACCAAGACAGTGAAATGCTTTAATGAAAATATACAGAAAAATACTCAACGATGTGACCAGCCTTATTATTAAACTTTCTGAAAAAAAACAAGGCCAAAAAAATAGCTGAAACAACAATAAACTGAAACAACTATTTTTGCTTCTAAAATTGCCACAATTGTTATTTTTTTTAGTTCCCTATATTGTGCCCGCAATCTTCCCAGTTATGGATTAAGTGAATAACACTGTACAAGAGGACACTCACCTGCTGCTCTAGGGTCATGACCGTGTGGACCCGGAAGTTTCCGCTCTCACATGGGTCTGTGATCCCTACAGATCCAGGAAGGAAGAGGCCTGCAGCCAGCATCTGCAGGCAGCGTCTGCAAACAAGTCACAGTCAGCCTGTGTGTGTGCGCACAGGTCTGCTTCTGTGTCAGTCATTGTCAAGTCATCTGCTTCTGGGCTTCTTCATGGCACAGCTGTGAGTGTGTAGAATAGTTCTGCACTATCTAGTAAATAAATGTGTGAAAACACATCAGGCCCCGATAAGCTCAGCGGAAACTCAAACGTTTCAGGCCTGCGTTATACACCAGCACTCCACTGAATGAAGCTCGTTTCTCAATTGTACACCAGCCTTTAAGCCCAAGCTTTTCCCTCAATGGGTTAAAATACATTATCACATCGCCATCACAGTTTCAGCCTGCTTTAGGCTAACGGAGCAGAACTTCTGTAAACTCACGGCGATGCAAGAAATGTAAGCCAGCGTTCTGCATCTGGGCAGGCTAAGGTCTGCCTGATTCTAACATGTATGTTTGTAAAGGGCTAATTCTGTACTTACTAGAGCAAGTAAAGACATTAAGGGAAAACTTTCCCTTGTGAATGAATACAGTGTGTGTAGTGTGACAGTGTAGATACGCATTTCATGCTGTAATCCACAGTACACAGGCAATGACTGTTGTAGGTTTATGCATGATGTGTGGCACTGCACTACAGGTTTGGGGCCTAGACGCAGAGGACTGACCTGTAAGCCACGTTGAGAGATAGTGGTTGTCTGGAGGGGTTGTTCATTACGGCAGAATGTCCCTGTAACACAATCAGCCATTTAATACCCAGCCACATCATCAGCACTCCATACACAGTGAACGGAACATACCAGCAGGTCCAGGATCCAGGGAGTGAGTGGCTCAAAGCCAGGGAAACGCAGGCGCAGGTCCTTCAGCAGTCGGATCAGCACCTTCACCCTGACAAGATAAACTGCATCTTACAAGTGGACTCAATTGATTTCAGACAACTGATTCTTACAGTATTTGTGTCAGGGTAGGGCCAGGATTTTTCTGTCATCTGTAATCCCTCTGTTGTCCAGGTATGATACATAGTAAAAGAAAAGTTCATGTCTGTCAACTGGACAAAAAGGTTTAGGAGTGAAGAGTTTTTGCTGCTCATCCAAGCCGCTTCTTCAGTTTTGGTTAGATTGGTGGTGGGCACTACCTTATACCTAACGTGAGGAGCTAACTACACTGAAACTAACACGCCTATTGTTTACATTTTTTTTGTAGGCTAGGTCTAATGAGCTACACTCAGTGTGAACTGTGCCCAAGTCCTACTTAGCATAATCATCCTGAGGATGGCGTTATAGATAGATGAATGTCCTACCTATAACTCTGACACAGACAAAAAAACTGTAAACATAGATGTGTTAGTTTCAGTGTAATTAGCTCCTCTCTTCAGATAAATATTCGGCAGTGTCCACCAATAATCTGACCAGAATTGAAGAAGCGGCTTGGATGTGCAGCGAGACGTCTGCACTCCTACATCCTTTTTGACCAGTTGACAGAGTTGAACTTTTCTTTTACTATTGCTAGTTGTCAATAATCACCTTGGGTGGTTGTAATCAATTCACAGCTAGGAGTATGAATGATGCGCGGTACATTTTATTTCTTTATTTTTTTTTATTTAACCTTTATTTAACCAGAAAAAGTCCCATTGAGATTAAAAACCTCTTTTTCAAGGGAGTCCTGGCCAAGCGGCAGCAGCAAAAAAAACATAGTTACATAAGTACAAAAGGATAATAACAAAAAGGACAAAGATAATATATATATATAAAGATATATATATATATAATATATTATATATATATATTATATATATATATATATATATATATATATATATATATATATATATATATATATATATATATATATATATATATATATATATATATATATATATACACACATGTATATATGTGTGTATATATATATATATATATATGTATGTGTGTGTATATATATATATGTATATATATATACACACATACATATATATAAAATAAATATATATATATATATATATATATATATATTTAAAAATTTATAAAAAACAAGTGCATGTTGTGGAGTCAGCCTCAAGACCTCTCAGTTTAGATTTAAAAGCGTTCAAAGAAATCATCTCTGTCAAGTTCCAGTCTTTCTGCAACATGTTCCATGTATAAGGTGCAGAGTGGACAAAAGCCTTTTTGCCCAGTTCAGTTCGAGCAAATGGAACAGACAGCAACACACGATCTTGCGAACGAAGAGAACAAGAATCAGCCCTTCTCTGTGACAACAAGGAACAGATGTAGGTCGGCAGTAGCCCAAGCATTGCCTTGTAAATAAAAGTGTACCAATGACTCCTCCTTCGAATGGCCAGGGCAGGCCATGCCACTCGAGAATATAACTCACAGTGATGTGTCATTGCTTTACAATTAGTGATGAACCTGAGTGAGGCATGATAAACAGTGTCAACCATTCGAAGACATTGGGCTGAAGCATTCATATAAAACAGATCTCCATAGTCCAACACAGAGAGGAAAGTCGCAGCGACAAGTCGCTTCTTTACTTCAAATGAAAAACACAGCTTGTTTCTAAAATAAAAACCCAATTTTAGTCTCAGTTTCTTGACAAGATTCTCCACGTGTGGTTTGAAAGTGAGGGAGTCATCAATCAATACACCAAGGTATTTATACTCATGAACCACTTCTATGTTGTTTCCTTCAAGAGTGGACATTGTAGGGATTGTATGAGGCATCTTTTTACAATTGGAAAACAACATAAGCTTGGTTTTATCAGCATTGAGAACTAATTTTAGTTGAAGTAAAGATTGCTGAACAGCAACAAAGGCTTTCTGCAAGGATTCAATGGCCTGATCAAGAGTTGATCCACAGCAGTAGATAACTGTATCATCAGCATAAAAATGTATATTAGCATCAGATACACTGAGTCCCAGATTATTGATATAAATAATGAATAGGAGGGGACCTAATATAGAACCCTGCGGCACCCCCTTGTGGACAGTAGCCAATTCAGAACATAGAACTTCATATTTAATGCACTGTGTTCTATTACTCAGATAATTAGAGAACCAATCAACTGCTTGCTCTGAAAGTCCTGACTGAAGAAGTCTTCTCTTTAAAACATCATGATCAACAGTATCGAATGCTTTTGACAGATCAATAAAAAGTGATGCACAATATTGTTTCTTGTCAAGAGCAACAATAATATCATTTATCACATTCATAGCAGCTGTAATGGTGCTATGTTTTTTCCTAAAGCCTGATTGATATTTTGACAAGATTGAATTGAACTTGTGAACAGGACCAAACCCAAAAAGGGAAGTAAACGAAAGTATATCTAATTCATACTGAGGTCGCTCCACAGAGCAGAGGAACGTGTGAAAACAACCTCAGAGGAAGAGGACCTTTAAACAGGATTAATGAAAGAAGCGAGAATGAAACTAAATGGAACCCCAGGTATGTTTGTGATGAGGGAACAATGTCAATAACGTAACATGATTAAAGTCATATATTTTGCCTAATGTGTCCTTTAAACCACAGAGCTTGTCATTCCAAAACTCACGTGGACTGAGAGGCGTTTTCCTCAAACCAGCGAGCGTGACGGATGGCAGCCAGGGCACTTTGGAGAACCTTGATGTCCACTGAAACAATAAGAGGAGTCAAGAGTGTTTGAGGAGCTGATGTGAGGGCAGAGAATAGTGTCAGAGGAGCACAGTGGAGCTGATATGAGGGCTCTTACGGTGAAGCTCAGGGTCCAGTTTGCGCAGGTTTGGAGGAACAGTGGTGATAAGTATCTTCACTGTAGCATCTGCAGAGCTGATTTCAAACCCTGTCTCATTGGTTAGCATGGACAGCACTAAAAGGACCAGAAGCTTCATCACGTATGGAATACGACACAAGCAACTTTGCACCAACCACCAAACATACCTTCTGTTGGGTCCTGGGCACGTAGGGTCTCAACCACTTTGTTCCCGAGTGCAGCTACAGCCTCCACTGAAAATGACAGAAAAACTTTAGTTTATCAGACCATATAATTGATTAGTCTTGTAAATCACAAATCACATTTTTATATAGCACTTTTCCACCTTCAAGGTACTAAAAGCACTTTACATCAAGGAACTACTCACCCATTCACACGCACATTCATACACCAGTTTACAGAGACACCAGATCAGTGGACAAACACTCGGTGCTACTGTCGACTCCTATAGTACATTTCCAGATACTTCACAATTTTATGCGCTGTTCAATAAAACAGCCAGATCATAAATGGTTAAAAGCCAAAAACTGGAAATGCCACTGTCCACATTCAAAGCATCATACCTGGATGACTGAGGGACAACACAGACAAACTGTTGAGTTGAATTGATTGTGTAGAGGTACTTGCATGTGGGGAGGATCTTGAGAATCACTACCAGGTCAGCTACATTATGGCCAGTTGTCATTGTGCCCTTCTTGTAGGAGCCAACCTGACGAACTTCTTCAATTTGCTGAGAGAGCACACCAAAGTAAGAGATATTCTGCACACATCATGACAATTGCCACCAGCATTCCATTACTAATGTTACTTACCACCTCAAAATTGCCCGGTGCGACAATCAGATTGTCAATGACATTATTAATTTTGGTGACCAGAGACAAGATGGATGACTAAATGGGAGGAAGAAAACGGTGTGAGTGTTGTGCTTGGGACTAGGCAGGGGTCACACAGAGCGGCTCTGACCTGCTCAGCTGGAGTCGGGCTTAGATCCTGGTTCCTCTTGAGCAGACACTCACTGAAGGAAGTCTCATCTGGAGCAGGTTTTACCCGAGGAAAGGCCATCTCACACTGAAACAGCAGCACAATAGTCAGCACTATGGCTCTCATCAGGATAAGACCAGGAAACAGCTCCTGCCACTCACCACGTAAAAGTCAAAGGGGATGTGTGGGACAAACGGCCGGTACCTGAAAGCACAGCAGCACAGTTAGTTGCTGTACCCAGTTTTTCCCATAGATATTCTTCAGAGTATGGCGGCACAAATCATTTTTATATCAACCATCTTCTCTCATATAATTGGTGGAGCATAAATGTCTATCAGACCATAGTATATAGTTAGTAATAAGCAAGTAGTAAACGTTGTCTCTATAGAGTAAACAAAACTGAAAACTAGTGCGGAAAGTGCCATATGCATTTTGTAGAGGCTGTGGCGTAGGGTCCTGTGGACAGAGTTCTGCAGCCAGCCTCTCTTGAAATATTAGGAAGCAAGGATCACATTATATTTGAGTGAGGCGAAGCGGCACTTACCCCTGCACCAGTCCTCCTCGGGCCCCGAAGCGCCCTCCCCGGCCTCTGCCGCGGTCTCCTCTGCATCAAACATCCACATTAGACACACACAAGTACACCACATATGCATTTAAACTCCCGGTACACACGTAAGTCGAAACTCCACAGAACAAGACCACTGACTGAAGCTACGTTCATTCATTCATAGCTCGCAAACAGCCGTGCTAACAAAAGCCGGGGTTTGGTGAGAGCCGCGTCCCGGTGCACATACGGCACGGGTAGGTGAACCTGAACTCATGGCGGTAGGAAAACCTTACCTCATTGTATACGACGTTTTGAAGATTTATTGACCAAATAGTGCGAGAAAAAATATCTTTCGGTTTGCAGCTGAAGCGTTCGTCGGCCTGCTGCCGCTGGAGGGGGTGCAGAGGGCTCTTCGGATCTGCTCCGGAAGAATTGAGGTGCGGGCGGGGCTCATGGCGGGCCTAGGCTTCCGGGACCCAGCCTAAGGAGCACTACCGCCGCCTACTGTTTTGGAGACACACCGACATGGACAGCTCTAAAGCAGTGGTCGGCAAAGTGTGGCCCGCGGGAAAATGTTGGCCCTTTGCCGATTTTTTTTTGGCCCGCCAGAGGATTTTGGACTTTTTTCTGGCATTGATTCTTTAATACCAAGTTGTGTGGGCACTGCTACGGGCATTCCACTGCACATGATGTGCATGCAACACAACATTTAAAGCAAACAATGAGCTGCTGTGTACATACACCTTCACCGTCAAAATCGTGGCTAACTGTTTTTGGACATCTGGTGAGGCAAGCGTGCAGACTGCGCGCAGCTCAAGGAATGTGCACCAGTTACGCTATAGCCAGTGTTGGGAATAACGGAGTTAAACTATAACGGCGTTACTAACGGCGTAGTTTTTTCACTAACAGAGTAATCTAACTCATTACTTTTCCCAGCGTCCCAACACGTTACCGTTACTAACAATAAAATGTGGCGCGTTACTATTACTTCAGTTCACTCTGCTCTTCATCAGACCGTCTCTCAGCCGAGGAGCTGCAGCGCTGTTTCTTTGGTGAAAGAGGAGGCTCGGGGTGAGATAATAGGCTTGTTTGAAATGAGCGAGGCGGGCGCAGATAATCTTGTGAGAGCGAGGCCGACGCAGGCCGTGTTTGAATTAACCAAAGTGCCTTAAATGTGCCGCTCGAACGGGGCGGTGCTTCGACCCGCACTTCGAGCAGTACATGGAACAGTGCATTTGGGACACGGCTGGGACAATTTCTGAGCAAGGCGAGTGCAGAAGCTCTCCAGCGACTGCGGCCGCCTGCATGGACTACAAACGCTTAATGCATGATGGGAAATGGTGTCCTGTCACACATGCATTGACAGCGGGTCCGAATTGCCCTGACGCACAGCTGCCTCCCCCTCCAACTTTACACAAACTACTGCCACATATTTGATATCGACATATGTTTTAAATGTGACTGAAAGTGTCCAGGCTTTTTTGTCCTTTTGATAGCGACATTGCTCTCTTGCTAGTGTATGTTTTGCTAAGACTTTGTAACCCGCGAAATCTGTCGACCCCTGGTGTAGATCATCTGAGCCGTGTACAAATTAGGCTTTACACACATCAAACGATATCACACCTGCCCAACTCTGATATGACACATTGTGTGATCATTGCCAGACCTCCGATTTTCCACTAGTTATATCCTATTCAGTTATTTTAATAGATCCGTGTATTCAGAAGACCTGTTGTCAGCCATCTGGGCTACAACGCCAGATGTGGCCCACATTAGCAAATACAGTTTTTCATCGTTTGCTTTCAGCTATCCCCATTTTACAACTTCATATTTTAGTCTTCTCCCAAATGTTAATATTAACGTAAAATATAAGGACTTTGAAGATAATCTTAAAACATGAATTGCAAATGTAATCACAGTTGCAGTGCTTGCAGAAAAAGTGTATAGATGTGTGCTCAACCCTTATCTGGACACTGTACACAAATGACTGTAGCCTACCAGCCAAGTGTTGGGTTTTGTACTTTTGCTGCTCATAGCCACCCACTTGTGAAACACTTTCAGGTCAGTGCCACAACGTTCCACAATGTAAACCATAATGCTGCTCTGTGATTGGTCTGGACCACTGGTCAACCGGGCAATCACAACAGCGGGAGCTGGTCCAGATGAAGTTTATGTTTATAAATTCACAAATATCGTTAAAATTAATCCAGCCAGGTTAGACCAGGATGCAATATGTATCCTTTAAACAGAAAGGACAGAACCGTTTAGCCAATTTCTAATTTCATGTCAAGGAAATGTTGATATACAACCCTCTGGAACGGGCCCCTTTGCAGTCGTAATGGTTGCAATGGCCCTAGCTAAGTTGGTCTTAGGCCCAGTTCACACTTACTGTAGCTCAATACACCTAGCCTACATACAGAAACTGTAAACAATAGCTGTTCACAGTTTCAGTGTAGTTAGCTCCTCCCTTCAGATAGATATAAGGCAATGTCTAGCAGAAATCTGACCAGAACTTAAGAAGCGGCTTGGATGAGCGGCTAAGCGTCTTCACTCCTACAACTTTTTGTCCAGTTGTCAGATTTAACTTTGGCTTTTACTATGAATCAGACCTGGACAACTGAGGGATTACACAGATATTTCCTGACATGTTCTATTTTTTAGTGTGACCTTCTAATTTAATTTTTTTTTTTTACATTTTTTTCCAGGTCGTACGACTACGACGGCATTTTACTGCCAGCTAAAAAAAAATGAATTCTGCGGGCGCTACGAGAATAAAGTCGTAGAATTTTGACATTTAAGTCGTAATTTTACGAGAAAAAAGTCGTAGTCAGAAAAAGTCGTCATTTCACGAGAATAAACTCATAGTACAAGAGAATAATGTCGTAAAATTACAAGAATAAAGTCGTAAGATTAAGAAAATAAAGTCGAAGCCAGAAAAAAGTCGGAATTTTATGAGAATAAAGTCATAGTACAACGAGAATAAAGTCGTAATATTACGAGAAAAAAGTCATAATTTTATTAGAATAAAGTCGTAATTTTATGAGAATATAGGCTCCTGTGCATGAATGTGAGAGGAAGAGGAACTGTCTGAAGTGGTCGGCTGCAGGAGGATATCCAGAGAGGATTTGTTGTTGTTTGTTCCTTAAGAGTTTGAAAGATGTCCATCCAAAACTGAATGCATTGTTTATGCAGCACTCCCCACCAAGACTCTATTCATTGATTGGCGGTGCTGCATCCATAGATGAAGCTTTGATCTTTGCGCAAGGACCGCTGCATGTCGCGGGCGTGTGAATTTTCTGTACCTGTGTTACGTGCTGACGCCCCTTTCCCCCATTATCTTATTTGTATTCTGTATTTATGCTTGTTTTGAGGCGTGTCTATCCATGGCGCGCTCTCGTGCGTGTTTGCTCTTGCTCGCGCTCACTGCGCTTGTCTGCCGCACCTGGGGCGCGCGCTCTTCGGCTCGGCTTGGACACCCTCCAACAAGAGTCACTGTGGATACAGTAATCCACATTTACTGTCGGATCACTATTGGTAACGTGCCTTCATCCACATAATGTGAGACTGAAGCATCAATTCAGACATTTATGCAAACGCCACACGGCTTCAGTTTATCACATGACTCCAAATGCCACAGTGAGTTTGGCCCTTACGCTGGACTGTCTCTACCCCATTTGGATCTAATATTTTCAGTAAAATTCGATCCGTTTCTTGAGAAACAACAAATCCTCCCTGGATAGCTCTATGGTGTAACCACCGATCCCCCTGCAGCCGACCACTTCAGACAGTTCCTCTTCCTCTCCATTACGCATAATGCACTAATCTCATTCACGCACAGGAGCCTATATTCTCATGGGGTAGAGACAGTCCAGCGTACGGACCAAACGCTCTGTGGCATTTGGAGGATGTCCACAAAGACTCCGGGCGGATCCAGGTTGTTACGACCCGGGTGATCAAACATATTAAAGAGACACAGGAGTCAAACGGGATGTGAAAAGTTAAATTGTTTATTTTTAATTAATTTTTATTTACTTTAAAATGCCCCCAACCCCCTCCCGTGCCCCAAAACAAACTAACAAAGGTGGACCTGATGAGCCAAACATTAAAAAAGGATGCGGCACCGGGACAACCCCGTACAGGACCTGTGCTGACATCACTGACCTAAAACCAAAACCATCCCAAACTAACCTGATCAAACAAAAGGCGAAAACAAGACAGTCCCACCAGGTCAAACACAAAAATCTAACTGCAGCTCGCAGGCCTGGTGCAGCCCTCACCAAGCAGCTCAGAGCTGTTTGGCTCATCAGGTCCACCTTTCTGTTGTTAGTTTGTTTTGGTGCACGGGAGGGGGTTTGGGGCATTTTAAAGTAAAATAAAAATAATGGGGCCCCTTTGCCCCATTATCTTATGTGTATTCTGTATTTATGCTTGTTTTGAGGCGTGGCTGGTCGCAGTATAAATAGGTTGTCTATCCATGGCCCGCTCTCTTGTGTGCTTGTACAATAAGAGCTCATAGAGTTCAAATTTTTGATACCAGTTAATTTGCTTGTCGCGTAAGGTTTACTACTCGATTTTTGCTAATTTCCGGGCCCCGGACGTGGTTTTAATTAGTCTCTCGCCAGGTCTAATAATGATAATGCCTAACACTTGTAATGCGCTTTACAGGCTTGTAAAAGCCTCTCAAAGCGCTACACTGAAGTCATTATTCATTCACTTCCACACTTGGTGATGGTAAGCTACTATTGTATCCACAGCTGCCCTGGGGTAGACTGACAGAAGCGAGACTGCCAATCTGCGCCATCGGCCCCTCTGACCACCACCAATCATTCATGCACACATCACTTTCATACTAGGCAATGTGGGTGAAGTGTCTCATCTAAGGACACAACAACAGAACTTGGTCCGAGTGGGACTCCATCCTCCGATCTTCAGGTTGGGGAACCAACGCTCTAACCACTGAGCCACTGTCGCCCCTTATTATAATAATTCTGGTTTTCAAGCATGTTTGAGGGTAAATAATAAGTTCCTGAACCTTGAACTTTACAGAGAAAGTAAGTGTTTTTTTAAATAAATCTATTGAACTCTATAACTGGTGCCCTGTAAATCCACATGTTAAAACACCTGCACGTATCACTCACATGTAGACAGCCCACACATCAAAGCATTTACCAAGACTTCCAAAAATACAATGCAGAGTTTAACATGTTCCTGTTTATTAGTGCTGCGAGCCACATATACACTGTTCATTATGTGTTTAAACAGAGAGGACACCGGGTGGAACAGTGCATACAGTGCTCAGACCATCTTTCACTACATTTGCTACATTTCAAGTACAGTCTCAATAGTGTCTGACATATAGGGATATTAAGATACGCTCAAGTCATTTTTTAAAAGAGATGCATATTTACAGCTGCTTTTGAATGATTTTCACTGATTCAATTTGCCATTTGACCAGTGTGGACAGGACGTGTGACCTGTATGACCACAGAGGACAGTGGACGTGTGACCTTTGTGGACAGTGGACGTGTGACCTGTATGACCACACAGGTCAGAGACAAGACATGTCTTATATGTTGTATGAATAATACTGTGAGACAGGGGTTCTTATATAGACGCTGCTCAGGGCTCAGGAGTGATGACCTCAATAGGCTCCACCTGGGGTTCAGTGGGAGGAGTGGACAGATCCTCCACCTGCTCCGAGTCCGCTTCAGTCACCACCACTGCGACCTGCACACACATGAACATATACACGCACACACACGTACATGCGCATACATATGTGCATGCACACACACGTACATGCACACGCAAGTACACGCACACACAAGTATACGAGAAGAGAAGATCACACTTTTGAGTTCATCTGCACACAGTGTCCAACAGAGCACTATTTGAAGACTGAAAATTAACAGTAGCATACATAAATAAAAATAGCCTTTTA
The DNA here is from genome assembly GCA_019594935.1 of Periophthalmus modestus. Classification (NCBI taxonomy): domain Eukaryota; kingdom Metazoa; phylum Chordata; class Actinopteri; order Gobiiformes; family Gobiidae; genus Periophthalmus; species Periophthalmus modestus. The sequence goes on from JAIEZT010001318.1 coordinate 11,858,564, forward strand.
TTATAAATTAATGATGGGTCCTGAAACAATGGTTTTCAAACATGGTGAGTAACCAAAGTAAGCGTGAGCAGCATGGGAATCCTTCAGGATTTTGTTAATGTAATATCTGATTGGATGCAGATGTGAAATGAGATATAAGATAATATCATGTGGAGGACTTGGGTTGTGAGTTTTGTGCCCTCCCTCACCTGGGATGGACTGTGCTGTGGGGGTGTGGCCGGAGCAGTGGATACAGCAGGGGCTGGAGGGGGGCGTGTCTGGGGGTACACTGGGCGTTGGGAACCAGCCTGTGGTACAGACACACACATTGAGCATTCTGGTGCAAATTTCAGTAGCATAAAATGAAGACTGGTTTAATAACAAATCAAAATAATAATAACACAGCACTTTGGACATCATAACCCTGGTATTTGACAGATTAATATATTTCACTAATTCTGACTTGGTTGTGTAGAATAATAGCTGTGCAAAAATATTTATCATATATTACATCAGTTAAGTGACAGTTTGTGAAGAAAAGTAGAATAGAAAAGATGGAAAATACAGGAAGAATTATGCTCAAACCCCTCACTCAGGCTATCAGACAGAATGATAAAGGACATCCAGATGGGGGGGTCATAATCATACTTTTTGCTGATGAGTTATGATTTTTTATTTCAGACTCTCATAAATCAAATAAGGAAAATAATCTTAATAAGGAAAATAAAACGTCTCCTTTCATAACAGGCACAGCGTTCATTTGGAACAACCTCTGTCTCAAAATCGAGGGGAAAAGTTTCTTTTAGCAAAGCTGGGATAGCAACGGGATTGATAAAATTAGAAAAGCTGTTCCATGATGAATCATTTAAAACATTTCATGAACTTCAGTTATCTTTTGGTCTGTGTAACAAATAACTTTATTGTCAAGGGATAAAACATACAAAAGTTTCCTTTTCTATTGTAAAATGTAGTTTGCACTATGTGTATGTCTACATGAGACAATGTATGTAAATATATGTATGTATATGATTACTATGTGATAAATATTTAATTGTATTTGTTGTACTTTGGAGATCGCATGGATCTACATGAGTTCTAAAACCTTTCTATGTCATCAACTGTCATCAATTCTATAAAAAATGCAGAGACAATTTATGCACAAGGAAGGCTTTTTTTCTGATAGTTGAAACATCCATCCATCCATTTTCTTCCGCTTTATCTGGGACTGGGTCGCGGAGGCAGCAGTTTCAGCAAGGAGGCCCAGACTTCTCTCTCCACACACACTTCCTCCAGCTCTTGCAGGAGGAATCCGAGGAGCTCCCAGGCCAGCCGAGAGACCCTCCAGAGTGTCCTTGGTTTTCCCTGGGATCTCCTCCCAGTGGAACGTGGATGAGGGTAGGGACGTAGATTGATTGAGTAATTTGAGAAATTTGCCTTTCGACCGAGCTCTTTCTTCACCACAACAGTTCGATACAGCAGCTGTATCACAGCAGATGCTGCACTGATTCACCTGTCATGACCTTGGATTTGGAGCAGCTGATTTTCATCCCACCCGCTTCACACTTGGCTGCAAACAGTCCCAGTGCACGTTACAGGTTTTGGTTAGATGAAACCATCAGGACAACATGATCTGCAGACAGCAGAGATGCAATCCTGTGGTCCCCAAACTGGACCTCCTCTGGCCCCTGACTGTGCTTTGAAATTCTGTCCATAAAAACAATAAACAGAACCGGTGACAAAGGGCAGTTCTAGCAGAGTTCAGCCCTTAGCAAAGGGCCCCGGACCCCATACTGCTGGAGCACCCCCCACGGGACACCACAAGAGACATGGTTGAATACCTTCTCCACATCCACAAAGCACATGTGGACTGATTGGGCAAACTTTCAAGCACCCGATGGAGTGTATAGAGCTGGTCCAGTGTTCTGCGACTGTGACGAAAACCACACTGCTCCTCCTGAATCCGAGGTTCAACTATTGGTTGGATTCTCCTCTCCAGTACCCTGGAATACACCTTACCGAGGAGGCTGAGGAGTGTGATTCCCCTGTAGTTGGAACACACCCTTCAGTCTTCCTTCTTAAACAGGGGGACCACCACCCCAGTCTGCCATTCCACCCGCACTGTAAACAGTATTGCTTCCCCCTCCTGGGGAGTTGGATGGTTGGCTGGAATTGCTTTGAGTTAGGTACCAGACTCACTAAGCTATGCGTGGAGGTGAACCCAACTATTATCTAGACAGTACCTCTCCATCTCCTGCATGAGCTCAGGGCCCCCCCCTGAGCTCATGAGGGGTCCACCCTCGCGTGGAGTCCACAGGAGGGTGGACCCATGTCGTCTTTTTGGGGTGAGCTCGGCCAGGCTCCGTGGGCAAAGTCCCAGGCACCAAGAGCTCGCATTCGCGCCCCAACCATAGGCCTGGCTCCAGGGTGGGGCCCCAGCTGCACCATCCTGGGCGACGTCACGGCACTTGGTATTGTGGTATAGAGGTATTGTGAACTGCTCTTAGTCTGACCTGTCACCTAGGACCTGTTTGCCAGGGGCATAATGTCACGGGCAACATAGCTCCTAGAATCATGTGGGTATACAAACTCCCCACCACGATAAGGTTTAAACATTGGTTTATCTAACTAAAAGGGTTGTAAACATAAATGCCATTTTCATTCAAAGGAGTAAAGAGAGGACAAGACCTGGCGCCCCCCAGCAGCCAACACGCTCAGCCCAAAGAGCATGACCGTAATGCAGATAAGGAGCTCCAAGACCAGGAAGATCACCAAGGTGCCCAGGATCCCATCGATGAGTAGCTGCAGAGGAAGCCAAGAGAAGAGGTGTGAGCTGGGACAGCATGTACCTCTGTGAGGACATGTCCAAACAGTGAGCCTACCAAAACAGGAAGCATGGAGGGGGCACTTACTTTACATTTTTGCTCGATCAGCCCGGTGCATTTCCTGAAACAATGTTGCTGTGGTGGACAGTAAAAAGAGACACACGGAATATGCGGGTTAAGTGCAGTTTGGCACAAGAGCAGGTGAAATCAGTGCATTTTACACTGACTGTTTGGGCATCTGATGGCCACTAGATTACCAGATCATGAGTGTCATAGTGTCTTAGTGACATATTACTGTCTTGTTTACATTTATAATACCAATAAGGTACAGAGCTATCAGATGCTACCCTCGTGGGTATCTGATAGCGACTAAACTGTATTTATTCTGATATTTGTTGCATTTTTTTCTATGTCTTACACTTTAATAACTTGTAGTTTGCACTATATATTGAAAATTTTGCACACTTGTACACTGTCTTTTGTATTGCACTTTTTATATGTGAATTGTTTTTTAATGTTTGTGACATCAAGGACTACAGATGGAAACTAGCATTTTGCTAAATCTGGTGCAGTTTTTTTTATGTATCTGCACATTGTCCTTCAAATAAATAAATAAAATAAGTAAACATCATTACTGGGGCACATGTCTGAGTTATGGGTAATCAGATGAGTGCTACTGAACCTGTGCTGCATACGCACCTTAGAACACCGTAGTTCAGACCTGGTCTGTTCTAATACAGCCTCCTGGCAAGTTTGTGATCATAATGAATATAGCATACATTACAGTAACTTATATTTTGGGGGAAAAAAATCCTTAAGAGCAAACAGTTGTAGTTGCTGCTGTAGTTGGTGCATCAGGCAGCCTGCAAGTGACCTGCTCAAAAAACATACCAAACCCGATCCTGCATTGAATGTAAATCTGCCTCTTCCCTGCACCTGTGTGCTGATGAGTAGAGCATTTCCCCATGCACTGCTAAGTGAGGGGAGTCTTGTTTGTGTGATCTCCCAGTTATCCAGTTGTGTTCCAGAGCCACAAGGTTTTCATGGGAAGTCAAAAGGACACATATGTAGTCCTAGATGATTCCTAAACATGGGCGGCTGCATTTTGTTGCTCAGTTTAGGAGCGACTGCTTTGTCCTATCAACATTGTTTCAGTCTTGCACCAGGCAAGATACATTACACAATACAAAGGCCTTAGCTTCCATTTCTAATGTCATATATTGAGAGGTAAGGAGCTTTGCTTGGGTCTTGTATAGTTGCAGAGAGTTTAACTTCACGTGTTATTGCTAAATGCTGTCCCAGTGATAGGTCTGTGAGTGAGATGTGTGTGTCGGAGAGTACCACAGCGTGCAGCTCCAGGCGGCGGCAGTGCTCACAGTGGTATGAGTCCTGGCGGTAGGGCAGGTGCTTGGACATGAGCCCCAGGGCCGCTGTTGCAAAGGCAGCACTGACCAAGTGGAGAACCAGCACACATTTCACCTGCAGAAACACATGAGAAGCCAACCCAGCAGCATCACGCACTGTTTAACAAGCATGTACGTAAGTCTTAGACATATTAGACTGGGGTTAATAACATGCAGGAATGTTTTTTTATGGATTAAAACCAACCTGGAGCAGTATTTTGACCTCCTGAACAGTCTAAACCTTGTGTTGTTTAATACAGGAAATATGACATGACTCATCAAACAACTTAGGACTCATCTTGGACTCACAGTTGTGGGGCAGTGACTTGAATAGCTAAAGGTCTCAGGTCCTTGGCAAATTATGAAACACACTCATATACTGATTGTGGTGAATACTAGAAAGGCTACAAATATGTTAGGAAAGTGACTGGACTGCTAAAAAAATGAACAATTTCTGTTTCTCATGACAAGATCAGGTACAGGTATAGCATTTTTAATTAAAGAAGGGTATTATGACATAGATACATTAGATCACGGTGCTACCTTATTGTTCTGAAAATGCTATGTTCACCGAAAGCAACGTATTAACAACTTTTATAAGTTTCACTTTCGTTTTTGATGCTCTGAGTCCCCCCTCCCTTTGCTCTCCAACTCCAAGTCACTCCCCCTTGAGAGTGCTATCACAACACAATTACCGTGCATCATGCTACTGACACTACAGCATATGGCATCAGATTTATCAAGATGCTGTCTTTTATATAAGGTTTTTGTACATTTATAAAGAATTGTCTTGTAGGAGCATGGATGACATAGGCTTGTGGACTGAGCATTGCACACAATCTTACAGCTAACCATATGGAGGGTTCAAATATGGCCTGGGAGAGATCACTAGATCTCACGGATGACATCTAAAACCTCTTGAGGCATGTTTTTTGATGAGGGAACAATATTATAAAATGGAAGAAAAGGAACAGAGGACAGGGGGCAGGAGACAATTTAGTATTAAACTCTACCAGAACATTATTAAACATTTTGTTCAATATAAACTGCAATAGGCTTTTTATTTTGACTACCACTGACTTCCTGTTCAAAACTGCTAAATTACTAGGCCTCTTCATAATGGATTTCACTGTACAAAGCAACAGATTTTCATGAACTCTGCCTGCTTTTATTGTCAACAAATGGTTATGTAACATTTTTAGCCCTTCATGTATGACCCAGAGAGGCTATGAACGTTTGGATTAATTGGCGATGGGGGTGGGAGAAAAAAAGTCTAACTCTTAGAGTTTTTTTAATCCTCACTGTTTGGTTCTTTTTTAGTTTTGTATTTTATTTAGTTCTTTGTCTCTGTTTTGTACATTTCTAAATGTAAAATACAAACAAAAATGCAAAGTTGATTTTAAAGAGGGGGTATTATACATAATTCATTTTGTGTTGTTCCCTCATCAAAAACATGCCTGATGTCATGGTTCCTGCCTGCTCTCCTCTCTCTCACTCTCCCCCTCCCTCACCTGCCACATCTGGAGCCGGGCGGAGCCTCCAGCCTCCTCCTCTCACACCTGCACCTCATCTGGAAGATTACCCTCACCTGCCGGGGAGGATAAGAAGGCAGGGAAGTTTCTTCTCGGGGCTTGAACGTCCGCGTGAAAACGTGAAGTCCAGCTCTCTGCCTGTTTCCTGATTGTTATTTTTGATACTCGACTTACCTTATCTCTGCTCCTCTCCAGATCCCGCCTTGAATCCGCTCTCGAGCCCCGCACCAGCACTCCTGCATTCCAGCACTCCAGCACCGGTATTGTGACCTGCACTCTGTTTCCCGCACATGTGTGTCCCGCCTGGCATTGGAAAAACACACCTACGCACCCGAGCACCGTTGTAGCACTTGAACTGTACTTACCATATCACCTCGCTGTAAATAAACACTGTAAAACTTGTGAGCCCTGCATTTTTGGTCCCTCTGTTCTGGCCCGGTTACGACAGAACGTTCAAGCCAGAAATGGACCAAGCGGGCTCTACTCCGGACCCCGCGCTACAACAAGCCTTCCAGCACCACGGCGTCCTGCTCGGCCAACATGAGGAGACAATTCGAGCCCTGACGGAGCGTAATCAGACCCTGACCCAGCAGGTGACCGAACTCTCCCTCCGGATGACCACGCTTCTGGCCCAGGCTTCCCCGAGCGCTCCCGCTGTCTCCGCGCCCCCGCTCTCGGTTCCGGAGTCTAGGGGCACGGACCCAGAGCCCTACGCCGGTCAACCCGGTCTCTGCCGGGGCTTCCTGTTCCAGTGCCTCTCTCTCTTCCAGCAGCGCCCGACCCGCTTCCCTTCAGACGCGGCGAAGGTACGGTACATCTGCGGGCTGCTCAGAGGGAGGGCTCTCCAGTGGGCGGAGGCCAAATTCGCCACTGTCCCCATTGACAGAATTACATTTGAGACGTTTTTGATAGACTTTAAGCTAGTATTCCAGCATCCCCATTACCAGACAGACGCCGCCTCCCGCCTGTTAAACCTCTCCCAAGGCTCCCGGTCCGTAGCCGACTACTCGATTGAATTTTGGACATTGGCGGCCGAGTTAGATTGGTCGGATAGCGCTCTTAGAGCCGTGTTTTCAAGAGGTCTCAACGACACGCTCAAAAACGAGCTCGCGTCACGTGACGACCCCCCTGACCTGAAAACACTCATCTCCCTGGCCAGTCGTATTGACACCCGCGTGCAGACACGTCGCCGTGAGGCTCGACTTCAACCTGCTCGTCCTCCTGCTCGTCCTCCCGCTCGCCCCCCTTCGCCGCCCGCGGAGGAGCCGATGCAGATCGGACGGGCTCATCTGACCGACGAGGAGCGCCTGCGGCGGCGAGCGGAGGGCCAGTGCTTCTACTGCGGCATCAAGGGGCATTGGATCGCCTCCTGCCCGGCTCGGCCAAAAGAGAGGACCCACCCGTAGCTCTGGGAGTACGCGTGGGTCAGTTCAATATCCCAGAACACCACAACCGCCTCCTCCTCCCGGCCTCCCTGTGTTTCGGCTCCGAGACCCGACCCGTCCAGGCCTTGGTGGACTCCGGCGCGGAGGAGGACTTTATCGACCAGCAGATGGCGGAGCAGTGGGGGATACGCCTGGAGCCCTTGAGACGTCCGCTCACCGCCCGCGCACTCAACGGCCTGGTCTTGTCCCGCGTCACCCAGATCTCGGAACCAGTCACCCCTGCTCCTCTCCGGTAACCATAGGAGACCCGCAGATTCCACGTCATCTCCACGCCATCCTCACCTGTGATCCTGGGCTATCCGTGGCTCCGGTCCCACAATCCGGCCATCGACTGGACCGGCGGGAGGATTGCCGGGGTGGAGCTCCGCCTGCCACGCTGCCTGCCTGCGTTCCGCCCGCTCCCCGGCTGAGGGAGCCGCTCCGACCAGCGGGCCTGTCCCAGAGGTACCTGACTTGTCCCTGGTCCCGGAGGAGTACCACCACCTCCGGGACGTTTTTAGTAAAGACCGGGCTCTCTCTCTCTACCCCCCTCACCGGCCATATGACTGTGCAATAGACATTTTGCCCGGTGCTCCCTTGCCTGCTAGCCGCCTGTACAATCTGTCCCGACCGGAGAGAGAGAGCATGGAGCGTATATTAGAGACTCGCTAGCAGCTGGCATAATTCGCCCCTCATCTTCCCCATTGGGCGCAGGTTTTTTTCGTTGCTAAAAAGGACAAAACCCTGCGCCCATGCATTGATTATAGAGGGCTAAATAGCATCACAGTAAAAAATAAGTATCCACTCCCCCTGTTAGACTCGGCATTCACCCCGCTCCATGGCGCTACCATCTTTTCTAAATTAGACTTGCGCAACGCTTATCATTTAGTCCGGGTGAGGGAGGGCGACGAATGGAAAACGGCCTTTAAGACCCCCCTGGGCCATTATGAATATCTACTCATGCCCTTTGGCCTCACCAACGCCCCAGCCGTTTTCCAGGCCTTAATTAATGATGTCCTCCGGGACTTCCTCAATCAGTTCGTTTTTGTTTATTTAGATGACATCTTGATTTTCTCCCGGTCCCTACAGGAGCATAGGCAACATGTCCGCCAGGTTTTGCAGCGCCTGCTCGAGAATAGACTGTTTGTGAAAGCTGAAAAGTGTGAATTCCACTCTGAACAGGTTAGTTTTTTGGGTTTTATAGTGGGGCGGGGCCAGGTGAGGGCCGACCCAGACAAGATTAGCGCCGTCAGAGACTGGCCAATTCCCACTAGCCGAAAACAACTCCAAAGATTCATTGGTTTTGCTAATTTCTACAGGAGGTTTATTCGGGATTTTAGCAGAGTGATAGTCCCACTCACCAAACTCACTTCCCCCGCTCAGCCTTTTGTTTGGTCCCCTGAAGCTCAGTTAGCATTTAGAAAGCTTAAAACCCTGTTCACCTCAGCCCCCATCTTACACCAGCCTGACCCAGCCCTCCAATTTATCGTGGAGGTCGACGCCTCTGATACCGGGGTGGGGGCGGTTCTCTCCCAGAGGTCCGGCCCGCTCAACCAGCTGTTCCCGTGTGCCTTCTTCTCCCGTCGCCTGACTCCAGCAGAGGCGAACTACGACGTGGGGGACCGGGAGCTCCTCGCGGTGAAGCTGGCCCTCGAGGAGTGGCGACACTGGCTGGAGGGGGCGGAGCAACCCTTTGTGGTATGGACTGATCACAAGAACTTATCCTATATTCAATCAGCCAAGCGGCTTAATTCCCGCCAAGCCCGCTGGTCCTTGTTTTTTAGCCGGTTCAATTTCACCCTGACCTATCGCCCTGGGACCCGCGCAATGTTAAGCCCGACGCCCCTCTCCCGCCAGTTCGCCCAGGAGGAGATCAACACCACCCCCGGAGACCATCGTCCCTGCGTCCCGGATCGTGGCGGCTCTCCACTGGGAGATTGAGGACCTGGTGCGGGAGGCCCAGCGGGACAACCCCGCTCCAGGTAACACCCCCCCCGGTGTACAATTCGTCCCTGACTCTGTCCGCTCTCAGGTGTTACAGTGGGTCCACTCGTCCCGGTTCTCCTGCCATCCTGGAGCCTCCCGCACCCTCTCCCTCCTCAGACGGCACTTCTGGTGGCCAACCGTCATCAGGGACACCAGAGCGTTTGTCGCCGCCTGCCAGGTCTGCGCTCGAGGGAAGGCCACTCATCAGCCCCCGTCCGGTCTGCTGCACCCGCTCCCAGTCCCGAGCCGGCCTTGGTCCCATGTGGCGCTAGACTTCGTCACCGGTCTACCCCCGTCCAGCGGTAACACAGTCATTCTAACTATCGTAGACCGTTTTTCCAAGGCAGCGCACTTCGTCGCCTTACCCAAATTACCCACGGCGAAGGAGACGGCGGACCAGCTGACCACCCACGTTGTTCGTCTCCACGGCATCCCGACGGATATCGTCTCGGACCGCGGGACCCAGTTCACCTCTCAAGTCTGGCGCGCCTTCTGTGAGGGACTGGGGGCCTCGGTCAGCCTGACGTCCGGCTTTCACCCCGAGTCCAACGGCCAGACGGAACGCACCAACCAGGACTTGGAGACAGCTCTACGGTGCGTAGTTTCCGCCAACCCGTCCGCCTGGAGTACCTTCCTGCCCTGGATTGAGTACTCGCACAACTCCCTGATAAGCTCCGCCTCCGGCCTCTCCCGTTCCAGGCCTCGCTGGGCTATCAGCCGCGCTCTTCCCGGCCGAGGAAAAAGAACTGGCGGTGCCGTCTGTCCAGCACCACCTACGGCGCTGCCGTCGGGTCTGGAAGAGGACGCGAGCCGCCCTCCTCCAATCCGGGGCCCGCACCAAGCGAGCAGCCGACCGGCACCGTGTTCCAGCCCCAGACTACGTACCTGGTCAGTCCGTGTGGCTCTCCGCTAAGAACATCCCCCTAAAGACTGACTCCCGCAAGCTGTCTCCACGATTCCTCGGCCCCTTCAAAATAACCAAGGTCATCAATGACTCTGCAGTCCAGCTCCAGCTCCCCCCGACTCTCCGTATCCACCCGACCTTTCATGTATCACAGATAAAACCGGTCCAGACCAGCGATCTCTGCCCTGCCTCCGACCCCCCTCCACCCGCCCGACTCATCGATGGTCACCCAGCCTTCACCGTCCGGCGGCTCATCGATGTCCGCCGGAGGGGCAGAGGGCTGCAGTACCTCGTAGACTGGGAGGGCTATGGACCTGAGGAGCGCTCGTGGGTCCCTAGGGCCCGCATTCTCGACGCGGACCTCGTCAGAGAATTCCACCGCGCTCACCCAGAAAAGCCTGGAGGTCCACCGGGAGGTGTCCCGTAGGGGGGGGGGTACTGTCATGGTTCCTGCCTGCTCTCCTCTCTCTCACTCTCCCCCTCCCTCACCTGCCACATCTGGAGCCGGGCGGAGCCTCCAGCCTCCTCCTCTCACACCTGCACCTCATCTGGAAGATTACCCTCACCTGCCGGGGAGGATAAGAAGGCAGGGAAGTTTCTTCTCGGGGCTTGAACGTCCGCGTGAAAACGTGAAGTCCAGCTCTCTGCCTGTTTCCTGATTGTTATTTTTGATACTCGACTTACCTTATCTCTGCTCCTCTCCAGATCCCGCCTTGAATCCGCTCTCGAGCCCCGCACCAGCACTCCTGCATTCCAGCACTCCAGCACCGGTATTGTGACCTGCACTCTGTTTCCCGCACATGTGTGTCCCGCCTGGCATTGGAAAAACACACCTACGCACCCGAGCACCGTTGTAGCACTTGAACTGTACTTACCATATCACCTCGCTGTAAATAAACACTGTAAAACTTGTGAGCCCTGCATTTTTGGTCCCTCTGTTTCTGGCCCGGTTACGACACCTGAAGAGGTTTTAGATGTCATCCATGCATGTTTCAGTATCATGTTATCCATGCTCCCACAGGACAATTCTCCCTAAATATGCACACTGATGGTGTTATGAGAACAGGAGTGAGCAAAGAGATTCACTCCTCTTTCAAAAACGAAATTGAAATTTATGTGAATACATTGTTTTCATGATTATAACATTTTCAAAACAATAAAAGGTTTAAATAT
>JAIEZT010001318.1:11869886-12059886 GCA_019594935.1 Periophthalmus modestus
CTGTCCACTTAAAGCATGTTGTCATGGAAATAAGTTTGCAAATAGAGATAAATCTAGTGCCACGGAGTGTGAAAACAACTTAAGCCTACAAGTGACAAAAGCTTTATGTTGACAAAATCAAATGATTTGAACATATTTGTTTCTTGCACTGCTCCTTCTCATATGATTTAGCTCATCTCATCTTTAATTCTGGCCAAGGTGCTGCCTAAAGAATATACACATAAAGCTTTATTTGAACACTTTAGTGAGAAGACATGACTGCACAAAACATGACTACGCAGTTCTCTTATTGGTTTTTGGTGAAAAGGGCTTTGTTAAACAGCCATTGTCTCCAGTTTCCGCCTAGAATGAAATCGTTTATAGCTTCAGTGTAGTTAGCCCCTCCCTTCAGATGGATATAAGACAGTGTCCACCAGCAATCTGACAAGAACTGAAGAAGGGACTTGGATGAGCTGCAAAATGTCTTCACGCCTACAACAATTTGGCCAGTTAACAGATTTAAATTTTGTCTGGCATTAGCAGAGCTTCTAAACAACTGGTTTTGGTATCAGCCATGAAAGAAAACATATTGGTAATTTTTTATAATAAAGAATTAATTAAACAAGTGGGAATAAATTCCAGGTACATGTTTAGAAATATAGTATAAATACAATTTTATGTCTTATGCAAATTAGTTGCTGATTAGCCCCCAGCAAGACTCAAAGTCTAGTTATGCTCCATCTTGTACCTAACGTAGACCCACAGAGTTGGCTGAGGGGGGGCTGAGTAGTAGTAACTTACCCACAGCAATGGCTGTGTTGGGTTGGTAGGGGTCGTAGGGGCAGCGGCCTCTCCCTTCATCTGACCGTTGGCTCATAGACAGTGTCTCAGTGTCCTGCGAGAGAGAAGAGGCCGGAGGTGACTACATGCACACAGACAGGGTTGTGTGCATGTGCGTTTGTGTGTGGGGTAGCCCTGTCAGAATGACACATTTTTAAGTGCAAGTAAATATAATAAATATTATAATGATAGACAATAATATAAATATATATAGTAATACAAACAATAATATTTAAACTAATTTGTGCCACTGACACAATAACCCTAAAAGAACATGAGCTGCGTTAAACAAACAGCAGATTTAAACACATTAATATTTAGTTTGCATCTATAATGTGTCATAGAAGTTATTAATTCAACATTCTACGGCCCAAAACATATCATATAGCCAAAAAATAACCAAAATTGTCCCAGTAGTGAAAAGAAAATGTACACAGGATAAATATTAAATACTGAACGATAAATACTTCAGTATTTATCGTATCGTATCGATAGTAATTATTATGATAGGCTCAGACAGGAGCAGACTCACAATGTAGACACAGCGTGGGCTGAAGGCGAACGTCCCACAGGCGTAAATGTGCGTGCTGTTCAGGAACTCTAGGACGCGGATAAAGTTGGCACAGTCCGCCTGCACAGAGGAGTGTTCTGTTACATTGGTCTCCATATCAACAAGAGCACTTGTAAGAAGGCAGGAGCCACGGGGATTCTCACCACTTTCTTGCCTTTCATGGAACATTGCTCAGTGTCTTTCTCTGTAGGGCTCCAGTCCAGCTGCGAACACAAAGATATAAATCCATATGTGAAGTGTTAGGATAAATAACTGTGCTTAGCTATTTTGTATAACCACTGCTATTGTTAGGCCCGAGCCGGAGACAACGTCCCGACGAGGGACTCATTAAAACCGCGTCCGAAACGGGGAAAATGGCAAAAATCAAGTAGTAAACACGTCCCGACATGCCAGTGAGTGGTGTCAAACATTAGAACTCGCCAAGCTCTAATTGTCAACGAAGACCCCGAAAAAAAAATAACTAAAGATGACTCGGTAGCGCCACCTCAAACTGATTTTCATTGGGCCTATGGGAGCCCGACTCGGAAAAAAGTCGACCGAAAAATCTGAAACTCATGAAAAAATAGAACATGTCAGGACATGACAAAAATGATTTTATGACCCCGCCCTAAAATGTACAGGAAGTCGGCCATATTGGATCAAACCCGGGAATGACAAAAGCGCACACCCTCACATTCAGGACATCTCCTCGCACAGTTTTCATCACAAACACTTCAAATTTGCCCAAAACCCACTAAACCCATGTGAGATTAAAGATCATCAATTATATTTGAATATAACTTTGGGTGTGGTCATGTTGAATTTTCAACTAAATCACAATTTTTCGAATATTTCAATAAAATATTTCTCTTTCACATATTTTTTGTTGGGAAAACGCTAATACAGCGTTTATGCACATTTGTGAGCTGAACACAATGATATGCAAATCATGGCTTTATCTCACAAAATGACTCTCTAGCGCCCTCTTGAAATTTCATTTTCAAAAATTCATAGAAGACAATCGATTTGTCATGGACTTGTGAAAAAATTCACAGGGGCCTTATTTGTGATGGGGCACAATGTGAGAAAGTCTGACTGTAGCTTTTATGGTTTAGGAGAAAAATAATGGGTGGAAAATCAGTTCTTCTTCTTCTTCTTCTTCAATTTTATTGGACCCAAAATTAAAGGTTGGCGAAAAATTTATTATTTTGATGTTCAAAAAAATTAATATTTCAAAATGACTCAACAGCGCCACCTCAAAAATCAAAAAAACATTACGGCAATGACAGACCTTTTTCATCGTAGACAAATGAAATTTGGTACATCCATAGAACATGTCAAGACAACCAAAAAATTATATTATGACCCCACCCTAAACCCTACAGGAAGTCGGCCATTGTGGGCGGCACTCCATTTTTTGGAAATTTTAACTCTCACGTTTTTTACGCCGTGGATTTTCATTCAAGAAACTTCCAAATTGGGCAAAAGAAATTAGACCCATGTGGGATTACAGTCTCCTACGTTGGATTTTTCTATTTCATAAATTGTGGGTGTGGCCAGCCTACAAAAAAAAAAGCTCTTTTTTAAAGTATTACATCGCACGTAACTCAAACAGTGCAGTGCAGTGCAGTGTCCTATTTCCTGGCATTAATATACATTTTGTTCAAAATCTTGATCTGAGTGCATAGATATACAATTTACATAGGTTAGACATTACATTGCTCCACAGCGCCCCCTTGAACTTTTGAATGGGACCAAAAAAATTACTTGTCATAAACATTTGAAATTTGACAGGGACATGTGGCTTCATACACTGAACAAAAAAGCCAATGAGAACATACCTCTATTTGTAACTATGTTACCGTGGTAACCATGGAAGTGGTAAAAAAATGTGTCATGGAAATGAATGGGGTTCAGAGTACTGGACTTTGTTGTAGACTACATAGATGGTCTGCACTAATCCAACTATGACCTAAAATTCAAGGTTGGTGAAAAATTTGGTATTTTGATGAGCAAAGAGTTATACAATTTAAAGTTGTCCATAGACTACATTGGTCAAAAGTAAAGCTAGCTAAGATCAAACTGGAACTTGACGGTAATTGTGATTGTTGTGAAACTGAACCAGGGACACTGTCACATATGTTTTGGTTTTGTTCAAAGCTGAAACACTTCTGGCAGTCCATTTTTAAATTTCTTTCCGAAGCATTAGGGCCAAGCATTGAACCTGAAGCCACAATCGCAATATTTGGTATATCACTGGAATCTATTTACCTTCATAAAAATTATAAAAATATAATTATTGCATGTAATTATGTAACTGTGTAATTACTACACTCTTGGCTCAAAGATTAATAGTGCTCAAGTAGAAAAATACACAACCCCCAACCGTTAGATTGTCCCTTGTTGACCTTATACACCATCTAACATTAGAGAAAATCTGATTTTCTATAAGAGGCTATACCGATACATTTTTCAGCACTTGGCAACCTGTTTTGAGTAAGATCAGAGATTTTGATCCCTCATCTCATCTCACAGGAGTAGTGGTACTACTACTTCAGTGGGTAGTATTATATGTATAGTATTTGTATATATATTTTTATGGTGCCACAGGATGGGTTTGTTCTGGGTTTTGGGTGTTAAAAAACCCCCACAAAAAACGAATGTTTTGAAATTATTTTTCTAATCAAATGCTTAATAAAAACACTTTGAAAGAATTTTGGTTGTTAGAGGACGCTACCGAGTCATTTTTGAATATTTTTAAGTATGAATTTCAGAAAACAATTTTTTTTGCCAATTTGCCAATTGAATTTTGGGTCCAATAAAATTGAGGGACCCTATCTCCCTTAGGGTGAGGAGCTTGGTCACATGGGAGCAGCTTGGTCACATCGGAGGAGCTTGGTCACATGGGAGGAGCTTGGAGTAGAGCCGCTGCTCCTCCACATCGAGAGGAGTCAGCTGAGGTGGCTTAGGCATCTATTCCGGATGCCTCCTGGATGCCTCCCAAGGGAGGTGTTCCGGGCACGTCCCAATGGGAGGAAGCCCCAGGGAAGACCCAGGACACACTGGAGGGACTTTGTGTCTCGCCTGGCCTGGGAACGACTCAGTAGAGCTGGAGGAGCTGTGTGTGGAGAGGGAAGTCTGGGCTTCCTTGCTGGGCCCCAGATAAAGTGGAAGAAAATGGATGGAATGGATGGATAAAACAGACTTCTCGTTCATGTTCAGGGGATCAAAAGTGGTCTCAAAGTGGTAAGTATAATAATAATGATAATGGATTTTTTTTTTTCCACCCATTATTTTTCTCCTAAACCATAAAAGCTAGAGTCATGCAACTTTCTCACATTGTGCCACATCACAAATGAGGCCCCTGTGATTTTTTTTCATAGGTCCACGACAAATTGACTGCCTTCTATGAATTTTTGAAAATGAAATTTCAAGAGGGCGCTAGAGAGTCATTTTGGGAGAAAGATTAACATATCATTGTATTCAGCTTGCAAATCTGCATAAATGCTGTATTGGCTTTTTTTTTCCCCAACAAAAACTGTGCATTATTTTTTCTCTGGGTCTTTGGTGACAGTTAGAGCTGATCAAGTTCTAATTTTTGATACCTGTCACTGGCATGTCGGGTCGTGTTTTCTACTTGATTTTTGCCATTTTCCAGGGTCCGGACACGGTTTTAATGAGTCCCTCGCCAAGACGTTGTCCCAGGCTCGGGCCTAATAATGACATTTTTTCACCCATTTTCAAGCATTGTTTGTCACATTGTACCCTATCACAAATAAGGCTCCTGTTAATTTTTTCCAAGTCCTTGACATACAGATTTTCATATACAAATTTTTGAAAATACATTTAAAAGAGGCCAGAGAGACATTTTATGAGCTAGCACCTTGACTTGCACATCCTTGTGCTCAGTATGAAAATCTGCATAAACGCCATATTGGCTTTTTCCAAACAAAAAATGTGTGAGAGAGAAATATATATATTTTTTAAAGATTCAAAAAATTGTGATTTTGTTGAAAATTCCCAAAGTCATATTAAAAATATCTTTGACAATCTGGAATTGCACATGGGTTTTGTGTGTTTTGGCCATTTGAAGTGTTTGCAAAAGAAAAATGCAAGGAGTTTTAAATGCCAGGGTGTGTGCTTCTGTCATTCCTGGGTGTTATGCAATATGGCCGACTTTTGTATGTTTTAGGGCAAGGCCATAATATCATTTTTTTCATGTCCTGATATGTTCTGTCTTTTGGAGTGAGCTGTAGATTTTTACATCGACTTTTTTCTGGGTTGGGCTCCTGTTGGCCCCATGAAAATCAAAGTTTGACGTGGTGCTAGCTATTATTTTTTTCTTGGGGTCTTCGGTCACAATTAGAGCTCATCGAGTTCTAATTTTTAATTAGTCCCTCATCGGTTTTAATTAGTCCCTCGCTGGGTTGATGTCCACGGCTCGGGCCTAATAATAATCTTTTTTCCCTTCTTTTTTACACATAAAAGATAAAAGTTAGAACGATGGGACTTTGTCACAGTGTTCCCCATTATGAAGAGCGACAAATAGATTAGCTTTTATGAAATTTTAAAAATAGAATTTGAAGGGGGCACTAGAGAGAAATCCTAAGAGATAGAGCCCTAATTTTCATATTACATCTAACTCCGAAATGTGCACGTTTGCTTCAATGGGTCCATTCAAATCCGAGGTGGGGACATAATATCATTTTTTACATGTCCTGACATAACGTATTTTTGATACTAAGTTGCATTTGTCTACGATGACATTTTTTCCAGGCTGGGCTCCCATTGGTGCAATGTAAATCAATTTTTGAGGTGGTACTGCTGAGCGGTCTTTCATTATTTTTTTCTCTAAGTCTTCACTCAAAATTAGAGGTCACTAAATTTTTTTATAGCGCTTACTTGTCTATACATTATTTTTTAATGCTTGAATTTTGCAATTTTCTCCAACATTGGACAATCACCGCACGAGTGAGGTGGACAAGTCTCTGTCTCAGTGCATACCAGTAACAGCAACATTTCAGCATTTATGTTGGGTTATCAATGTTAGTAATCCAAACTCAACCGTACTTCACCCTTATACATTATATATTGTCATTATTAAATTATTTGCAGGATAAGGTAAGGTCAACTATATTGTCAATATTTGACGTGTTCTTCAGTGCTGCCAGTTAAACCTCTGGATGGCCTGTAAAAGCATAGATGCCGAGCTTGGTTTAGTCAGGAGTACCAAGTCTATTGTGCCTGAACATGGAAATTCCATGGAGACAGGCCTTACTCTAGCCAAGAATCAAACCTGTAACCTCTGGCTGTGAGGCAAGGATGTGCCCCTTTACCTTTCGTATGAGACTGATGTCATGGTTGTGTCTAATGTCCAGCACTAGCACAGCATCCTGTGCTCCCACATAGAGTGTGTGGTGGTCAGGGCTTAGCAGCAGAGTGGTGTAGTTCTGGACATCCTGAAGACGGAATGAGGTCAGGGCTCGCCCGGGGCTACCTGCGTTCACAATAACAACAAATATGGAGGGTCAATCATAGAAAATCACAAAGGCTACATTTGATTTGTGAATTAACTGTTCCTTATCCTCATTCCACAGTGCACATTTTAAACACATACAGGAGCATCAACATTTGAGAGAAGACTGAAATCTGAACTTTGAACTGATAATTTAATTTAAAAAATGCCATACTTTTCAGGATAGCCTTTTGAGGCAACTTTCTAGAATATGTCATGCTTTCATATGGCTATTAAATTGGTGGCTCAAGGCAAGACAAGGCAATTTGTATAGTTCATACACAAGGTAATTCAAAGTGATTTACAGAATAAAAAAGACATTAAAATCACAATACAACAAATCAAAACATAATCACAAATAATCATCGTAAGATTAACATTAAAGGAGAAAAGTGCAGAATAAAAACCTTTCAGTCATATGCACAGCTACGAAGAACTGTTTTGAGCCCAGATTTAAACATTGTCAAAGTAGAGGCCTGTCTTCAGGAAGATGGTTCCACGTTTTAGCTGCATAAAACTGAAATGTTTAGTCTTGACTTTGGGCACCAGCAAGAGTCCAGTCCCTGAAGTCCTCAGAGTACGAGATGGTTCATATGGCACAGTGGTTAAAGCTCTCGTCCACCAACCCGAGTACTGTCGTTGTGTCCTTAGGCAAAACACTTCACCCACATTGCTCACCTACAGCACAGTTGCAAGGATATGGTGTGTGTGAGTGCTGGTGGTGGTCAGAGGACCAATGGCGCAGTCTGTCCCAGGGCAGGGCATGAGAACACCACCAAGTGTTGAGTGAAGGAAACATGACTGCAGTGCTGTGCTTTGAAAGGCTTCGACACGGGTGTAAAGCACATTATAAGTACAAGACATTGTTATTATTATGATTTTCCCTTAGGTTAGCACTTCACATCTTTTACATTTTCTGGCTTTAGATCATTTTAATTGACAACAATCATTCCTGTGTGTTTAATGGAGAGACTTTTTAAAATAATATAAAAAATATTTCACCTTAGTTAAGTTGTGTCGACAGAGAAGGCCCCAGTAATTAGCACTTAGTTTGTTAGTTAATCCTCTTTGATGAGAATTGTTGCAGTGTTGTCTACTGACCTAATGTGAAGGAGACTCTGGGTATGATGTTGCAGCCACATTGTGTCAGGAGCAGAGCCAACACAAGCACACACGCCTCGGACCACCGCATCTCTGACCACCGCATCTCTGACCACCGCATCTCTGACCACCGCATCTCTAGGGTACAGAGGGCCAGAGAGGGGTATAGAGAGTCAGAGAGGGGTACAGGGGGTTAACTAGGGGTAAAGAGGGTCAAGTAGGGGTACAGAGGGTCAGTGAGGGGTACAGAGGGTCAGTGAGGGGTACAGATGGCCAAAGAGGGGTGCAGAGGGTCAGAGAGTTGTTCAGGAATTTAGAAGGAGGAATAGAGAGTCAGAGAGTGCTACAGTGTATATGGGAGGGGTATAGAGCATCAAAGGGGGGTACAGACGGTCAGAAGAGTTCAAGTGTTAAAGAGAGTTTTATAGAAAGTAAGAGAGTGGCACAGGGGGTAAGAAAGTGGTATTGAGGGTCAGAGAGTTATAGAGAGTCAGACAGGGATACAGAGGGTCAAAGAGGGGTAGAGTTGGAGGATCAAAGGGGGGCGCAGTGAGGCAGAGGATCAGGGGCACTCAGAAGTGCCACAGGGCGGCAGGGAGGACAAGGCAGGGTCACAGAGGGCCTGGGAGCTTCAGAGGGCCCTGTGCCCTCGTCCCAACACTGTACCATCTTAAAAACCTGTAAAAGAAGAGAGGGACTGTGAGGAGAGCAGAGGAGTGGTCTGGTCTGATACAGAGAGGCTGCAGGAAAGTCAAGTAATGTCACAACGCAACATTTACATTGACCTGAACGATACTCGAGGCCTAACATCCATCATCTTGCTGAACTACAGAAAATCCGAACGGGTGTCGTTACCCGTTGTTTTGAGTGGACTAGATGGTGTCATGTATGGAGCCCTGGTCCATACGAAACAGCAAACAGACACGGAGCCAGATCGAGCTAAAGCCAGGCTTTCCTCACACAGATGGAGCTTATAGAGTAGACAAACGCTGAATCAAGCCTGTGTCCGACTCCAAGCTGACGCGGAACGTAATCAGTCCATCACATCACTCGGTCCGTACGCACGCGGTGGAGGTCATGGAAAGCCGAAGGTACGGGTCAGCGGTACGGGTGAGCGGAGCAGCTGGCTGCACGCAAGGCCTTTCCCCCACTTCTCCACAAGCATGCAGCACAATAACAAACCTTTATGGAGCCCCAAGCCATCCAGACTGAGCGCCTCAAGAGGAAAGCCTGAGTATTACAGTGTCACATGGTAATACAGTTGAGGATATATATTTTAAAAAAAACAAAAAAACAAAAAAAAAAAACTATAATATATATATATATATATATATATATATATATATATATATATATATATATATATATATATATATATATATATATATATATATATATATATATATATATATATATATATGTGTGTGTGTGTGTGTGTGTGTGTGTGTATATACACACATACATACATATATAATGCATATATAATGTATATGTGTGCATATACACACATATCTATGCATATATACATGTATATATGCATATACATACATATGCATATATACACACACACACACATATATATATATATATATATATATATATATATACACACACACACACACGTTTTTTTTTTTTTTTTATTTTCCGTTGCTTTGGCCCATTTTCTGAAAAGTTGTATAAATTTAACAAATCTTTGCGTAGTAATCAGATGTATACACTTATCTAAACCATTATACAGACACTGGCCGGAGAATGTCTCATTTTTGGACGTGTAGTAGGAGGGAGTCAGACACCTGTAGGACAGGATCACACTGTTTCTGATGGTTTGAGAGTGAGGTAAATGGTGTAAAGATGTGACAATAGACAATGTCTTTACAATAGTGGTGACATTTTTGTTATTTTTTGATGTAACATGAAAAGATTTGAGCTGCAAAGGGTTGAAAAAAATAACTTCAATAACTTGCTTCAATCTGCTATTTATTTCTTGCTGCTCAGGCCTTTTAATTATGCTGTACATATAAACATTTGTTTACTGGGATAATCCTGCTTTATTCATTTTTGTATCAGTTTCAAAAATTATTGCTTATTGCAGTATATCTCTGTAGCAATATATCATGCTTCAAAATCTGTTATCGTGACAGGCTCACCTACACAGTTGTAGTCTGTGTTTAAGTAGTTGATCATTATGTTTTAGGTTCTGCAAAAAGTGTTTTGTGATATGACTGTTAAGGCTTGAACAAGGATATAAGACATGAACTCAGTGTTTGCTCTTTGAGTTGCAAGCTTTGGAATTTTGTTCGAAGGGTACTGAGCCAAACATGGCTCCCCAGCCTCCGCTCTCTGCACTGAAGACAAGATTCATTAGGTTACTGTCTTTATGATGGCTAGGAAACACTCTAAATCATTATGTGTGGTGAATTAGAGAAATACAGTTGAAACCAGAAGCTTACACTATATAAAAAGACACACCCTTTTTTTTTACTCACTAACATGAAATCAGACAGAATGTTTCCTGTTTTAGGTCAGGTAGGGTTTTGTCTGAAAAGTTGAGGAAACTTCTGCACACTGTCTCACTCTTGATGTAATTTTATATATATATATATATATTATATATATATTTTATACGTTTTGGTCGCTCTGACCTTCCTCAGGTATGAGGACAGCCCCTTCTGCTCCCCTTATAAAAGTTAAGGGGCTGCCCCCTTCAGTTTAGTCAACCAATCATAAAAGTGAAAACACATTCGCGATCAAACCCCAATATATCCGCAAAATTGTGCATGATTCACTATACAAACATCTTTTGTGAGGTACAATACATGAATAATAACTAGAAAGATATAAAGATTATTATCAATCAGAAAAAGTAGCAGTTATATACTATAATTTTAACATAAAAAAAAAAAAAAAACTATATAGATGACATAAATGACATAAATGAATAAGTGCTTCTCCTCCTACGCACCTGTCGCCTAGTCAGGTGTGCAGAGTCTACACAGAAACGGTAAGGTAGGGTTACCAATTTTCTTTTTTTATTTGCTATATGCCAGAATAAAGAGAGGATTTTTTTTAGAAAATATTTCTTTACTTTCTTCAAAGTCAGAAGGTTACATACACTAAGATTACTATGCCTTTGAACAGTTTGGGAAAACCCAGATGACGATGTCATGTCTTTAGAAGCTTTTGATAGGTTTATTGACAACATTTGAGTTAGAATATAAACACCTGGTGAGACCCACCTGTGGATGTATTTGAAGGCACACCTGAAACACACTGTTTCTTTGTGTAACATCATGGGAAAGTCAAAGAAATCAGCCAGGATATCAGGAAGAGAATTGCGTACTTGTACGTCTTATTCATCCTTAGGTGCAATTTCCAGATGCCTGAAGGTGCCACGTTCATCTGTTCAAACAATTATATGCAAATATAAACACCATGGAAATGAGCTGTAATCCGAAATGTGCATATCAACCCAAAAACAAAAGCAAAAGACCCTGTAAAGCTTCTGGCTGAAGCTGGTAAGAGTGTCATTATCCACAGGAAAATAAGTAATGTACCAATGTGGGTTGAAAGTTCACTCTGCCAGGAAGAAGTCATACATTAAAAAACAGATTACAGTTTGCAAATGCACACAGGGACAAAGACCTTATTTTTTGGAGACATGTCCCGTGGTCTGACAACACTAAAATTTAACAATTTGGCCATGATGGGCATTGTTACGTTTGGGTGGCTGGTGGGAACACCATGCCAACTGTGAAATATGGAGGTGGCAGCATCATATTGTGGTGTCGCTGTGCTGCGGGAGGGACTGGTGCACTTCACAAAATAGATGGCATCATGAGGAAAGAGCATTAAGTGAAAATACTGAAGCAATATCTCAAGACATAAGTCTTGGGCGCAAATGTCTCTTTCAAATGGACAATGACCCTAAGCATGCTGCCAAAGTGGTTACAAAGCGGCTTAAGAATAACAAAAAATATTGTTTTGGAGTGGCTATGACAAAGCCCTGATGTCAATCCTATTGACAATTTATAGGTAGACCTGAAAAGGCATGTGCAAGCAAGGCAAGGCAAACTTGGCTCAGTTACACCAGTTGTGTCAAGAGGAATGGGCGACAATTCCTGCCAACTATTGTGAGAAGGATTTGGAAGGATAAAATATTTGACCCAAGTCATACAGTTTAAAAACAATGATGCCAAATAATGAAATGTATGTTAACTTCTTACTTTGAAGAAAGTAATGAAAAATTGTCTGAAAAAAAATTAAAAACCTTTCTTTCATTATTCTGGCATTTAGCTATTTCAGATCAGAGAGACACCTTTAGATTTAAAGCAACTGGATTTCAGCATTGAAATCCAAGTAAGAGACGCATGTGAGGCTCATTCTGAAAATGATCTGTTCCACCTTGTGATGTCATGGAGCAGTAGTTTAAGTCAACAGCTACATTTTACTTTTACCTTTTGTTCAGTAGAGATTTAAAATTTCAGGGCTGAAATCATGCAAATGATTCTAGTGACAATGTATGGAGTTTAAAAACACAGTGAAGCACTGTTTATTACCACATGACATCACAAGGTGGAACAGAGCATTTCGAGCTTTGGAGATGTAGACAGACTAATAATGTAGGAATTCTCAAACATATGTGAATGAAACAAAACATAATTCCAGGTGTGTTTTTCAGGACATTCAACAACATTCTAACATGGTTTAAAGCTCACAAGAATTCATTTTTTGTAATAGACCTTCCTAAATAAATAAATAAAGAATAGAAAAGAAATAAATAAGAATGCAGCACTTACCCAAACAGTATGGTCAGTGTGTGAGCGGTGCCGGGCGGCTGCTCCCCCTGCTTTCTGCAGTCCCCGGGAGAATCCTTCATGTGGGTGCACTGGGACAGGCCTAGTAACAGTACTGCTAATAAGCACTAAAGAAGATTGGCCAGGATTAACCATGACCTGGAAAAGCAAGAGGCTAACGGCTAAGGCTTTTGTCACCTGCATCAAACATGTAGCTGTCTCCTAAAAGGGCCCATATTACGGTATTTTTGAATTTGGATGAGCACTTCCAGCTTCTGAAGCCTGCAGACTCAAACCTTGCTTGCTCATGCTGCTTCCTTCTTTACTTTGGTTTTTAACCATTTTACCTCTTCCAGTGCTGGAAAATTGTTTAGTTATGATTTTCTTTTAAGTAAAGTGAGACTTTTAAGCCATTTTTTTTTTTTTTTTAAACAAAATTTCTGATGAGCCAGTGACATATCAGGTGGAAGAAACCAAAGGAATTTCCGTTGCCTTTAAGGCAATTAGTTTCTTTAATAAATAAGTTCATATGTTTTAAAAATGTATTGTTAAACCTTTTCCTGCTTCGGTCTCCTGACCATCGTCGGGAGACACAGGGGAGAGCCATTTTGTCCAGGGCCGAAGGGTCGTCCTTCCTTCGAGGCTTTTTTTTTTTTTTAGAAAAGGGACAGTGCATATTAATGAACATAAGATACATATCTAAATAGGTCAGATTTTAGCCACAGGCTAGTTTCCATCTGTTGTCCCTGGACAGGTTGATGGTCACACTTAACATAAAATACCAGATAAACAAAATGTCTCTTCAAATCTTCTTCTTCTTCTTCTTCTTCTATTTGTTGTTTTATGGCGGTTGGCAACCATTGTACAGGAGCATTACCGCCACCTACTGTTCCGGAGTATGGGTCAGAATAGGCTCACAATCTAATGCGAAAGTAAATAAAATAAAATAAAGTAAAGTTAAAGTAAAGTTAAAGTTAAAGTTAAAGTTAAAGTTAAAGTTAAAGTTAAAGTTAAATTAAAGTTAAAGTTAAAGTAAAGTTAAAGTAAAGGAAAGGAAAGTTAAAGTAAAGTAAAGTAACGTAACATAAAATAATGATAGTAATAATAATAATAATAATAATAATAGTAATAATAAAATAAAACAAAATCATATAGTCTATTTCTAGACCCTATAATAGACACCGGTCTCCTTTAAAAAAAAACTACCACTGCTCCTAGTTGGCCCTTGCTACCACAGCCCAGAACACTCAACGAAAATACTTGATGTCCCTGTTTTTCCAACCTCTCCTTCAACGCATATGTTATATATGCACTGAAGGTTATATATGTTCCACATAGTAGCCCCTACACCTTAAAAACACATGCTCCACTGTCTCGTCCTCTTCTTGACACAGCTCACACAGCCTCGGTCCCGTGCCTCCCTATCATATGTAATGTCCTGTTAAGTGCACAATGTCCCAGCCTCAGCCTTGTGATCACTATTTCATCCCTCCTGCACCCCCCTTGCGCATTGAGCCCTATCACCTCTTTTTTAATTTAATACAGATGTCTGCCCTTAACTCCAGTATCCCAGTGCCTCTGCCACTCTTTAGTGATTCGTCTCCAAATCAGACTCTTTGCCTCCGATTTGCTGCTCTTGATAGTCATCTCAATACTCATTTTCTTTAGGGATTCTTTAGCCAGTTTATCTACTTTTTCATTTCCTCCAATACCTACATGAGCTGGCACCCATAAAAACATAACAAGACATCCACAATGATTAAGTCTGGTAATACACATCAATATATCAAACAATATGTCTGGTCTAGTATTTGAAGAGACTGAATACTAGAAAGAACTGAAGAGGAGTCAGAACATACTAGCACCTGTTTCACCTTCGCCATCTCTACTCACTTTAGTGCCACCAACACAGCAACCATCTCCACAGTGTAAACTCCCAGGGCATCTGAAGTCCGCCTGTTAATCCCAATGTTTTTGGAAGGGACAGCTACTCCAAAACCTGTCACATCTGTATCAGGGTTTTTTTTGTCCCATCTGTGAATATTTGGGTAAAGCTATTGTAACACTCCTGGATGTGACAGTGAAATGCTGCAACCAGATCAACTTTTCCTTTTGTCTCCCTCTTCAGGTCAAGAAGGCACCAGTCAACAACCGGGGACACCAGTAACCAGGGAGGCACAGCAGGAAACTCTAGAGCAGGGCATATATTTAAATCAAACACACAACACTCCTTAGCCACAAGGTTCCCCACCTTTCCAAAATGATCTCTCTGACATTTTCCATATTCCCAGCAGTCTAAAAGCACTTCCTTGGTAGGGTGAGATTCACCATGACTCCTGAGATGAATCCAATAGTTAGCAGAGATTTGCTTCCTCCTCAGGTCAAGAGGCATCTCCCCCATCTCAACTTACAGAGCATTAACAGGAGAAGTTTTAAAAGCACCACAGCACACTCTCAAAGCTTGTGCTTGGAGTACATCCAATCGTTTCAACACAGAGGAAGCTGCTGATCCATACGCCACACATCCATAGTCAAACACAGATTTTATAAGAGCTTGGTAAAGTCTTCTTAAAACTGAGCAACTAGCACCCCATTCTCTCCCAGCTACACACCTCATGACATTAATTACCTTCTTACATGTAGTTTCAATTTTGTCAATGTGGGCCTTCCATGTCAGATGTGAGTCAAATATAACCCCTAAAAATTTAAATGAGCTGACTCTCTCAATTTCCTCATTGTACAGCTTAAGCTTTAAGGCCTCACTTACTTTCCTTTTTGTAAAGAACATCAGCTTTGTCTTTTCTACTGAAAATCTGAATCCCCAAATGAAGCCCCACTCAATCACAACATTTATCGCATCTTGGACCTTATCAGCAATGTGCTCAATAGACCTGCCTCTCTTCCACAGGGCGCCGTCGTCTGCAAAAAGTGACCTGCCAATCCCCTCAGGAACTGCAGAGAACCCATCACTGATGATAATAACAAAAAGCAACGGACTAATCGCACTGCCTTGCGGTGTCCCATTGTCCACTATATACTGGTTTGAAAGAGTTGCTCCTACTCGAACCTGGATTTTCCTACCAAAGAGGAAGTCCTTGATCCAGTTGAAGGCCCTGGCACCTACTTCCAGCTTATGTAGTTTAATTAACAGGCCCTCCCTCCACACCATATCATACGCTTTCTCAATGTCAAAGAAGACAGCTAGTACTGATTCCTTATTTACCTGGGCTTTTCTAATGACATTTTCAAGCCGAACAATTGCAACTGTTGTGTTTCTTGCCTTCCTGAAACCACTTTGAAATTTGGCTAACATTCCTCGTTTCTCCAAATCAAAAGTCAATCTTTCAGTTATCATTCGCTCCATAAGTTTACACAGGTTTGAAGTGGGGGCAATAGGTCTATAAGTAGCTGGTTTGGAAGGGTCTTTTCCTGGCTTTCTTATTGGAACTATAACTGCCTCCTCCCAATTAGCGGGGAGTTCCCCTGGATCCATATTCGGTTGATGAGACATAACAACTTTTTGAAAGCCTCCCTACCAAGATTCTTCAGCATCGAATAACAGATTTCATCCTTCCCAGGGGCAGTTGCCTTTGTTGTTCTTAGTGCTCTGTTCATTTCCTCCACAGTAAATAGAGAGTCCAAATTATGGCCTGAGGTAGTCTTCCTGTTTAGTGCTTCTAGATTTTATGCTTTGGTCTGCTCTATTCTTGCGTTTGCCTTCTCTGATAAATTGTCAGAGCTGTGGACCGCTGCGAAGCTTTTAGCCATAATCTCAGCCTTTTGTTGGTCTGACACGGCAGCTCCCTCCACTGAAGTTCAAACAGGGTAGTCCCACTCCTGTCTGTCTCCACCCATCCTCTTAACCATTCCCCACACATCACCCACTGGTGTAGTTCTCCCTATTTTTGAACAGAAAGTTCTCCAGCTCCCTCGCTTTGCCTGTTTAACTGTCCTTTTGACCAGCGCCTCAGCCTTCCTGAATTGTATTAAGTTTTGCATATTTAGTGTCTTTTTGAGCAGCCTAAAGGCTTTGTTGTGATCCTTTACTGCCTTTTGGCATTCACTTGTCCACCATGGAACCATTCAATTCAATTCAATTCAATTTATTTTTGTAGAGCCCAAAATCACGACAGCAGTCGCTTCTTAGGGCTGAACATGAGAGTTGATTAACCAACAGAATTAGGAAATCAACAGTGAAACAGAAACAGACAAGCAAATTAGAAACAGACAAGCAAATTGTTCCAGAACATCCCCTGTCCTTAGACCCTCCTTCTCGGCAAGGAAAAACTCCAAAAACCCATTGGGAAAAGGAGAAACCTCGAGGAGAACCACAGTGAAAGAGAGATCCACTCCCATGGACGGACAGGCTATAGATGTGTCCAGGACTAAGGCGCATCCAGTTCAAGTCTGTAGGGCCAGATTCCATTCGGGCAAGGCGATCTAGAGTTCGGCCATCACCGGACGATCAGGAGGGGATCTAGGGTCCAGCCATCACCGGACGGTGAGGAGGGCATCTAGGGTCCAGCCATCACCGGACGATCAGGAGGCGATCTAGGGTCCAGCCATCACCGGACGGTCAGGAGGGCATCTAGGGTCCAGCCATCACCGGACGATCAGGAGGCGGTCAGCGGCCAGGCATCTGAAACAGTTACACTCCCCAGAGGGGAGTGGGACAGCGGACAACATGTGAATAGCAATGAACAGACTGAATAGTAAATGAAGTTGATAGGGATAACAGGAGGAAAAAGAGGATAGTGCTCAGGTTACCATACTTCCCCCAGCATGGCTATCCCTAGGCAGCCTAACTAAAACTACAGGGTTTATTTCTGGTCCTAGCCAGCCTGACCATAAGCTATTTCAAAGAGATACGTTTTAAGCCTGGCCTTAAATGTAGAGACTGTGGGGGCCTCTTTAACATAGAAAGGAAGCTGATTCCATAGCACAGGAGCTTGGTAAGTGAAAGCTCTCCCTCCTACTGTGCTTTTAGTCACTCTAGGAACCACCAATAGTCCAGCATTTTGGGAGCGGAGTGCGCTGTTTGGGTGGTATGGTACTATAGCATCTTGCAGATACAACGGGGCCATGCCCTTTATGGCTTTATATGTCAGGAGGAGAACTTTGAATTTGATTCTGAACTCGACAGGAAGCCAGTGAAGGGACTCCAGCACTGGGGTGATGTGCTCTCTTCTCTTAGTTCCTGTTAGGAGCCTGGCTGCTGCATTTTGAACTAGCTGAAAGCTTTTTATAGAGCTTTTAGGGCAAGCGACTAGTAAGGAGTTACAGTAATCTAGCCTTGATGTAACAAATGCATGGATAAGTTTTTCAGCGTCACTTTTAGACAAGATTTTTCTGATTTTGACAATATTACGCAGGTGAAAGAAAGCTGTTCTACAGGATTGGTTTATATGTGGTTTGAACGAGAGCTCTTGGTCAAACAAGACTCCAAGTTCCTTACAGTAGAACTGGAGGCAATACTGACACTGTCCAAAGTGACTTTCTGGTGAAACAGAGAGTCTCACAGGCTTTTGGGGCCTAGAGTAATGACCTCTGTTTTTTTCTGGGTTAAGAAGCAGATAATTAAGTGTCATCCAGGTTTTTATGTCCTTCACACAGGCACTAAGTCTGTCCACTCGATCAGACTGATCTGATTTCATTGACAAGTACAGCTGTGTGTCATCAGCATAGCAGTGGAAGTTAATGCCATGTTTTCTGATGATATTACCTAACGGCAACATATAGAGTGTGAACAGGATTGGACCCAGTACAGAACCCTGTGGCACACCATAGGCTACTTAAGAACATGGAGAGGAGCTCTGATTTTTACATTAACAAACTGGTACCTATCAGACAGGTAGGGATTTAAACCAGCTGAGGGCTGCCCCTCGGACACCTATGTCACATTCTAATCTCTGTAGTAGAATATTGTGGTCGATGGTGTCAAACGCTGCACTGAGGTCCAACAGAACCAGGACTGAGACTAGTCCATTGTCAGCAGCTAATAACAAGTCATTTGTGACTTTAAGTAGTGCAGTTTTCTGTGCTGTGGTGAGGTCTGAAACCTGATTGAAAAGTTTCAAATAAATTATTAGCCTGTAGGTGGCGATAAAGCTGCTTAACTACAATTTTTTCAAGGATTTTTGAGACAAAGGGGAGATTAGAGATGGGCCTATAGTTGGCTAAAATATCAGGTTCAAGATTAGGTTTTTTCAGAAGCGGTTTAATCACTGCATATTTGAAGGACTGGGGGACATAGCCATTTTCTAATGAGGTATTTATTATATTAAGGACAGGATCTATAATTAGAGGGAGGATTTCTTTGAGGAGTCTGGTTGGTATAGGGTCTAAGATACAAGTTGATGTTTTTGAGGACATAAAGGCTGAAGTTATCTCTGCTTGGTCAACAGCAGTAAACCTGTCTAATGTCACTGGTGGATTTATGTGGGACATTAGTTTTACAGCCTGGGCTTGCTCAATACTGACTGTAGGAGTCATTTTGTTCAATTTATCTCTAATTTCTGTGATTTTATTGTTAAAGAAATTAAGAAAGTCATTGCAGGTAAGAGTAGCAGGGATTGAGGGTTCAACTGCGCTGTGGCAGTTTGTCAGCCTGGCTACAGCGCTGAACAGAAACCTGCTGTTGTTTTTGTTTACTTCAATTAAATTTGAAAAATATCTGGTTTGGGACTTCCGCAGAGCCTTCTTATAAGTCAAAGGCAGATTTTCCATGCCTTTAGTGATTGCTCAGAGCGGGAGTAGCACCATGACCTCTCTAATTTTCTGACCTTTTGTTTGAGTGAGCGCAGTTCTTCATTGTACCAGGGGGCAGGAGGTCTGGGCCTAACATCCTTCTGTTTTAAGGGAGCTACAGTATCAAGAGCAGTTTTCAGGGCGCACATAGATCTGTCAGCAAACTGGTCATACATAGATGGGCTAAAGCTGTTTTCAGAGTCAAATGACATGGTCCTAAATACTGGCTCTATTGTTTCTTTGAATGTTACAATGCATTTTTCAGATATTGTTCTTTTCATTATAGTTTTATTCTGTGGGACAGGATAATCTTAAGGATAAACTGAAAGGTTATTAGAAAGTGGTCTGATAATATGGGGTTTTGAGGGAGGACATTAAGGTCACTGATCTCTACACCATATGTTAGAACAAGATCCAGGGTGTGTTTTGTGACTGTGGGTTGGTTTATTCACATTCTGGGTAAAACCGATCCCATTGAGTAGAGCACTGAAGGCATTACCAAGATAGTCACTGCTATTGTCAACGTGTATGTTAAAATCTCCAACTATTACTATCCTTTCCCAGGCTAACACTAGACTAGATATAAAATCAGAGAACTCAATCAAGAACTCTGAATAGGGACCAGGAGGTCGATAGATTATTATGAATAAAACAGCCTTTTGGTTTCTCCAGCTTGGGCAGGTGATTAACAGTAAAAGGCTTTCAAACGAGCTAAATGTATAGTTAGTTAGTTTTAGGACTAAGTAGTAAACTGGAGTGTGAAATGACTGCCACACCATCACCTCGGCCTGTGGTCCTGGAGCTCTGAAAATTTAAGTGACTGGGTGGAGTAGACTCATTTAGTCTAACATAGTCATCTTTTAGGAGCCATGTTTCAGTTAGAGCCAATAGATCTAGGTTATGGTCACGAATTAATTCATTTACCAGAAGAGATTTGGAGGAAAGGGACCTAATGTTTAGCAGTCCACATTTTACATGCTTATCAAATTGTCTGTTAATGGCACCAGTCGTTATTTTTATTAAATTTTGTGGTCTGACACCTGAAATTGTGTTTTTATCATGTGGCTTATTGTTCTTTTTAGAAACGAGGGACACGCACAGTCTCTATCTGCTCTGAGTCTGAACACTTGATTTGTGACAGTGCGGGCGAGAGCTCAGCGACAGTAACAGAGCAGCGACTCACTCCGCTGCTCTGCGCCCGGGGCTCATCTTTGGCTTGTCACGCCAGGCTGTTGGTCAGGTTCCGAATTAGAAGAGATGTACCAGCCCAGCCGAAGTCGAGTGGATGCCATCCCTGCGTATGAGCCCGGGCTTCCCCCAGAACGCGCTAAAGTTATCTACAAACACTACGTTGTTTTGAGGGCACCAGTTTGATAACCAGCAGTTAAAGGAGAAAGATCGGCTGAACATTTCTGAGTTGGTCCGGTTGGGGGAGGGGGCCAGAAAACGCTACACTATCTGCCATAGACTTAGCCAATTCACACACAGCTCCTACCTGCAGTTTGAGCACCTCGGACTGTTTGCGCCGGGTGTCATTGCCGCCACCGTGGATCACAATTCGGCGGTACCTATTTCTACTCTGCTTTAAAAGCCTGAGGTTACCTTCGAGGTCCCCCATTCTGGCCCCCGGATAACACCTAACACTCGCTGCTGGCAGCTCCACGTCTCTAACTATAGAACTACCAATAACTAAAGTGTCACGTGTCCATTTGGTGGGCGCGTGATCGCTAAGGGGGGAAAACCTATTGCAGACGGGGAGCTCGCGGTGCACTAAGTTTTTGCGTTTAGCGCTTTGCTTCTTCCGAACTGTCACAAATCGATCCTGGTCTGGTCCCGGCTGCACGGGACGCGCTGGGGGGCTATTCTCACTAGCTGTCCTAGCGCTGACGTGGTC
This sequence comes from Periophthalmus modestus, assembly GCA_019594935.1. Classification (NCBI taxonomy): domain Eukaryota; kingdom Metazoa; phylum Chordata; class Actinopteri; order Gobiiformes; family Gobiidae; genus Periophthalmus; species Periophthalmus modestus. The sequence continues at coordinate 11,891,306 of JAIEZT010001318.1, forward strand.
CGCAGTCCCTGCTACTACCTGGCTATAGCTAGGCTTTAGCGCCTCCAATGAGCGGAACCGCGTTTCTAACTCTGTAACCCTGGCCTCCAGTGCTGCCAGTACACTACACTTCACGCAACTATCCCTATCGTCAGTGAAGGAGCCAGGGTTCTGACTCCACATATGACACCTTGAGCAGGACAGTGCGAAAGAAGCGGAGGAAGGTCCAGCCACGATGCTAGTCGGCTAGGCTAGATCAGGCTGAGGCTAGTGAAAAGGGCTTTTAACCCACGGAATACTGAGCGGTTGGGAGCTGAATAGGGCTCCGAGGCTTTAAGTGAGTAACTAGATGCCAATTGAATGTAAGGGAGTTAGAAACGTGTTTAATTAATTCGTGGATTAGCAATAACAGAGGAGAGATGGGCGGCAACAGGTAGCAACACAACTCGCAAACAGAATACACTCACCGGGAAGTGACGTCACAGGAAGCTCAACCAATACTCTACAAGGTTTATTTTTACTCACAGGAATAGAGGACCGAGCTGCTTCTAAGACTGCCGCAGTTAGCTGATTGTTCATAAGGTCTATGCTATTAGACTCATCTATGCAAACCATAGATTCTTCACACAGCCTCTGAAACTTTTCCCAATCTGCTCTGTGATAGATCCATTTACTAGTCCTGTTACTGTGTGTTACCTGTACCTTGTCCCCGACTGAACAAAAGACGGGGTAGTGGTCACTCTCAAGAGTAGTGTCTGTTCTGACAGTCCACTGGCTTATTCCTGCAAGAACATTAGACACTAAAGTCAAATGTGCCATTTACAGCATTATACCGAGTTCCCCTTCCATCATTCATACATACAAGCTCACACTCATCCATTAACTCCTCAGTCACACTGCCATTGGTGTCTGTATGCAAGCCCCCCCACACTGTGCTATGGGCATTGAAATCTCCAGACCATATAACGTTACGACGATCTTGGCCTTCAACACTAAGAAGATGTTGTAGTTCTAATCTGAGACATGGATTATAAAAATTAATTATCACTGTTGGTTCATTTCTGTCCCATATTTCCACTGCAATATATTCCAAGTTACCGTCTTTCCCCAATAGTCTGTATGGGATATCTTGCTTAATAAATGTAGCACAGCTCCCGCCACCTCCATGATCTCTGTCCCTCCTTATGACAGAGGAACCATAAATCACAAAATCCAATGAGGGCTTGAGCCATGTTTCCTGTACACAAATAACTTAACAGTTAGATCTTTAATGAAATGCTTAAGTTCCTGTCCATTGGCCAGTAAACTTCTAGCGTTCCACTGAAGGAGGACAACCATGATTAGAAGAGTAAACATTATGTTTCCTGACTCGACTGATGATTGAGGTTATCCCTCACCTCCTCCCATGTCAGTCCTGTAAGTCCCAAATGATTAACTGCTGATCAACGATCAACTGGATTTTTTCATTTTTTGATTGCACACCAGCTGTGGTATTTATTACACCAGCAATGAAAGTAACCAATGCCTTTTTGTCAATGACAAGAACATTAGGGTTCATCTGGGGTACCCTCTGGTCCTCAGCCTCCCTCTGAGCCATTATCATGCTGTTCAACCCAGTTTCTCTGGTAACCTTCACTGCTTCTGCATATGAAATTTTTCTCTCCACTCTCACTTTTTGGATATTTTCCTCTCGCTTCATCCTCTCACATCCAGCATATGCCACACTATGAGCTCCACCACAACTGCAGCACTTTGGTTGGACCCCTGTTCCACACTTGCCATACTCATGATCCCCCCCACAGCGAGCACACCTTCTCTTATCTTTACAGTTTTTCGCCACGTGTCCAAACCTTTGGCAGTTATAGCACCTCAGTGGTTTGGGACATATGCTCTCACTGGGAAACAAATAAATCCCAGAAATAATTTTTTGGGAAGGATTTCTTCCTCAAAATGAATCAGGATGCTTTCACTATCCACTTTCACTCCTTCTCAAGTGGATTTTATCCTCTCTAAGTGGGTGATCTTGCCCCTTGATATTGTTTTTAAGCTCATCCATTTTTACAACCACAGGTACTCCCGTGATAACTCCCCTGCATCCGGTAGCTCTTTGGGCACCTACTTGTCCCACACTGTCAACTTTAAACTTTCCCAGCTATTTTAGATCCAGCGCTTTTTTAAGCTGCCTTTCATTGGCACAGTGCACAAGAAGATTTCCATCTGCTAGAACTTTTGCCGATATATCACCCAGCGCACTACTCAAGTCAGTAGTCAAAATAAACAGGCTAAGCTTCTTAACACCAACCTGGTTTTTCACACTGAATCTCAAAATCACAATCATATGGTCGACTTTTGGTCTCTCAGCTATAGTAAGGTCAGCTTCGCTATCGCTACTGTTATTTCTAACTCGCTTGCAATTCTTTGCAAGCCTGCTGTCCTCCCTCTGCTCACTTTGCTCCATGCTAGCCTCATCATCCTCCCCCAAATCTAGGAGATCTGGCCAACTGTCAACCTCAGATCCACTCAAGGAACAGTTCTGCTCAACCACCAACAACAAAGGGTAATCTCTCAGTTTTGAATTTCCCACACTTTTGCGACTAGCCGCTGATGCCACCATTTCCTCTCTCCACACCTCTCCCCCTCCGTCTCCTCAAATCACTAATTGAGGCTTCTTAAATACCCCTCTGCTCCCGGAAGCACCTCCCCGGGCATACACCACCTTTTCCACAGGTGCTGTGGGGATAACTTCCAGCTTTAGCTGTTATTCTTTCTTTGGGTCTAAGTCCCTTAACTAAATATAGTGTTTATAAAAGTACACTATAAACACTCACAACATTAAAACTAATACATACAACCTTGAAACAAAAGAAACAAAATGAACTCAAAACCAGTTCTCCCTTCAACATGGTCCAGCCCACAGCCACACCCAAGCCCATAAAATGGCCGACATGAACCTCATGAAACATTGGCCGTGTCCCAATTCGCCAAATGCACCCTTAGATGTACCTTAGAAGTGCGGGTGGCAAGTATGGTTTTAAACTTCCGGTCGAGAGTGGTAGTTCTCAGTGTAGCCGCCATCTTGTCGAAATGGGACAGCCCTACACCACAGACCGCACTTCCACCGCTGTCTTTGCGCGTACGTTACGTACGTACGTACGTCACGTACGTTACTTTAAATTATTTATTATTTAACAGAAGAAGAGTCAAGATGTCGTCGCAGCCTTTTATTTCTATTTTCTTTCTTTAGATTGAATGAAGTAAGGAATTAATATTTCTCTTTGAATTTCAATAGGCAAATATAAGATTCGAGGTGATTTTTTTCCACTTGTAGTTACTACATAACTTTAACAAAATAAACCTTGTTAAAACGTAATGACATTCATACATTCAGAGTCTATAAACCAGAGAACACTGTACATAAAGTGGGATATTACAGTTCAACGATTCGGTATTTGGGCCAAACAAATGACACATTTCTTGAAAAACTTCTGACTTGAAATTGCGTCCTTGGTCACTGTGCATTGAGTGAGGCATTCCGTAGCGACACACCCATTCTGTAGCCACAACTTGCACCACTGTGACTGCCTTTTCGTCAGGGATAGGAAACGCTTCAGTCCATTTTGTGAGGTACTCTTGTATTACAAGTACATAGCGATTTTTGTGATCTGTTTCATTAAGTGGGCCCATAATGTCCAGTGCAATGCGTTCCATTGGGGCTCCCACCATGACAGTTCCCATGGGAGCTTGTGGTGTCTTTTGGGGTCTGGCTCTGCATGCACAGTTGGTACATGTACGGCATCACAGGGCCACATCTTCTCTCATGTGGTACCAGTAGTATCTGCTTTGGAGTCTGACTACTGTACATTCGACACCAAAATGTCCACTTACTGGCCCCTCATGCATCTGGCGCATAACATCAGGCTGTAGTTTGCGTGGCAGGACTATTGTGGATAGAAATGGATGTCATTTAAACAATAGAGACGTTGGACTAGAACTCCGTCTTTGAAATACAGTCTTTTCCATTGACTCCAATATGTTTTGGTGGCTGGGCTGCATGGGGAAACTTTGGGGGGGGACCCATTGCTTGATGAGGCTGGTCCGGCCCAGGTCACCAGGTCGCCTGGAAAAGACACTCTCATATGCACACAAGTTTGTTAGTTGGATCTTTTCACTGTCTTTTTTGTGATAAAATTTTTATTGTTTACATAATAACAAAATAAATAAATAAATAAAATAAATAAATAAACAGGACAAAAACAATAAAATACCCCCCCCCCCTCCTCCAAAAAAACAAAACATACATACATACATACCTTTTATTTACAGAATATTTGCTTTACACAGTTAATGAATTTTGCTTATTTAAGATTGTCCAGTTCTAATAAGGTTTTACTCCATAATGAGAGTTTTTGTTTTTGGCTAGTTCCATGTTAATGATATAACGAAAGGTGTTGATCCAGTAACTAGGAGTCAAGTTGTTGGAAGTTTGCCAGCGAAGAGCCAGAACCCTGCCAGTAGTATTTTTTTGTGAAAAAGGACCAATTTAATAATTTTGAAAAGTCATCAATTAAAAAGATAAATGGGGAAAAACAAAAATCTTTTTTTTTTTTTTTTTACATTTTAGGTTAAATAAGAATGTACAGTTTTCCAAAATATATTGACGTCTTTACAGTCCCAAAACATGTGGATAAAAGTACCAATCGTGTTCTCTGAACATTTATCACAATATGGAGAAGAAGTGAGCTTCATCAAGTACCTCTTTTTGGGAGTTAAATAAGTTCTATGTAAAAAGTTGAAGTGCAGTATCTGATGGTTTGAATTTTTTGATGAGTAAGTAATTGTGTTCCATATTCTTTTCCAGTCGTCATTCTCCATAACTGCATCCAAATCCTTAGTCCACACATTTTCAATTTTCAATGGTTTATAATGGCAATCAATAATAAATTATATATTTGTGTAACAAAGCTCTTTTTAATTTTTCTATTTAATATGTGGTGTAATTTGTGTGTGGTGAGAGGTTCAGTCCATGGAACCCCATAAGCTTTCATGGAGGATCTTAACTGGAGGTACAAGAAAAAAGAAGATGCTGGGAGATTAAAAATGTCACGTAAATCATTAAAGGGGAGAAGCCCTGAGTCCAAACATGTCTCCTAACACATGAATCCCTTTCTCTTCGCATTGTGAAAATGCAAAGGGTTTGGCCCCAGATAATAATGAAAAGGTATGGAAAAGTGGACTGTTCTTATGCCATTTTTGTATAGTTTTAGATTATTTTTCCACGTTTCACCAGACTGATAGTAGATTAGTAATTATTGGGCCAAAACGAGTCTTTGCTTAAGTGGGATGGTGGAGTAAATCAGGTCCTTTAATCTATGAGGATGAACTAGATTTTCTTCTATGCATCTCCATGCAGAGTCACTTGTTGGGCAGAACCATGAAGAAAGTGGACGTAAAACAAAAGACCAGTAGTAATATTTGAAATTTGGCATTGAAAGGCCTCCTGAAGATTTGTGACGCTGCAAAGTAGCTAAAGAGACATGTGGCCAATTTCCTTTCCAAAGATATTTTGAAATCAGAGAGTGAAGCCTTTCAAAATACCTGGGCGGGGGAGAGAGGGGAAGCATTGCAAAGTAAAAATTTATACGTGGTAATATATAAGATCTTTTCACTGTCATTAAGTTTAAGGGAACTCTGGGCTTAGAGCTCCTGAAAGTGTTCTGGGACTGCAGGCTGGCTGGCGTAAAAAGCTGTGGGGTCACTGGATGTTGGAACAGTCTCTACTGGCTGAAGGAGGCCTGCAATAGCACCTTTTTTAATGGTCACAGGTTTGTTGCCAGGATTAAAGAGGCGTAGCGGCACAACATTAGTGGGCTGGGCATTAACAAGGACTCTGGCTTTGAGAACTTTGTGCTTTTCAATAAAGCCTTTGGTGGGACTGAGCATAAGGTCATCACGTTTCAAAATTCACAGTACTCTTGACCAGGCTCCACCACTATAGTTCTGGCTACTCTCACAGCATGTGATTTTGAAACAGTCTCTGGTTGGAAATAAGGCATCTCTTCATCAAACAAAACAATACGGTGCTTATCAAAATCAAGGCAGGCCTTGGCTTGAGTGAGGAAGGGGTGGCCCAGCAGCACCTCATTGCCGGCTATGTCTGCCACAAAAAAGTTTATCTCCACTTGACGGTGGTTAATATGGACAGGAAGTTTGGTTTCACCTAACACGGGCACATCCCCAGGTTCCACACCAAGTAAAGTCTCTACAACAAATGAAGTCAGTGGAGGTCTCATGTCCGGATGAATGGCGTTGTAATGGGACAAGGGTCATGGCTTTGACTTCTCAGCCTCGACAAAGGGGTTTGTGCTGGAAAACTGAGCGGGGCTGTGGAGTGGCGTGAACAAGTCTTTCCCCTCTGCGGGTGAGTTAGCATTAGCAGTGCAGCTATCGTCACACAGAAAGGGGTTGTGTAAGGTTTTTCTAGCAGTGCAGCACTACTTCAAACTGGTTTCTTGATTTACTAATGCTAGAGTAAATAACTCGTGCCCAACAGTGGATATGGAATGCAGGGGGGATCACCAAGATGCTATGGAGACCAGCTGGGATCTACAAGGACTGTGGACAAGATGATAACACCTATGATCTGGTCTTGTGATTAAAACCACTTCTTATCTGTAGCCCTATTCACCAAGGACTGTGTGACCTCCACCTGGGAGGGTCATAAAACAATGACATTGTTTGACCTAAAAACACATGTTAAAGCAATCACATTGTTTGATTTTGCCTAAAGGTTTCTTAACGTGTGACAGCATGCTGACCAGAAGAAGACCCGCCTCACACACACATTGGCAGACCCTATAAAAGTTGTCAACACAAACATCTCAGGACTCTCTTCCTATCCTTTTCCTGTGAGTCATGTGGTTCATTGTTCACTTTACCTGCGTGGAACTCATTAAACCTGTAACAAACAGCCCATTTGTTACTTGGTTAAAAAGCACCTTCCACTATATGCACTTTAAATTGCACAAACATTTGAATAGCACACAGCACTTTAAACATTATTGGCACTTTAAAGAAAGACAATTTGCACACAAAGATTTTAAAATGTTTATTTAACTTATCTTCTTTTATCCAGTTTTAGATCTGGGGCACTGCAACACTTTAATTGAAGCTGCATGTCCTGGAGGAGAAAGAGGATAAGATTATAATTGACTAAATTGGACAGGTGCAATATAGTGCAATATGTTTAAGAATGTTTTTAAGTGTTTGTGTCTATTGTGTAATTTGCAGTGTTTTTAGTAGAATTGTGTTTTAAAATGTGGAACTCACCTTTTGTATCTTGTGTCCAGGCATCAAAGAGGTCCCAGGGGAAACAAGCTCCCTTTAAAAAGGTTCCGGGGCGGGACCAAGAGAGGAAATGTGTGGGGGAAACATGTTGGGCATTTTTAATGGTTTAGGGATTTTAAGTATATTTGGTGTTTGGTTTTAGGGTTTATTTATGTATATATTTTTATAAACATTTTATATGGTTTATTGGTATTTGGGTTTTTATGAAGGTTAGAGTACGAGCTAATGTTATCTTGGTTTTTAAACACCCCTGGTACTTAACTGTAGCGTCATCCAATCTGTAGAACAGTATAAAAGCGCCTGAAAACATCATTTTATGTTCTGCTGCTGGAGGAGATGATGCTGCTCCGCTAACCTTTCTCGCACTTGCACTTGGCACTTTAATGATTGAAAAAAGAAATAAAACTGGTGGACCACACCCGTGAGCTGTCTTCTGTCCACATCCTGCCGCTCTCGGTCATCCGCTACGTCACATTTCGTGTCAGAAGTGTTCACGACGTTACATTTTGGTGTCGGAAGTGTGTCCTCGCTGTGAGACGAAGAAAATGCCACGGGGGAAAAGAAATGATGAAGATGAGGACAGAGTGGAGTCTACTCACCCCCAGGAAGCTCAAGCAAGTGGCTCCAAAGACAGTCTGGAGAAACTGTCAAGCATGGTGAAATGGCTAATGGACTCCCAGGTCGCACGGGACAAAAGAGGGGACAAAGAGCGCATGCTGCAGGAGCAGCGCTGGAAAGCCATGCAGGAGGAAGTCGGCAAGATCCAGCAGCAGGTATTGAAGATGCAATCAGAGCGATCTGAGCATCAAAATGACTTGGAAGAGCCAATTGAGGCACCAACAGAAGATAGTTACACCTATCGGCCCCAGCGAGAACCAATGCTGTTGCCACTGACTCCAGAGGATGATATTGAGCATTTCCTCATCACATTTGAGAGAATGGCACGGGTATCTCGTTGGCCAGCTGAGGAGTGGGCCATTCGTCTAGTCCCTCTTCTGACAGGCAAAGCTCGAAATGCCTATGTTTTAATGGACTTTGCAGACACTGAGGACTACTACAAGGTGAAAGAAGCAATCCTGGCAAAGTATGAGATCACGGCTGAGACGTACCGCCGGCGTTTTAGATCTCTGAAGATTGAACCAGATGAGACGCCTCGAGAGCTGTATGTGCGGCTTAAAGAACTCTTCAACAGATGGATACAGCCAGAGAAGTCAAATGTCCGAACCATATCAGAGACACTTATCTTGGAGCAGTTCCTTCGGATGGTTAACCCTGAACTGGAAGTTTGGATTCGGGAGCATGACGCAACCACCGCTGAGGAAGCGGCCCGTCTTGCCGAGATCTTTACAGCGGCTCGGAAAGGGACCAGACCCATCCATTTCGGCCGAGAATCATCCCAAGCTCAGCCAAGTAAGTCCTTTGGGGGTGATAGGAGGTTTGGTCCTGGTCAGGATAATGGCAGGGATAGGCCATCTCCAGTCAATCAACAATCCCACCCACCCAAAAAGACCTTCGCTAGAACACCAGCACAGGAAGTAAGGTGTTATAACTGCAATGAGCTAGGTCACACACAGCACTTCTGTCCCGCACTTAACACCAAGTCATCTTTGCTATGTTCTGTACCTAGACCAGTAGCAGTGCAAACAGGGGAGCAGAAGGGGCGTTTAACACCAGTTCTTGTTAACGGTCACCGGCAAGAAGCTCTGTTAGATTCAGGCTGTTTTCAAACAGTAATTTTGTCTAGTTTGGTTCCACCTGAACGTCAGTCTCCAGACAAGACCCCTCTAATTTGCATACATGGAGATGAGCACTGGTACCCTACAGCTGAGGTGTTTTTGACTGTTGGAGGACAAACTTACCTGGTCACTGTAGCCCTGTCCAAAAACCTGCCTTATGGGGTTATTCTAGGGAACGACATTCCCACTCTTCCAGATCTGATTGCTCAGTCTGATGGTAATCAGGGTGCAAAGGGTTCAGAGTCAGAGGTTATGTGCAGCCCAAACCCACTGACAGAATCTAGTCCTACTAATCGTTGTAATGTTCTTACCAGAGCCCAGTCAGCTAGGGAAGTCTGTGAAGAGCTGCCTTTCTGGGATGAGGAGCTCGAGGCTCAACCAGGAAAGACAAGAAAGTCTAAGTCCCAAAAGAGAAGGGATAAGTTTGCTGGCTCACAGAGAGAAGTAAAGGAGCTTTCCAAACCCCTCAGTCCGGTAGAGTTCAGTGTTCCCTCAGAAATAGGGGCCTTACAGGAAAAAGACCCCACTCTAAAGCCCTGGTTTGAGAAGGTCACAGAGCGGGAGGGGGTCAGTATGGGGAAGATTAGCTGCCTGGATGAAGCAGGCTATATTGTTAAAAATGGTCTCCTTTACCAGAGAAAGGACAAGAGTGAAGCCTTAGCCTTGCCACAGCAGTTTAGAGAAAGGGTAATGGAACTAGGACACTCCATTCCCTGGGCAGGACATATGGCATTTCAGAAAACCCTTAGGAGAATTGGTAGCCGTTTTGCATGGCCAGGAATGTATGCTGAGGTGTCAAAGTTTTGTACTTCCTGCAAAACATGTCAGTTAACCTCAGGCAAACGCGTGACACAAGCCCAATTACAACCACTACCAATTATTGGCACACCATTTGAGAGAATTGGCATGGACATTGTGGGCCCCCTGGAGAGAAGCTCTGCAAGACACAAATACATTTTGGTGATATGTGACTATGCTACTCGTTATCCAGAGGCTTTTTCCTCTCAGGTCTATTAAAGCCAAACAGGTTGCCAACTGTTTATTGCAGCTTTTCTCTAGAGTTGGGGTTGCCAAGGAGATTCTTACAGATTGTGGCACAAATTTTTTGTCCAAACTCCTCCAACAAGTCTACCAGCTGTTAGGGGTTAGGGGTATCAGGACTACTCCTTATCATCCCCAAACGGACGGGTTGGTAGAGAGGTACAATCAAACGCTGAAAAATATGCTGCGGAAGTTTGTCTCTACCACAGGTGCAGACTGGACCACCAGTGGCTACCGTACCTCCTGTTTGCCTACAGGGAGGTCCCGCAGGCATCAACTGGTTTCTCACCATTCGAACTGTTATACGGACGCCAGGTGAGGGGCCCACTAGACCTGCTAAAGGACCACTGGGAGCGTACAGAGCCGGAAAGCGAGAACATTGTGGATTACGTCCTGAAGATGAGAGAGAGACTTGAGGCAATGACAGCCCTGGCTCAGGAGAACTTAAAGGGGGCACAGGAACGGCAAAAGACCTGGTACGATCGCAAGGCAAAGGACAGAGTCTTCACACCTGGTCAGAAGGTACTGTTGCTATTACCCACTAGTGAGAACAAGTTGCTAGCTAAATGGCACGGACCTTATGAGATCACAAGACAAATCAGCAAAGTTAACTATGAACTGTACATGCCAGAAAGACTGAAAAAGCACCAGGTTTTCCATGTAAATCTATTGAAAGAATTCCTCACACGACAAGAGCCTTCACAGCAACTTTTGGTGCGTGCTGTGAAGGATGAGGAAGTGACTGACTGTTTCTTTCCCATTTCTGCCACAGAGCCAGTTGCTGTTGACCTCTCTCACCTCTCTCCCTCGCAGCATGAGGAAATCAAACGTCTGCTTGATCCCAATCTTTTTCAGGAGACCCCCGGTTTCACGTCACTGGTGCAGCACAAAATCAGACTTGTAAAAGATGCTCCAGTGAGGCAGAGGAGTTACCGCATACCTGAACGGTTGGTGCCAGTGCTACAAAAAGAAATTAAACTGATGTTGGAGCTTAACATTATTGAAGTGTCTAACAGTGAATGGTGTAGCCCGGTTGTTCTGGTGCCGAAAAAGGACGGTTCTCTCCGATTCTGTATTGATTTTAGGTACCTGAATGCAATTTCGAACTTTGACCCGTACCCAATGCCACGCATTGATGACCTGTTGGAACGAGTGGCGGTGCTTCATACATCACAACGCTGGATTTATCAAGGGGCTACTGGCAGTTGGCTCTGGCACCTGAAGCTCGAGAACTGACTGCCTTCCGGACGCCATTTGGTTTGTACCAGTTCCGGGTGATGCCTTTTGGCCTGCAGGGGGCACCAGCCACTTTCCAAAGGCTCATGGACTATGTGTTAAAGGACGTTTCAGAGTTTTCTGCAGCCTATCTGGACGATGTGGTGATTTTTAGCAGGTCCTGGGAGGAACATCTCCATCACCTCCAGGAGGTCCTGCAGAAAATCCGGGCAGCAGGGCTGACGATCAACCCCCGCAAATGTGCAGTGGCCCATCAGGAAGTGGAGTACCTGGGCTATACCATTGGTTATGGGAGGATTAGGCCACAGGTACAGAAGATGGAGGCCATCCGCTCATTTCCTGTGCCCACCACCAAGAGGAAGGTCCGTGGATTCCTTGGTTTGGTAGGATGGTACAGGAAGTTTGTTCCACAGTTTGCGGAGAGGTCAGCTGTCCTGAACAACCTCACCAAGAACTGTGGAACTACCTGCTAGGACGTCATTTCACCCTGGAGACAGACCATCGTGCGCTCCAGTGGTTGAACCGAATGAAGGACGCTAATACCCGCATTGCAGGCTGGTATCTATCTCTTCAGCCCTACAACTTTACTGTACAGTATCAACCTGGGAAGACCAACGTCGTGGCAAACGGTCTGTCTAGAATGGTTGAGGACTGAGGTTTCACCTTTTTGAGAGGAGGGGGGAAATGTAACAAACAGCCCATTTGTTACTTGGTTAAAAAGCACCTTCCACTATATGCACTTTAAATTGCACAAACATTTGAATAGCACACAGCACTTTAAACATTATTGGCACTTTAAAGAAAGACAATTTGCACAAAGATTTTAAAATGTTTATTTAACTTATCTTCTTTTATCCAGTTTTAGATCTGGGGCACTGCAACACTTTAATTGAAGCTGCATGTCCTGGAGGAGAAAGAGGATAAGATTATAATTGACTAAATTGGACAGGTGCAATATAGTGCAATATGTTTAAGAATGTTTTTAAGTGTTTGTGTCTATTGTGTAATTTGCAGTGTTTTTAGTAGAATTGTGTTTTAAAATGTGGAACTCACCTTTTGTATCTTGTGTCCAGGCATCAAAGAGGTCCCAGGGGAAACAAGCTCCCTTTAAAAAGGTTCCGGGGCGGGACCAAGAGAGGAAATGTGTGGGGGAAACATGTTGGGCATTTTTAATGGTTTAGGGATTTTAAGTATATTTGGTGTTTGGTTTTAGGGTTTATTTATGTATATATTTATAAACATTTATATGGTTTATTGGTATTTGGGTTTTTATGAAGGTTAGAGTACGAGCTAATGTTATCTTGGTTTTTAAACACCCCTGGTACTTAACTGTAGCGTCATCCAATCTGTAGAACAGTATAAAAGGCGCCTGAAAACATCATTTTATGTTCTGCTGCTGGAGGAGATGCTGCTCCGCTAACCTTTCTCGCACTTGCACTTGGCACTTTAATGATTGAAAAAAGAAATAAAACTGGTGGACCACACCCGTGAGCTGTCTTCTGTCCACATCCTGCCGCTCTCGGTCATCCGCTACGTCACATTTCGTGTCAGAAGTGTTCACGACGTTACAAAACCCTTCTGACTTTATACTTTAGTCTCTTAGTCCTCTTTGACGCTTGCACCAGAAACGAACAATTCTTACAGTTGTAGTGTTCGCATTTTGCCATTCTGCTCTCATTAGCGTCCCAAGAACCTCACTCCTCGTCCTGAAAGTTTGTTTTGAGTTCATAAACATCACGGTGGGTGCGAGTGGCCGCCATCTTGAGTTAGCTTTCTCCGGTGGCGTTACAGCTTTTTCCCAAGTACTACTGCTGTAGACTCACATACATCGCTTCTTTGCGGGCTCAACCACACCATGCGCCATATGCACGCGCACGTCACCCCTCACTCACGCTCATGCACCACACTGAACTGAAGCACATAGGAGCTAGACACATATCTCACAACCGTATTAAAAAGCTAAAAACAGTTCTAGAACAAGTTACAAGTATTTTGAATAAGTATTTCATACTTAATTGTGGTTTGGGTTAGAAAATAAAAAAACGGAATATTTCTACTTCCGGTGAAGGCACATGGAAAACGAGGGTATGGTCTATACTCCCCATTTTTCTCTTTTTTTCCTCCCCCGGAGCCCCGGGGTTGGGTGTGCGTAGTCCCTTGACATCTGGTTCTGGAGCTGCTGTGTTGACGTCAGCACGAACCTCGGCAAGGGTGCGTTGAGTGGGGTCCACTGGACACTTGATGCAATGGGGTAGATGGTACCAGAACTTAGAATCTCTGCGCTGGACTTGCACAGATCTCCCGGTTGATTGAGTTATTTTGTAGGGTCCAGTTTGGTAGGGTTGAGTCCAGTTATTGCGTTTGTGTACTTTAATATAGACCCAGGGACCAGGGGTTAGGTCATTGTCAGTGTCTGGAGTCATTTGAACAGCGTGTGTCCTTTCTTTGTGCATTTCAGAGCTATTTTCTGCAGCATTCGGACACTTTCATGATGTTGTTTGTCCCAGTCAAGGAAAGGAGAGTCCTCATTGAAAGATCCAATTGGTTTGTGCATTTCTCGTCCAGTCAAAAGCATGTCAAGTGTAAAACATGTGGTTCTGTTTACGCTGTTCCTGATGTCCATCAAGACAACAGGAAGAGCTGTGACAACCGAAATGCTGAGAAATATTTAAGGCCTTTAATGTGTCGCGGACTACCTTAGCTGTGAAATGAGTTCCATTATCTGACCTGATCTGATAAGGGACACCAAATATAGGGATAACCTCCTGCACTAAATGTTTAACAACTTCTTTGACTGACTCTGTTTTGCACGGAAATGCTTCTCCCCATTTAGTGTACTCGCACACAATCACTTAAAGAAAATGAAAACCGCGAATGTGCATGTCAGGGCCAGTATCAGTAAAATCCATCACAATCTTCTCAAAAGGTTTATTTGGAAGTGTAAAAGTGCCAGGTGGAGGTTTACAGGTCTTCTTGAGGTTCATGGTTTGGCAGGTGTGACAAGTGTCAATCCAAAAATCGCAAAAGCGATTTCATGTGTGGCTGCCACCAAAGATCAATGTGTTTCAGGAGTGCTTCATAGCTTCTGTGTGTTGGACCATGATATTCATCAAATAGCATCTATAAGAGTGATACTGGTGCAACAACCTTTCTTTCATGGTTTCTCCATAGTCCATCATCTTTTTTAGCTCCTCTCTGTGTCCAGAATGTTCATATGCTCCAGCTGCCTGTTGGATTTCTCTTACATATGTTTTTTCAATGATTCCTTGTGGTGCTGTTTCAGGCATGTCTGGTAGTTTGTCTGGTGTTTCTGTGTCAGTTTCTCCATTTATAGTTGAGGAGTCTTTGCGCAGCCATTGCTCTTCCATTGTAGTTGGCGGCTTGTTTTGCGGCTGTGTCTGCGGCATGATTTCCTTGAAAAATTAGATAATTTCCTTTAGTGTGAGCTTTGCATTTCATTATGGCCACTCTTCTTGGTAGTTGCACTGCATCCAAATCAGTTAGGACTTGTGTCCAGTAGACTGTGGTAGGTGCTTTCAAATCTCTTATCAATGCAATAGTCTGTGATTTTGTGAGTAGTTTATGTCCTTCTGGACAGAAAACTAGAAACAATGAGAGTTTGCACATAAGAGCTCTTTCACAGAGCGAGCTTTCACAGTCTGGTAGGTATAGAAATTCATGTTCAGTAGTTATATCCTTCATGCTTACTGCCAATGGTTCAGTGAAATGTTTTGTTTCTGGTTTTCCCAAACAGCCGGAAATGGACATAGTCTTTGTAGTCAGTGGAAATGGGTGTCTTATGCAGGAAACTGTGGCTCCTGAGTCCACTAAAAAAACCTATCTTCTGTCCATTTATCATCAAGACCACCATTGGTTCACTTCTCCATGGTTTCAGCGACTGGCCTTGGTATGGCTGTAGGCCCTTTCAGTTGTCATATTCATCAAAACAGCCGTGGTCATCAGAATATTGAGCACAGTTGTCACAGCGAAGTGGCATCATTCTTGGAGCTTGGGGTAGTCCATATTGTCCTGGACTTTGTTGTGTCACCATGGTTGGAGCTGGTTGTATCTGTGGTTGGACCTGCTGCATCAGTGGCTGAGCATTTTGCATGAAATTCTGATTGTACCCCTGTTGTGGCTGAACCTGATTGTATCCATGTTGTGGCCGAATTTGTTGTTGCTTTAGTGGGCAGTCTCTTGACCAATGTCCAATTCCACCGCATGCATAACATTGATTTGGCTGCATATTCATGTTTCCACCTCTTCCTATTCCTCCTCGTCCACTCCTTCCTCGTCCTCTTCCTCCTCTTCCTTTTCCTGCAGGAGCTGTGTAGATTATAACTCCTGGGTTCCTTTGTGCTGGAGCAGGAGCTGGTGGTTATTGTTGCACTGCTGGTTGTTTGACAGGTGGAGCTTGTTGTTGTTGTTGCATGACCACCTTGATTGTAGCAGCAAGTTCATTGGTTGTGTTTCATCCACCAATGAATTTCTTTTCACTTTTGAGTTTTGTAATTTTAGTGTAGTCATTTCCATATTTTGTTTTTGCTCTTCATTTTCACTTTTGGACTGGAGCCATTTAGAGATGAAGTGGCTGCATTGCATGTCAGATTCTTCTTCTGGCTTAGAGTGGAGACCCACTACTTCACTCAAGCGTTCTTGAACTGGTTTTGGGAGTCCTCCGACCAGAGCTGAGAAAAACATCAATGTGGATCCAGTTCCTGTCTGCAGGGGTTCTCCTGTTGTGTCGTAGAATAGTGCCTTGGCTCTTTTGTTTGTATGTGTGGTAATCTTCACCGCTTTTCATCTGCAGGTACAGCAGTCCATCATGGAGCATAGTTAGAGCGTTTTTTCAATTCTTCTGACAGGTGGAGCCTGAATGTGACCAGGCCTGTGTTACTTTGAACTGGTGCATTTGTTGTATTGCTCCGCGTGTGTTTTCTGCAGTTGTCTCATCAGTGGCTCTCACTAATAAAGCTTGCATGTCTCCCCAGCAGAGGGTTTCTCCTGCTATGTACTTAAGCAGGGCACGGAGCCAGGCTAGTCCACTCTGGGTGATGCGTGGGAGACTCATCATCAAGGAGTTAAAATCTTTAAGCTGGATTGGTTGGTACAATGGCGTATGTTTGGGTATCACTCTCAGTGGTGCAATGTGGACTTCTCCTGGTGTTTCTCTTGAGCCCCAGTCCAGCAGGTCAGTTGGTGGTTCTTGTCGTGTTCCATGGAGGGGCGTCATTGGTCTATTTATGAAGGTGTCTTGTACACTCTGAATGTCCACTATGACAGTGAACGAGCCCGTGATGGCTGTGGTTCCTCTAGTTTCGCTTCTGATGGAGGCAATGTTGATGGTGTAGCTCTTTGTTCCAGGACATGTAGCATGTTTTTATCGAGTGGCTTCAGTATTATTTTAGCTGTATTCTTAGGTTCGTCTGGGTCAGTGGAACTGCCAACGTCACTTATTCTGTCACTGGCTTGCCTTGAGATCCCTTTGGCGCACCATGTGGGGTCAGGTCAGTCAGTTTTTGTGTTGTAGCCACTTGTGATTCCAAAGTGTTTGTTAGTGCATTGAGCTGGAGTTGGATATCTTGAAGTTTTTCATCTATAGGTGTGGGCCTAAGTGGGACCAGGGACAAGGCTCCTCCCTTCACTTTGTGCGTTGCTCCTTGTATAATTTCTTCAGCTGAGGTGGGGGCAAACAGGTTGGCTTCTGATAGTTGGTATGAAGGTGGGTGGCTTGGTGTGGAGCTGGTGGGGGTTGGAGGTGGTTGTGGACCCATCAACCAATCAGTTTGAAGTCGAGGTATGTCTGGGTGGGATTCTAGGCTAGATTCAGCTCCCAAGTGGCTCTCTGTGCGCTCCCTGTGATAAATGCCATCATCAAATGAATTTCTACAAGGTCTCTCAGAATTTCTTTTGTCCTCCTCATCCTCCTCTTGATCATCTCTTTCCAATTTTTGGGTCCACCTGGCACTGCTTCTGGTGTTGTAGGAATGACGTTTCTGCCCATTGCCATTGTTTCTTGTGTACCTCTTAAGTACGTGGTAAATACCAGTACTCGTAGTTTTTTCTTCTTCTGTTTCAGCTTCTTCTTTGGCAGGAGTTTTCTTGAATGCCACCTCTTTTTCTGCCTTTTCTTTAGGATTTAAGACCAGTACAGAGGCTAGTGCTTGCTCATGCTTCTGGATTTGGAGTTGCTTAGCCCATTATTTCATTTTTTGTGCAGTCTCTAGTTTGTCTTGGTGTTGTTTAATTTTGTCTTCATTCAACATCTTGCCACGAACAGTCCAGACTGGGTGTGTCTGATGATGCATGGCCTTTGCTGTGTGGTAGCTCATGATTTTTTCCCATTGGGCATTGTTTGGGGCAGTCGGATCTTTACCACAATGAACTAACCTTTTTGCACTATATTTACTAAACAGCATTTTAATCAGTGTGATTTTAGCTTTAGCTTGTTTAGGATCTGGTTCGTTCTCACGAATCTTGCTCTGTAAATGCTCTATGAGCCACTGAGCCATGAGTCATTTTGCTAAATTGTTGTGCCATTTTGTATTATCAATTTCAGTGTTTTTATGTTAAAATCCCAAATTTGTAAAAAGAAATTGGTTACTGTAAGAATATGATGAATATTAGTTTTGAAGTACTGTCACTTCAAGAGTGTGTACCGCGCAGCATGTAATCTACAATCAAAAACGACTTAAAAATAGAACACACACACAGCGCGTTTAATCACACAGCACCTATAAAGGTATCTAGCACACACTGCGAATTAATGTAGCTTTAAGAATATGGATCATACAGCAACTTTAAAAGCATCCAGCACACACTGCAAGCTACTGTCGCTTTAAGATTTTATTGCACAGTACCTCTAAAAGCATCTATCATACACTACAAACCAATGTTGCTTTAAGAATATGTGTCACACAGCACCATCAAAAACATCCAGAACACAAACTGCAAACTAATGTAGCTTTAAGAATGTGTATCATATAACACCTTTACAAGCATCCAGGACACACTGTAAGCTACTGTCTCTTTAAGATTTTATCAGACAGTACCTCTAAAAGCATCTATCATATACTGCAAATCAATGTTGCTTTAAGAATATGTCACACAGCATGTATTTCATACTCAACAACCAGTTAAGAATATCAACAGTTAGTTAAGAATAAAACGCACACACTGTGGGTTTTGCTTGGCCCTCACTTAATTACCTCAGTATTTATTCCATATAAATACCCGTTACCTTGGCACCCAGTGCCTTTAAGAATATGTAACACACAGCATGTATTCTAGACTCAATAATCAATTAAGAATAAAATGCACACACTGTGGGCTTTGCTTGGCCCGTACTTAGTTACCTCAGTATTTATTCTCTGTAAATACTGCCTTTATATTCTGGTACCTTTAGCACTTTTATTTCTCAAAACTTCTTTACTTTGTGCACATACACAGTAAAATAATTCACACATTGGCATAAAGTTTAGCAAACTCACAAAGTAAAATTTAACAAAAAAGAATCCAATATACAGAATTCCGTATTTCAGTACAAGAGGTTTCTGCCTACCTTTTAGTTGGGTCGACCACTACTTTGGAGAATGTCAGTCAATATGGAGACTCTACGAGGTCGTCACTTGAGGCCGTTGAGTGAAAGTGAAAACCCTGTGAGAAAGAAAAAGAAAAAATCAGTTAATTGTTGCAATTGCAATGCCTGCATCCTCCACCAAGCTTCTCTGACGGTTTCTGTTCTGTTGCATGAAGAACAGGCGCAGAGGTACGGGAATCATTCTGTAGATCTTTATTGTACAGTCGGGTTAAAGGCAGCGTACAGCAAAATTCAAAGCAGAATCAAATGTAAAGTCTAATGCAGAGTCCAATGCAGAGTCTAACACAGAGTGTAACAAATTGAGATTACACCAGTGTTTTAAATCCTCCCAGAGTGGGTGTCACGCACCCTGTGTAAAAGAAGCTATTGTGAAGAAGTGCGAAATGTGACCTTGGCCAAAATGTTACAGTTATATCTGAGTTTTCTGTGATTACGAGAAATTACACTGTTATAAGGGAAACAGAATGTTTTGTAAGCAATGTATTATATTTGTATATTGTTCACACAAGCCAACGCAACAAGTGATAAAAGGCAATACTAATACTGTATAGTTACATCACCCAAAATACAGCTTACAAACCACGGTCACAAACTGAAGCTAACATACAAACAGAAAAGGAATTTTTGTCACAAAACAAGACCAGTGAAGTTGACAAAAGAGCGCAGGCCAACAGCCTATCTGTCAAACGTCAAGGTCAGAGATACGCTGCTGTTAGGAAAGGTGCTATCAGAGATAGGAGCCACAGAGGAATCCAAACATGCTGCAGGGAGACGGTGCTATCAGAGATGTGAGTCACAGAGGAATCGAAACATGATGCTAACCCAGTTATACTGTTTTTGAGATTACAAAACTCCTCCCAAAAGTTTTATCAACACACCGAGTTAAACAGCTGAATGTGCATGTGGGTGCAGTTGACACCAGAATGGAACAGACTGAAATCTTGAAAAGGGATTTCACAAAATTACTGGGAGAGCTTGATAAAGTGGAGATTAAAACATTCATCAGTGGACCTCTTTCTAACATAGACAGAAAGAAGATTAACTAATTTAACCGGCTCTTTCAACTGAGCACATGGCTGTTCAGCATGTGTGCGACCAGATGATTGCACTACATTGAGAACAATGACTGACGAGAGGACCTGTTCAAGGGAAATGGCCTGTACATGAGCAGAGGTGGAAGGAGGTGGAGGTGAGAGGCAAGGAGGTGGAGCAGGGGGGGAGTTTGGGTGAAAGACGAGGGGGGATAAGTGGGTACAGGGAAGAGTTCAGCATAGTTGATGCCAGAACTTTTGATGATAGTAAGAGAAAAGAGGAATGAGAGAAGCATCCCCAGCCAGAGACCGAGCCAATATGTCAGCAACACCAGCAGCACCAAAACTACCACAACCACCGAAGGAGTTACCACCAGGAGCACAACCATCTCCTCCAAGGAAGAAGTCATTATCACCAGTGTTGGGCATAACGGAGTTAAACTATAACCGCATTACTAACGGTGTGGTTTTTTCACTAACGGAGTAATCTAACCAATTACTTTTCCCAGCGTCCCAATGCCGTTACTGTTACTAACAATAAAACGTGGCGCGTTACTATTACTTTAGTTCACTCTGCTCTTCATCAGAGCATCTCTCAGACAAGGGAGCTGCAGCGCTGTTGTGTTTCTTTGGTGAAAGAGGAGGCTCGGGGTGAGATAATAGGCTTGTTTGGGATGAGCGAAACGGGCGCAGATAATCTCGTGAGAGCAAGGCCACGCAGGCCCTGTCTCAATTAACCAAAGTGCCCGTAAATGCGCTGCTCTAACGGCGCATTTAAGTTGGGCAGTACTTCGACCCGCACTTCGAACAGTACATGTGTGGCATTACGGACCATGGGCGGGCTCTGCCACTTGAGGCCCGGGTTCTCATTGGCTGTTCGCGCCAGCTGTCGGGCCATAAAAGTGCCCATCTCATTGCTCCTCTCCCTTTGGCTTCCGGTGCCCGCCCACTGCCATTCATGCACTTCCGTGTATACTTGCGCTTCATGGCAGGTAAGAACGCCCCAGTGGCTTCTATATAGAAACAGTTATCTGTTCGCTAATTTAATATTCCATGTATAGCACGGATAATCAGACAGCAGCACGCGGATAGATACGCCACTCGCAACCAATGACGGCATTGTAGCCAGCTTCCCTGCCTTCTCCCTCGCAGAAGCTTCAAGTTGGGCTTAAGTGGTAAGTCTGTCTGCGTCACTGGTGCATGTGCTCTAAATTTTGATCTTTGTGTGTGCGTCTTCCCTTTTTATACAGACGCTGCCGTTTTGTCCTTGTTTGTTGCCCATTGACACTGTCCGCTGCTCGCTCGCGTTGTGCGCGCGCACGTGGCCTGCCGGCGCCGCGCTGAATGTGTGCGCCAGGACTCCTCTGCCTCAATCCGTGCATCCGTACGCAGTGGATTCACCTGTCTGCCCCGCTCTTTGGGGAGTTGAATGATAAGAACACTTTACACTGAATACTTGACTATATGAACACTCGTGCCATCAGAGCAGTATTATTGTTGTTGTATTCCTGTGTGTTAATGTAAATTGTCAGTGGTGGTAATCTTTCATTTGCAGTGCACTATTTGTGGGGGTGTTTTTCTTTGTTGTTGTGTTATTTAGATTCCTCCTTAGTTGCTCCCCTCCCTCTTCCCAGCACGGCCTCAGCTCCCCAACGTGTGTGTGTGTGTGTGTGTGTGTGTGTGTGTGTGTGTGTGTGTGTGTGTGTGTGTGTGTGTGTGTGTGTGTGTGTGTGTGTGTGTGTGTGTGTGTGTGTGTGTGTGTGTGTGTGTGTGTGTGTGTGTGTGTGTGTGTGTGTGTGTGTGTGTGTGTGTGTGTGTGTGTGTGTGTGTGCGCGCTTGTGCATTTGTGTGTGTGCGTGCGGGGCGGGTTTTATTGGGGTTTTATATTCGAACTTTTAGGTTTTGTAAAATAAAGCATTGCATTTTAATATTTGTCTATGTCCTTCAATAAACACTGTAAACAGGAATTGTCTCTGGACTTCTCTAAAGTAGATCTTACCTGTGTGCCTTGGGCGTTATATTCCTCAGGTGAAATTCCTGAGGTGGCGTTGCCTTTTATTAAATTATTAAGAACCAAATCACCAGCCTCACTACACCGCTCCCGCCACACATGGAACGGTGCATTTGGTGAATTGGGACACGGCCGCAATTTTTGAGCGAGGCGAGTGCAGCAGCTCTCCACCGACTGCGGCCGCCTGCATGGACTACAAACGCTTAATGCATGATGGGAAATGGTGTCCTGTCACATGTGCATTGACAGATGATTGGGTCCGAGTTGAGTTTTGATCAGAAACGTGACGCCCTAACGCACAGCTGCCTCCCCCTTCAACTTTACACAATCTACTGCCACATATTTGATATGAACATATGTTTTAAATGTGACTGAAAGTGTCCAGGCTGTTGTCACATATGAATCACTTTAAACAAATGCAGTGTAAGTGCAATCTGTTAAAGTGAAATAAATGTTAAAGGTTCACATCAGTTGTGTTTTTATTGTTTTAACAACGTAAGTAACGGCATAGTTACTTTGCCTTGTGACTAGTTACTTCTCCCAAAAAGTAACTGAGATGGTAACTCAGTTACTTTTTGGGAGAAGTAACTTGTAACTATAACTAATTACATTTTTGAAGTAAGATGCCCAGCACTGATTATCACATGAACTATGTTGAACTCTTCTCCGTACCCTATCCCGCCTCCACCTCCTCAGCCCTCACCTGGTCACTCACCCAAACTCCCCCCTGCTCCATCTCCTTGGCTCTCACCTGGTCCCTCACCCAAGCAATACAGTCATAAGGGCTAGAAACAATTTCCCCAGCTTTATAAAACACCCTCTTGCAGGGCACAGAGGATGCTGGGGTTGCCAGGTACTGGTTTGCCAGGTGGTGCAGGTTTGGGTACTGGGCTTTGTGTGTCATCCAGTACAGCATAGGATCCTCTGAACGTTCAAGTGGCGGGGCTGACAAATAACACTGCACCTCCACTATGGCATCAGCAGTGGCATTCCTGGATGCTCTCACTTCTCCAACTTCCCTGTCCAACAGTTCAGTCAGAACATAAATAAATGCCAATAAATTTCTCCACATTCTATAGTTTGTAGATGATGGCTCCTCTTCACGGGACATACTCCGATTTTAACCGGCGCACAGCTCACTGGGGAACATCTTTTCCAGTTTTAAGGCGGAAGGGACAAATCTCCAGCTTCTGACACCAATGTAATGCCCCACACTCACAAGTAAGAAGCACGCCTTGTTCTCTTCAAACGCTTTATTAAAACTGATGGTTATCAACACGAGCTGCTGTCAAAGCTAGAGCAGCTAACACCGAACACATTCCTTAAAACCTCCCACAGCGCCCCCTCAAGACACAACAGGGATAAAACAAGAACACAGACTATTACCATTACAATAAAAATCATAGACATAGCATAGTTTAGTGATTTAAGAATCACTGGGTTATAATATACTGTATTGTTGCTATGCTAAAATTCAAATTTTAATTTGATACTATGAGAAAGGCTCAATACTGATTATAGTACCACAATAGCCAAATAAACCCTATAACTGTGGTTTAATACACTGTTAGTACTTTTTAATTGATTACAAATATTTACCACATGGTTTTATACTAATTCTAATAAAGATAAAGCCAGTACTACTACAGACCAACTATTTAGTGTTCAAATAAGTCTCTACTTTCAGTAGTTTTGTAGTTTTTTACTACCATCAGACAAAAGAGAATGTGTAGATGTGGCAGCTCCTCCTGGGAGTTATGCAGATGTAGTCTATTGTCTGATGAGAGCAGAGGATTTTGAATATAGAACAGGGAGAGTGCTCTTTATCTAGACAAATGTGTGTGGATATGAGTACAGTAGAACACACAGTACCACAAAGAGACGTGAGCAGAGATGGCTCCTGCTCTGTGCCTGCTGCTTGTGGGCATCACTCTGAGATCAGCTGACCTTTCTGCTGCTGGTAAGACACATTTATAAAACCACATTTATAAAACACCATCTTTTACCTGGTACCTCTGATGTCCTCCGACGAGCGTGTGTGCTTGTCTCCACAGGGAAGAAGACCACTCCAGTCCACTCACACACCACTGCCAGGTACATATGTTTGTTGTGTCTTTGATAAGAATTAATAAAGTAAAACTGGCCCAGAAAATAAAATCAAATTAAAATGACAAGCAGTAATAATGTGACATGTGATTCAATATTTCCAGTGTTGTGTTGAAGATAAATGTTTACAACTTTGCAGGGGGCACTGAAGAGTTATTTTTAAAGACAGAATTTTAATTCCACTCATTTTGTCCAGCTCATCAAAATACACAGAGACTACATTGGGTTTTTCTGAATCTGATGATGTTTACAAAAGTTATAGGATTTTTTTATACTTTCAAAACGGCTGCTTTGTTCATCATCCAGTCCATACCCTGAGACCACATCCTGAGACCTGCCTCAGTTTGGAGTCCATCGGATAAAAACCCTAGGACAAATTTGTTAAAGTACGAGTGCTAGATTTTGCACATCTGTATAGTTAGATTTGCATTAGTGTTAGGGTGTAGTCCCCATAGACTTTTTTGCTCATGGTGAATGAAGGGTGTGAAAACCAAATTTCATTACACAACAAACAAACATTTTCTACCCCATTGCTATTGTGCAGGGGACACTATTTTTGGAGATAGAAAGTTAAGTTGCATACCATTACAAGAGGTCGGTCCCTGAAGTCTTCAAATTGCGAGATGTTTCATATGGCACTAACATGTCAGAGGCCAGTGAGCAGGCCGTTACAGTGGTCTAACTTGCTAGAGACAAATTCCCGAGGTGTTCCCAGGGCAGTCGTGAGACATAATCCCTCCAGCGTGGTCTTTCCCGGGGCCTTGTCCCGGTGGAACGTGCCCAGAACACCTCCCTAGGGAGGCGTCCAGGACACATCCAGAATAGATGCCCGAGCCACCTCAGCTGGCGCCTCTCGACGTGGAGGAGCAGCAGCTCTACTCCGACCTCCTCCCGTGTGACTGAGCTCCTCAACCTAAATCTAAGGAAGCCCCCAGCTACCCTACGGAGGAAACTCATTTTGACCGCTTGTATCCACAATTTTGTACTTTCGGTCATTACCCAAAGCTCATGACCATAGGTGAGGGTAGGAACGTAGATTGACTGGTAAATCGTGAGCTGTGCCTTTCGACCCAGCTCCTTCTTTACCACAACAGACTGATACAGCGACCGCATCACTGCAGACACTGCACCAATCCGCCTGTCAATCTCACACTCCAGCCTTCCCTCACTCGTGAACAATACCCCGAGATAATTGAACTCTTCCACTTGAGGCAAGAACTCTCCACTCACCCAGAGAGGGCAAGCCACCTTTTTCCGATTGAGAACCATGGCCTTGGATTTGGAGGTGCTGATTTTCATCTCAACCGCTTCACACTTGGCTGCAAGTGAAGTGGCTGTGAATTAGAGCTCACTGACCTCTAATTTATGATACCACTTAATTGTCTATACATTATTACTTACTGCTTGATTTTGTCAATTTTCCTCATGATACAATGTTTAACTACACACATTAGCTACATAGTCAGAGTCTAAATGGGAATATGCGTATCTGTGTACATGGTTTTACTGTGCACTTTGCGATGAGACTTTTAATAATTTCTACCTGATTGTTCTCAGGGTGTCTCCGCAGCACTCCCTTGAAGCGGGCTCCAGCCTCAGCAGACAGCACATCATTATTGTGATGGAGGAGGAGAGCAGAGTGCTTCAGTCAGCCCTGCGCCTGTTTGGGAGACACTCCTCTACATCAGCTCTTTTGATGTTCCACAACAACACCTTTGAGCTCCTCAGGGGGGTGCTGTCTTCTTCTGCGGTGCAGCATGAGCTAAGCCTGCTTGGCCATGGCCCCAGTCCTTCTACTCCCACCTGGGGCGCTCATTTCTCTGGACACACTGCAGATGAGCTGAACCACCTGCTCGAGGCTCTCCTGTCTACACTCGGTCCGAGCAGCCTCAGCAGCATCACTGTGCTGAGTTGTAACCTAGGCAGGCACATACACTTCACATCTCAGATGCTACACAGTCTCAGGTCTAGAAATGTCCACACCACAGTGTCCTTCTTCAGCTCCCCTGTGACGGTCAGCCCAGCGGGGGAAATTCTGACAGAGAGAGACGGAATCTGGACATCTCATGACCTCACACAGCGAGTTACTGCTGAACTAGGCCCCAAGGTTCTTTGGAGAAGAGGTGAGCTGGGCTGTTCCGGACCCCTGTACAGGGAATATAAAGGTCCTGCATTGTTCTCTCAGACTTTAGACTGGCCAAGCCATCCCCAAATGTTTGTTCCCAAGGCCCTACGGAAGAAGTATGCCTGCATCGACTGTCTGGAAGGACTGACCTGGAGTTTGTTCTTTGAAGAGAGTGAAAAGCGACGTGCTCCTGACTTCTCTCCAGAGCGGGACCAAAGAAACCTAACCATCACATGGCTAACTGTACCTGCACAGGACACAAATGTGTTCAAACATATCTCTAACATTCAACACCTCCTGGTGGAAATCCGGCACAATGCCAGAGAAGAGATGCCCTCCAACCTGCTCTATGTTCTCAATGACTGTGTTTACAGAGTGCACTTGTCTAATATGAGTGTCTGTCTGGTGGGAAAGTTCTTCCAGGCTAATGCTGCGGGAGAGAAAGAGAGATTCCTGCAGAGCTTCAGTGATAAACCAGGCTCTATGCAGAGCATACAACAGGGCCTCAAAGCTTCAAAGTTCCACAAGTTCTGCAGACAGACCTTCCAGTTTGGCCACTGCAACTACAACTGCGAGCTGTGGGGACAGTACTTTATGGCAGCCGTGTTCTCCGCGTCAGTCATGAACTTCCGGGTCTTCTCCCTCTTTCTTATGAGCGCTATTAGCTGTGAGGTGGGTCTACTCCACGGAGTGGACTCTGATGTCTGCACCTCCTTTGTGGGGGACGTGCACCCCATGATGAGCAAACTGGCCTGGCCAAAGCGCTCATACAGGGGCTTCTATGGTGGGACCATTGCAGAGTTTGAGCAAGCCCCACAGGAGCAGCAGATGTGGTTGGAACAGGTGGTGGCCAGGGAGAACGCACTGTACATCCAGGCCAAGCAGATTATGAGTGTGGTGGACCATGACCAACAGACAGAACTGGAGATATTTGGCCGTGTCAAGGTCATGAACAAGTATGTGTTCTCGTCCTACCTGGAGTTCTTCAGAGGCACACCTGAGGGAAAGAAGCTGAAGACTGGATGTACCCTCACATCTCCAGAAAGTGTTTAACCATGACAACTGATCTGCAACAGCACCCCACAACACCCAACAAGGAAAGAAGAATACCACTTTCATTAGAATTGAAGGGCCAATACTGTCTTTTATTAGGACTTAAATGCTTTGGGGTATTGCTCGATATTGCAGTATTGGCTTACAAAATAATCAGTATTGCAATAAAATACATATATTGCCACAAAGTTCCCCATTTTAATTTATTTTTTAAGTAAAGTGGACAAAGAGGCAGATTCTATTCATTAGGTTCTACATTAGACATGGTTTTGACCCAGGTTTACTTTTGTTGTAATATTACTGAACTTACTGTGCCAAAAACTATGGCATAAGTAATGCAATAATATCATTATCACAATACAAAACATAGTTATGGAATAGCACATATTTTGCCCTACTTTTGGGTACCTTACTATTACTTTGTCCGTGTTCTTGTTGTAAACCATCATATATTTCTTGCCACTGTTTAGGATTTAAAGAAAAGTATTACACTTCTTGGTAAGACCACTGAATACTCAGTTTATTTAGAATCACAATTTTATTAACTTGACAATAGAAAACAACAGAAATTTGGACTTAAGCGTAATGCAAGAAAGTGGTTCATCAAAAATGCATAAGAATGATTGACAGCTGCTTTATAAAATAATAAAATATTGAAAAATGTATATGTATTAAGCTTGCAATTGGTTCTTTAAATGTAGGGCTGCTTGTTGTGACAATTAGAAGCAGAGGTTACGGCAGTGGCAGTCTGAGAAAGTGTAGGAGCACATGCTGGTGGTTGTGAAGGGCTGGGGGGTGGGGGGGCCTCACAGCAGAGCACAGCTGCAAGTTGAGCCTGCACCCTGACTCAGGATGTTGTGCTGGGAAGTGGCCAGCTGTTGAATGAGGCTCCAGAAGTGGCTGAAGGAGATGCCCTCTCCGGAGCCCACACCCATCTTTCTCAAGATCTCTGACAAGCCCTGCTCTGAGCCAATGCCCTGAGAATACACAACACAACATGTGAAGCTCCAGATGACAGGGAACCGTAACAGAACAGAGAACAGTACAGAGGAACCACAACATGAACAGTACAGAGGAACCACAACAAGAAGCCTAGACCTTACCTTGACCAAATTGGGCAGCTGCGTAGACAGGAGGCCCTTGAACTCATCCGTTTTTAGGGTGGGGCTCTTGTCGGCAGAGGCAGAGTGGAACTTGGACACCAGTGTGTGGATGGCATTTTCCAGGTCTGAGTACTGCACACAGACAATATATATAAATACACTGTTAGTCAGAACTTTTCTTTTTTTAAACTCAATAACTCAAAACCTAGATTTGCTTTTTTTTTTCTCTTAAAAAAAAAAAAAAAATATATATATATATATATATATATATATATATATATATATATATATATATATACATCACTGTTTTGCACTCTTGGCATTTCTTGAGCCTGACAAGGCACAGCTGTAAAGTGAAAAACATTGCAGGAGAGTTCATCATGAAGACCGTTGAGAGGACAAGGGTTTTCAGCACTGTCTACAAAGTGGATACTTTGAGGATTTGAATATGAAATATGAAAGTATTTACTTGAGTTATTTAACTTTTTGTTTCTTTTAATGTCTTCTGTACGTATTTAAAATGTAGAAATGAGTAAACAAAAAAATGAATGAGAAGGTGTGTCAAAACTTTTAACTGGCAATGCATTTGTGTTAAAATATTCATATAATACATGATTTATACCCGATTTTGTCCCCATGGTGTGATGACTTGCCTACACCATGATTACAAATAATTTCACGCATTCTCCGAGTCATTTAATGGTACATCAAAAATAAAACGGCTACCCAAGCAAACAAAGACGTGGCTGCCATGAATTGCCTTGTCCAGTGACATAATGTCAGTGTGTAATAATGGTGGGGATTTTACCTGTCATGTGAGTGAGTACAGTGCTCCTGTGCTGTCAGCGTGGTCCCTGCGGCTTAGTCTTGGCACGTTTGCGACAGTTATTTCATGTATGTGGCCCGACCGCCTCGGAGCCGCGCCTTATGCTTAAGTAGCATGGCACTTGCCAAGACAGGCTTTTTCTGGGCGGCAAAGACAGTTTATGCCCATCAAAGCCTAATTAGACTTAGAACAGACAGAGGCGCAAATGCAACACGCATGTGAGGCTACCCGTGTGGCCAGACGTCTCCTACATCATGACGCAGCTGGCCCTGCTCTGTCCCAACTCGCATTCTAAACTAAAACATAGACCAGGGTAATCCAGAGAGATCCTCGGAGCGCGCTGTGAACTCCAACTGCGCACAAACGTGTCCAAGCGGCTTTACGCGATAGCCTGCACATTACACAAGCCTACATGAGCTCTAAAGTTTTGGGACACACAACAACACAAAGTTTTTGTGTTGCCTACCTGCGGCATGTTGCGTTGTGAGGGGGCGCTGCTCCTGCTCTCTTTATAGAATGTGCAAGTCCAAGCCGAACGAGGTCCAAGTTCCCAGGAGAGTCGTGTACCGTGGGGCTTGTCGGAGTGGGTGGAAGAAGGACAGAACCAGTCTCGCTCCTGGCTGGTGTGCAATTTGTTTGCAGACGGTGGATACGCGCCACACCCTGGAACTGCTCCAGACACTCCACCCACGAACTGTCCCAAAGTTTTTTAACTGCAAAATGTTCAACAGATCTCGAATACGGAATTAGTTATGTGTCTACATAAATAGGTGCAATAGAAGTGTTTTATTTATGCTTTTGCGAAGGCTACAGTCAAATAAGCAAAAACTACGCAATATTAAACTAATGAGTAACAGACGCTCCACTGCTGCCCCATAAATAGTCTCCTCCTGACCTCTAGAAGGCGCTGTGCTCTGCTGCAGTGATGCACATGCGCGGAGCGAAGCGGATCGGACACGTCATGTTTGGCGTGGATCTAAGCTGTGCGCATGCGTTACTGGGACCGTCGGCTCTGTGATCGGAAGAGAGAACACGCTAAATGTAAGGCTCCACCACTTTTCTGTCATTTATTGAATTATTTAAGATATTTGGAACAGCTCTAGAGATTTATAAAAAGTGAGTTTTTCCTCACAACCCTAAAAATCTAGATCTGAACCTATTGTGTGCGTTCTTTGGATGCGCTTACCCAAGTCCACGTAAGCGTAATGCCCAGAAACTGAATGAAGGACCAAGCGGCAAGCCTATCCAAGAAAGACAATTTTACTCAATGTTATGTTTAAAGCCAGTCAATATATAGATCATGGACTAAACGATTTCACAAGGCATGACATTTTCCGATACGCGTAAAAATGTTGACGTAGCCTTGTGGTGGTGATGGCAGTAGCTGAAGTTGTGCTTCATTTACTTCTGTAGATGATGATCGTTCTGATCCTCCCGCTCCTCCTGCCCCTGCTCGGCCTGTGCTCCGCGGAGGACGGGGCTCGCCTGCTGGCCTCCAAATCTCTGCTGAACCGCTACGCCGTGGAGGGCCGGGACCTCACCCTGCAGTACAACATCTATAATGTGGGCTCCAGGTGAGCGAGTGTCGCACGGCTGACTGTTGTGCTGTTGTGCCACTGTCAGCCTACTTTGCAGAGATGGGTACAAAAAACAAAACAAAAAAGGGGGGGTATGCATGCTACTTCAAAGGGTATGGGAGTATTTGAGGAAACTACAACTCATGTAAGAGTAAGTTTCTTGATATAGTAACATCTGATTTAGAGTTTGAGGTGAATGCATGTAATTAAAGGGAATGGAAGTAGAATAATACACAGATCTGATATTTTCATAGGATAGACATAAAACTGTGAAAACTGATGTGAGCATTTGTCACTTGTAGACTTGCTCACAAAACCTTTACTGAAGTAAAGTACTGTTACACTGTCAAATATGTCTGTGAAATGGATTTTAAAGTATGCTGTAGGGTCATCAAAAGTATCAAAAATCAGATATTAATTGAAACTAATATTCGTATCAATGCTCATTAAAGCAAGTATTGATACTAAAAAAAGCCACATTAACAGGACAGAAATGAAGCTTTACTGAATATCTTTACAATAATCTTAAACTGTATCAGAACAAGTATAAGACACATAGACCACTATAGAACCTACCTGGACCACTCAGGGATTACACAAGAGAGTAATACGATTTAATGCTGTACATTCTATTGTCTACATAGTGTATTTTATTATCCTTGTGGTATCTGAATTGGTATTGAGTATCACGTCTATTTCTTAGCATCAAAATTAAATTTGAAATTTTAGTATCAGTAGGGCGGTGGGCTTTTGGTTATTTAGTCAGTTAATCAGTTGATGGTATCTTAGTCAACCAAAATTTATACTGGGCAACTAATCATTTTAATTTGATTTTAAGCATGTATATGGAATAATAACAGAAAGAAGTGAGTGAATGAGTTAAATGAACATTTTGTATTTTTTGGTAATCATTTGTGAACCATGAGTTTAATCTGCCTTTCACATGTCTCTGCATTGTTTCCTAGTACTTTTTACATTTTGAGAGCTTTTGCCATGCTCACTTTTTAGTAGAATAACTGATCGACTGATGTTTTTAGTTGACAAGAATGTTTTTGTCACTGCAGCCCTAAACACTAGTGTGACGTCTGACAACTGAATGCTCTGAGAAGTATGAATTATTATTTAAGTCGATGAAAAATTATTACTTAAGTGTTTATCGGATAGGGTCTTTCATCTTTGGTATTGCATTTTACATCAAAACCATGCAGTGTTTGATGCTCTAAATGTAATTTTGTGATTTTCTATAATGATAATACATTTTGAATCATGTGTTTGCATTGCAGTGCTGCTCTGGAAGTGGACCTATCCGATGACTCCTTTCCCCCGGAGGACTTTGGAATAGTGTCAGGAATGCTGAATGTGAAGTGGGACAGGATTGCTCCGTATCCTTTACACACAAAAAAATTTGTTTAGAACTTGGGTCACATTTTGAAACTTCATTAAAACTACAGTTATCTTTTGTGAGAAAAATTTGCCTTTGCAAGAGGAGACTGATAAATAGAAGAAGAAGTGAAAGGGGAAAAGTGATGACAACGAAAAGGGACTGAATCAGTATAGAACTCTCTCTGCCACCTGTATGTCTCCATGGAGATATTGTTGCTTTGCCTGGAATGTTACACAATATCGCATTAAATTTGCCTCTATCGCTATATATATATATGCATGTATGTATGTATGCATGCATGCATGCATACATACATACATACATGCATGCATACATACATACATACATACATACATACATACATACATACATACATACATACATACATACATACATACATACAGTGTATAAATGGCCAAACATATCTGCAATCCTCAAGTTTACAATTAAAAGGCCTCATTATGCCATTTTCTGCTCTATGGTATAATTTTGCTTTCTCTTCTAAAACATACCTGGACTTTTGTTTTGTTGAATTCACACCTGTGAATATTTGGGCTGAGTTTTGCAGGGTTTCTATTTGTCCTTGAAATTCTGGGAAACCAGGAAAATAATAAGCCTGTTTTCCAGAAATGGACAAAACATAGAAAATGAGAAACAAGGCCAGATGTCCTGGAAAATATATATTTTGCCCTTGAAAAATTCTCCTCTTTGCTTTGCAGGACTCTTGGTAATCACATTAATAGACTTTTACTGCCACCTATTGTAACTTTTGTTCAAAATTTCTTTTGTGCATCTCTTTCAACTTACCTGCTTGGTGGTGCCTTGGTGTCACATATAAGTGTTAAGACGTGTTGATATTGTGTTGGTAAATTCTATAGTGCCATCTAGAGGTTGGAAAAAAAAAAAAAAGAACTGTCTATACTAGTGGTTCTTAACCTTGTTGGAGGTACTGAACCCCACCGGTTTCATATGCACATTCACTGAACACTTCTTTATTGAAAAATAAAATATAGATTTTTTTTTTTTTCAAATTCAAGACATAGGTATGTTTTACTGGTGCACAAAATGAACCGTGCATTAACATCACTGTGTTCAAAGAACAAAACCAATACAATGCATGAACTCACAACAGATCACATACATACCTTTTCACAAAAACATTACCTTTTTTAATACTACCGCACTGAAATTATTTAAATTTTTAACCTTGTGTATTCCAATAATGAACTTATTGTATTTATGATTTTTAACATTTTAACACACCCATCACCTAATTTCCATCAGGTACAATAATAATGAATATTTACTGCCAATCAGTGTGACTTCTGCTGTTGCCTTTGAGAGACCAGTTCAGAAATGCGGCTTCACCTTGTGCCACTCTCATGTCATTTTCACAGGAAAGTCTGTCCTGTGTCACATGCCGTGTCTCAATTCACCAAAGTGCCCTTAAATGCGCCGTTCGAACATTTAAGTCGGGCGGTTACTTCGATAGACACATCGAAGGGTGCATTGGCACACGGCCGGCGTCTGGAGGCGCTCGCAGTCCGCAAGTCTATTGGCGGTGACAGAATCTGACGCTATAGAGTTAAGAAAGAAATGACACGACAAAAACCATCACAACAGTCACAAGTTGATACTGAGTCACCAAATTCAGCACAGATTGGCCAAGCTATGTAGCGTGATCACCTGCAGCCAGTGATGGCCAAGCGTCTCATCGCTAATCATATGAGTCGGGTGCGTGTCTTGACCTCCACCGAACCCCTAGGGTTCAATCGAACCCAGGTTAAGAACCACTGGTCTATACAAAAGCATCAACACAACACCAGACTCGTTCATTCAAAGCCCTGCGATTAAAGCAAAGAATAGCCTGTTGTTCATTAAAGTAGGCTGTAAGTGATACATGACGAGAGGAATGCTTGTGAAAATGACAGGAAAATAATCCAGTGCTTTCAGCAGATCTGCTGATCAGTATGATCCACATGGAAGAATAGGCCCATCTTCGTTTTCTTTGTGGTTCTGTAGTGATGAAGAGAGACAGACTTGAGCCTCGCGCTACGCGAGCCGCTTCAGAGCTCCTGCCATGAGCCACACCAAATAACACAGGAGATATATGGTCACGTGACTTTTCTTAAAGGGGCACTCACAGTGGCACAGCTCAACACAGGCATCACTTTTTGAGCCTGACGCGTCGCCTCGTTTGGCCCATCATTAATAACGATTCATTTGGCCCTTATTTTCCCGTTATAGAGGAACATATTCTCCATTTTTGAAGGGTACTTTGAGTCTAGAGCAGGGGAGGGCAAACCTTTTGACATACGTGCCACAATGGGTTCTAAAATTTGACAGAGGGGCCAAGCAAGGGGAGATATATATATATATATATATATATATAATCTCCCCTTGCTTGGCCCCTCTGTCAAATTTTAGAACCCGCAAAGCAAGCCTCATTGTACAAATAGTTTTCCAAATGCATTAATTAAATTAATAATTAATTTATTAAATTTCAGTTTAAATAACACAGCAGAAAAACTCTGAACAAGGTTTACCCTTACCCATTTAAATAGAATTTGGTCAGGTTTGGCGGGCCACATTAAGAAGTCCAAAGGGCCATGTGTGGCCTCCGGGCCCTAGTTTGCCCATCCTTGTCGATATAATTAAGTTAACATGTGTCTAATTTGAGTTCCATCAGAAAGTACCCAAAAACTTTTGGTCATGTATGCAACAAAATATAGTGTGTTTGGCTTGGGGTATAATTAATTTGCAATAATTGTGGACTACAGGTGTGTACAACACTTATGCTTAGGCTCTATCTTTATTATAAAAAGTGAAGAAAAAGGGTTAGTCTGTTTGTAGATGCCGTGAGTAAAATCACAATGAAGCAGTAAATCTAAACTCCATACACCTTCACTAGAATTGTTTGGATAATTTCAGCACTAGAATTGCCGATCTCTTTTGATCTAAAGGTAAAATGAGCTGTTGACTTAAACTACCACTCAAACATGTGTGAATGAAACAAAACACAACTCCAGGTCTGTTTTTGAGGAGATAACGTGACTAAAAGGGTCACAAGAGTCAGTTTTTGTATAATATAGGCCCTTTACATGTACAGTTCATAAAGCCAGTGACTCCCTTGTGCATGTTGACCCTTGACCTTCTCATTCAGAGCCAGTAACGT
Source organism: Periophthalmus modestus (assembly GCA_019594935.1). Taxonomy (NCBI): domain Eukaryota; kingdom Metazoa; phylum Chordata; class Actinopteri; order Gobiiformes; family Gobiidae; genus Periophthalmus; species Periophthalmus modestus. Next base: position 11,926,633 of record JAIEZT010001318.1, read on the forward strand.
GTCCCATACAGTGGTGCTGCGGCCACTCAAGGCTGGTTACTTTAACTTCACCTCTGCGTCAGTGAGCTACGTGGCGCAGGAGGGAGGGCCCGTAGTGGTAAATCTGTTCTTGATTCAAGGGGGAGGGTATAGGCAGTACCCTCTTTATCTTATGTCCTCTTTCGTCATGCCGCTCCTCCTATGCCCCCCTCCTCCTCATGCTCTTCCTGCTCCTCCTCTTCCTATGTCCTCCTCCTCATATGATGACTCCTCTCCCTCCTCCTCCTCATTCTCATATGCCCCCTCCTCCTCCTCATCCTCATATGCCCCGTCTCTCCTCCCTCATCCTCATATGTCCCCCCTCTCCCTCCTCCTCATTCTTCTCCTCCTTCTGCTCCTCATATGCCCCCCACTCCCTTGTACTACCCCTCCTCATCCTCCTCATATACCTCCCCCTCCTCATTCTCATGCCCCCTGTCTCCCTGTTCAGGTGGGATACACCAGTGCCCCGGGACAAGGCGGTATCCTCGCCCAGAGGGAATTTGACCGTCGCTTCTCACCCCACTATGTAAGTCACAGCTCCCGAGCCTGAGGAGCTGCATCAGGCAACACCTTTATATTCACTTTGCTGGGTTGCAAAATGTTATGAATTTTCAGTGCAAATCTTGGATTCAAATTAACTTCAACCATCCACAAAGAAAACCCAGTATTTAAAGGGCCTTTACCTGATTTTTTCAAAAAAATGTTTTCAAACAAAACAGGTCTTGCCCCAGTGCAGATTTATTCCATAAGCAGCTCTTGGAGGTAAACATATCTCTGCTGTGAACTGTCTGCATCTTAATTATAAAGCACATGCATGTGCTTTATAATTATTATAAGTTTGCATGCTAGCTTTTGTTAGTGTTACCGTGATGGCAAAACTCCACACTGGTCTTTGGAAGTTGTGAAAATCATTTATAAACTCATTGTGGTGAATAATTTGGATTCTCAGAATGCATAAGGTAAATGAGGAATAACTTTGGACCACTGCAAACCGTTTACAATGAACTAGGTCAGTTTTTTACATTTTACCTTTTTAAATAATCTTGAAAACAAAATACAGAATGGAAATTGAATCTAGAAAATTTGTGAAAAGAAAGTATCAGATATCAGATACTAATCAATACTGAAACTAGTATCAAAACTAGAGCAGGTATCTAGCTAAAGGTCACGTTCACAGGACAGAAATAATGCTTTCCTGAATATCTTTTAGAATGATTTTGAGCTGTATCAGAACAAGTATAAAACACATAGACTCGTATACGCTCATGGACCACTATGGAACCTACGTGGACCATTGAGAAATTACACCGATGCAAGGCCACATGGGAACAGAACACAAAGTACTATCATTTAATGTTGAAAATCATATTTTTTATAATGATTATGGTAACGGAATCGGTATCGAGCCAAGATTAGTATCAAAATCGAGATTGAAATTTTAGTTCTTCTGCCACTACTTTTGAAAACCATTTTCAAAACTCTTTATTACCATATTTTCTAAACTACACATCACTTCAGACGCACCAGCGAAAAAATACCTCATAATGAAGAAGAAAACGTGTATAAGTCGCACTGGACTTTATTTGACAAAATCCAAGATCAAGAGCAGACATTTTATTTTTAAAGGCAAGTTATAATAATGACATTATATTAGACAACAGACTGAATAGCAGTACAGCACGCTAACGTAACACATAGACGAGCTGTCTAGTATGTTTACATAAGATATTAACAGTTAATCAGATGTTACGCTAACGCAACATATCCGGCTTGTCCACAAACACGAGAAACACCAGAGTTCTTTTCACTGATGTCTACTGTGGTCTTACTTTTTAACTTTTTTCCCTAAGTAGTGCTCTGTCGCGTAAGACTTTACTTTAGCATAAAAGGCTGAACCGGAAAACGGGAAGTAGTTTTTGTGACTTTTAACTAGACTTATTGTAAACTAAACATTTACAATATTGTTCCAAATGAAAAATTACCACCTTTTATGGTCTTATAAATTGAGGGAAATAAATGAAAGTAAATATGAAATGTATAAAAGAAAACAAGTCAAGTAAATTTTCTACAGGTATTGCAAACACAACAGTGCCATCTAGTGGTCAAGCAGGTGACCTGTAACATATATAATCAACAGTTACCTAACTCATACTACATGAAGACGGCAAACTGAATAGGTGTCTGGTATGTTAATGTAAGGTATTGACAGTTAATCAGAGAACTAAAGCATAAAAAATAAACTAACCAGCTTACGTTCAATCTCACTCCAAATGACTAAATCCATTGAATTCTTCATCCTCGGTATTGCTTCTGAACATCTCTGCCTGCTCTGGAAGAAGATGAAGAGCCGTGGCTGCCATAGTGGTAAACAAGCCCAGCGTGACCTTGCGCAGTTGTCACTGTGACAATAACGAAGATGTGAAATGATATATTTTATAACTTCACGTATATGTCGCACCCCCGGCCAAACAATAAAAAAGTGTGACTTAGTCCGGAAAATACGGTTTATCAGTTAATCTTTCAGCTCTTTCTCAGATGCTTGTGTAAAAGTTGCAAAGTGAATCGCATGTGTCTTTGTGATAGAAGAGATTAGTTGGTTCCCTGAATGACCTACCTCTGTGGCTCTGTGTGATGCAGCTGGACTGGGCTGCGTTTGGAGTCATGACCCTACCCTCCATCGGCATCCCCCTGCTCCTCTGGTACTCCAGCAAACGCAAGTACGACTCGTCTAAAGCCAAGAAAAACTGATGTTCCTCACCTAAGGATGGAGAGGACAGCGGAAGGACAGCAGCTGAGCATCTAAGGAAGTTTCCTTGGACATTTTCAATACTTTGTAATTACAGGAATGACTCTGATTTTCTCAAGGACTGTGGAGATGTGTGGGTTAAGATTTTTGTGTCGGGCCAAGTAGTGCCTCTGCAGCAGCATCAGTGCATGTTCTAATGGACTGAACTGTCCTAGCAGAATCTAGTCTTGTACCTTTTCATGTTGAGTAGGCCTTCAAAGCAATTTAAGGTGATATATTATGCAAAATTGTATTTTAGAACAGTTTTTTCCAAACCAAAATGATTTATTTTCATATCCTTCCTTAGAGTGGCCACATGATGCTATTTGAACAAAAATCAGCTTGAATAAATTATTGGAAATCAATAAATGTCATTGGGCTTTGTCAAAACTTGGACTAGTGTGTATATGGTATTTCACAGTTTCTAGTGTTTTTGTTGTTTGTTTTTTTTGTAATTTTAATGCCAACTACGTACATTTGCAGCTTTCTGTGCTGCTTCCAGTGGTCTCAGCTGTTTCAAGTACTGCGTGATATCACACAGGACTGCTCTGATTATATTATACCTGGATGTCCAGGTATAATAATAATAAAGTTTGAAGTCTGGATTGCTATTACCAACCACACTGTTCCTTATACCCCCAACCCCGCCCCTCCTCACTCTCCCTTTTAGTCCCTAAGTACTGTCCAGTTTAACAACTCTATTTGAAATGTGCTTGTGGATGGATAGATGGTGTTTAGTCTTTAAAGAGACGTATGCTTTTTTTTTTTTCGTGTTTACTAATACATGTCATTTGTAGAGAATATTACACTACTGTAAAATAATGTTTGAATTTTAAGGGTTAAGGTTAAAAAACTTGACAAAAGAAACTCATTAGCTTCCTGTTCAAAACTACATAACTGATTCTGTGCTGCTGGCCGTGTCTTTTCTCTCTAGCCATGAATGCAGGACATGACAGTATTAGCGCATGTTTATGAAGGAGAACAAGGTTAAAAGATCACTCAAGTCAATTTTGCATAATATGTCTCCTTTTAATGCTTTGCCATTTGCTATAACTAAAAATAATCTAAAGAGGTCCAAAGGTCCATGAATAAATGTATATGTCTCATTTAAATAAAAACACAAGGGGTGCTCTGAAGCTCGTCACACCACACTGTAAATGCGCAGCTGTCTACATTCGGTTTGTAAATTATTTTTGAAAATGGCATTATGCATTTGGAGTTTTTGTTTAATAAAATTGCACACAATGAAATGTGAGAAACTCATAGCTGATTCATTGTTCTTAAGTTCTAAGAGTTGAGGGGCTGTAACCCCCTTGGCCGCTCCTGTAGACTCATATAGGTAGTTTTCAGATTCTAGAATGTGATGTCGTACTTCCAGATGAGGGCGAGAGCCAGATTTCCCTATTGATTACACTGCACTTTGTCATGAAATGTCCAAAAGGTTGAAAATGTTGAACCTAATCATTTCTATTGGTGTCTATACCCAAGAACTCTATAGTACAACAAAAATCAATATTCATTTTAGCTGCCCCCATTGGTTTATCGTTTGTTTATAGAATGTTTTTTGTTTTGTGTATTTCCTCTTATGAAAATGCATAGCAGTACAATGAACAATACAAAATGTACATGTACCTCTTGTGTATAGAATGTTGGGATGTCATCTGAAACCCTGTGATTGGAGGAAACTAGGTTACCACTCCAGTAAGAGTAATCATAAAAGTAGGCGGTCTGGATGTAACATCTGATTTATAGGCTAATTTGAAGTAGGTGTAAAGGACCAAAGTAAAAGTAAACTTCTGGAGGTGGCATGTTTTCATGGAAATTGAGTTAAAAACATACGTGAGATATAATGACATTCTTCATTGAGAGAGAGATGTTTTATGGCATTTTGAGGAAGATGTTAGCCAAAGGAACAACATTTGGACATAAGCAGAAGGAAACCTACCTCCACGCCAAATATCCCACTCACAGTAAGGATGTTTTGGGTTTTTTTCAGTGCAGTAAAAACACAAAAATGGAAAAACGCACAAAACAAACAAACATGCTTTTTATCTGTCTAGGCTACTGGGCATTTAATGCCCAAAATGTGTACACGGTCAACCGCACCAGAGAGCCTTCACACAGAAGAGATGGTCACCTGCGCGAGAGAACCTACAGGGCATCTGTGGCACAGGTGATGGCCGTGTCCCAATTCGCTAAATGCACCGTTCGATGTACTATTCGAATGGGGCATTTGGCGAATTGGGGCACAGCCATTGTGACCCTTTACGGACCCTTTCGCTGGTGCAGGTGACGTGATCTCTCCTGTCTGTAGGCTCTCTGGTGCAGGTGACGTATCTCTCCTATCTGTAGGCTCTCTGGTGCAGATGACGTATCTCCCCTGTCTGTAGGCTCTCAGATGCAGGTGACGCATCTCCCCTGTATGAAGACTTTCTGGAGCGGCAGTTGAAGGAAGTCAAATTTCCGCATTCTCCGTGCGCTCAGAGCGTCGTGTCCGCACTCGCTTTCAACAGACGAACCAAACAGGGGCCCCAGACCGTGCCGCCCCGCTCCGTTCGTTGTGAGTTTGACTTTTGTTTATCGGACAGTTGTGACTTGTATTTTTACACATGTGTCCGGGAAGGGAAACTCGTCCAGCCCGCAGGCGTCATGACTGTACCAGGTAACGCTCATAGAACGCCCCGTGCTGCTGCTGGATGTGCGGTACGACAGGGTTCTGTTTGGACTGTCCTCTACTGACCCCGCTTTTTTAGCAAGTAAATTCATAGTTTCTTCTTTTATACTTGCCCAAACTAAGAGTTGTCCTTAATGCCTCTGTAAAACTGTTTTATTAAGACATTTCTTCTGTTTTACAATTTCTTCAAATATCTGAGACAATTTATTTCCTAAAAAACCGTACCCACCCCTTTCTGTTATGTTATTTCGGGGCGTTAGATATGATACGTGACTGTGCTGTGCTTATCCCTTTTATTGCTTGTTGCTTCCACAGTTTGTGATGCATTGCTTATCGAGAAACTGAGGGAGGTGTCTTGCCCAAGGACAGAGCTGCAGTACCTAAAGTAGAAAACAGATGTGAGGCATTGTGGGATCTTATGTCATCCACAAAGACACAAAGCAAGACTACAATAAGCTAACTCTCAGAAAAAAGTAAAAAATAAACAAAAAAAACTTGTTTGATGACACATGACACTAACACAACTCTTATGTGTAAAGGCATTGTGTAAGAGAGTTCAGGATTCACATAACGGCTGCATTGTTTGACATTGAGAAATATATGAACTGAACATTTACTTTGACCACGTACACATGCATAACCAGTGACGTGCGGTGAGGTTCATGGCTGATGAGGCACTGTTTTCATCACAATCAGATTTATAAACCTGTAAACCAGGTGTCAGTACATTTGGTACTGGGTCAATTTCTCTCCCAGTGACTTTGGGCAAGAATAAAAAATAATTTCAAAATAAAAGTTCTGAAGTCCGTATGAAATAGCTCTAATAGTATGAAATAAGAAGCAAGCTGGTTTTGTTGTGTTTTTTATCTTTATTCTGGTTCCCCAATTTTCAATGGATTGAAGTAATTAAATTTCTTACCATTTCGTACCACTCTGTTTGAAAAGAGTGAGTCTTCCGTCCCGTCGTCTGGAGCAAACCATTTAGCTCCTTTAGCATTGGTCTTTCTTTAATTATAACCTTCTGCTTCGACCAAAAGTCCAGTTTAAAAAACTGCTGGAGCTTTAATATGTAATCTTCCTCCATTTAAAAAGTAGGGCCAGACAAGAAGATAAAAGTGAACGGATTGCTAAACTTGATTTGCTAGCTCTAAATTGTAGCTTGCTGTCACTGTTCTGCGGCCGAGTACCCCTGGTTTCATGGTAGATGAGGCCAGGTAACTACGTGCCTCACCCGGTGCCTTTCACAGCCGCATAAAGCAGCAGCTGCCAATGAAAAAGCGGCTGGTGCCTCTCTGCCAGTCTCTTCTCAGTATTTCAACGGTAAACGCAAAAATTCAGCCATTTTGGATTAAAAAATAAATAAAATAAAATTGCAGTACAAATCATTGGATAAATATAACCATTTCATTTATTGAAATGGTTATATTTAACCATTTCATGGTAACCATTCCATTTGCATGGCCTCACCTGCCTCCCCTGACTGCACGTCACTGATGCATACATACATATATACAGACATAGTACCATCTTGTGACATAATCAGGTAACATCAGCAGTAAGTATGTTTTCAATGGCACTTGAGCCATAAAAACATGGATATAATAATGTAATGGAATCAATGCTAGGCAGTTTAATGCCATACTGTGGAACAATGGCTGCACTCTATTTCAGTTGTATTTTAATTGAAATATAGGTTACATGCACATAAGTAAGTTTTTGGAGACTGGGGTATGTTGAGCCACTTTTTGCTGTAGATGTTTTTTGTTGAAACTATGTCAAATGAAATAAAGCACTTAACATAAATTTTAGGATGCTCAACCTCATTGAGTTTGCAGTGAAGGCTCGTAGAGTCCTGTTGATGTTGTACAGCTCCAGGCATTCAGTGATCCATGTGTGTGGCATTGAGTCGTAGGCTTTCTTGTTATCAATCCAGGCAGTGCACAGGTTGGTCTGACGGGTTCTGCAGTCTCTGGGGCGACTGTTTGGTCTAGCAGGAGCTATTGTTTGGCTTCCTTGGTATCTTTGCCAATCCCCATCTGTGCTGTGCTCATGTATTGATCCATGTGCCCCCTTATCTTAGCCACGATAATGCCTGACATGAGCTTCCATGTTGTGGTTATTGGCCGATAGTTAGATGGGACTGTACCCTGTGCATTGCTGTTATGTGATGCCTCTTTCTCCTATATGCCTTTCTAGTACTGTTCAGTTTCCAGCCTTGTGGGTCTTTGTTGGTGTTATTATCCTGCCACTGAGCATACACTTTCGCCAGTTGTGTTGCGAACAGATGGTTTATTCGTCTGGCTTCATTGTCTCGCATGTACCTCTTTAGGCGTCTGACCAAGGCTTGGAGCCTTTGTTTGGCAGTTTCCACTGCTTCAGGTAGGGTATCTGACTGGATACTTGTTTTTTCATTGCAGCTCTCTGGGCCTCTGACAATTGTCTCACTTCTCTCCGCGCTCTCCATTGATTTTAACCTCTGACCGTCATTTCCATGGTGGGTATTGTTTCGCATGGCTCCCATGGCTGCTCTTATAGCCAAGCAGCTCTAGGATCACTGCTGCAGTTTTTTTCTTTAATTGACTAAAAAACTTTTTTTTTGTTTTTTTTTAAACAATTTACCAAACCATTTTTGGGGAGGATGATTTAAGGATGTATGCTTTCAATTTATAATGGCATATAATGGCATATGCTAATAAAATAATAGATTTTTTGAGATTTAATGGGTGGCACAGTTTACCCCAATCTCTCATACTTTTACTCCTACCTGAGTAATTATTTTTTATTGAACTAACAGTATTCTTACTTGAGTAAAAGTGTTGGTAACTCTTCTAAGTCTACAAGTGACAAAAGCTTTATGTAACAATATGAAATGATTTGAACATTTGTGTTTCTTGCACTGCTCCTTCAAATATGATTTAGTTTGTGTCATGTTTGTGTCTGTCCTTTTAAAATGCCAGATTTTGTGCTTTATTTAACATTTTGTACTTCCAATTACATTCTCTGAAATTATACATCAGATTTTACAGCCCAACAGTTACTTTTTAAGCTACTTTTACTTGAGTTGCACTTTTCCCAAATACTCTTCTACTGTAATTTCTTGAACCACTACTTTCTATCTCTACTTGAGTAATATAATTCTAATCTAATTACCCTTACTTGAGTACAGTTTTACTCTACCACCTCTGGACTGTAATGAAGTAATGAATGGGCATCTCTCCAGCCAGAAAGACAGGTCTCAGTGGGCAGGAGGCCCGCTACAGTGGAGATGTTTCCTTGTTGCGCCCTCACAGTTATTTCTTGAATGGCTGATGAATACTCTACTTGCTTTAATTGCAGTGCCTTTGTCACCCATGTCAATGCCAGTCTGAATAAATCTCTAAAGTCTTTAGCAGTTGTTTAAAGGCCCTACATTATGCAAAACTGTCTGCTGTGAGCTTGAAGCCATGCTATAATGCTGTTACCTCATCACCAACATACTTGGAGTTGTATTTTGTTTCATCCATTTAATTTATTTATTTATGTATTTATTTATTTTGAGCACATGCATCAGGTACACTTGTCGCACATTTTACAAATGAATCCTTATATAAGCTCGAAAAGGAGTGGGAAGAAAACTTATTAAATCCCACCCCTATCTTCATTTAAGACATAAATTAAATACTTTGTTTAAGCTTTTTAAAATTTTATATAATATATTATATATATATATATATATATATATATATATATATATATATATATATATATATGTATATATAATATATATATATATGTATGTATGTGTATATATATATAATGTATGTATGTGTGTGTATATATAATATATATATATATGTATGTATGTATGTATATATATATATATAATGTGTGTATATATAATGTATGTGTATATATATTATTTATGTATGTATGTATGTATATAGTATATATATGTGTGTATATATATATATATATATATATATATATGTGTGTATATATAATGTATGTATACATATATATATATATATATATATAGTATATATATAATGTATGTATATATGTATATAAATCACACACACATACATGCATACATATACATACACAAAGACTGATTCAAATTCAATTCAAATGCAGCAAAAGGTCACTGACAATAATTTTGATGTACAGTATTACTGTGAGTACCATAAGGCATTTCCAAATTGCAACAGAAAAAAACAACAAAAAACATACCAACAATGGTAAGGAAACAATAAGTGTAAAACACTGATACTGTGAAAGTGCAGTATGACTTTATATTTAAACTGGCTTCTCTGCATACAGACCAGACCATGTCTTTATATAAAAACTTAAATTTATGAATACTTTGGCATTGCTTTTGTTTTAAATCCAGAGCATTTCACACCCCACATACAATCACACAAAAACTTTTACAAGTGGTTTGAGGAGTGGTTTGGACTGGAGGAAAAGATTGTGAGTATGTTCTAGAAAACCAACCTTGTGAATGATCCGCACTGCTCGTTTTTGCAAGAAGTGTAATGGGTTAGTTGAGCATTAATAATAGTTTCCCCATATTTCAACACAATACGTGAAATAAGGGAGAACCAGTGAGCAGTGTACTGTACTGAGTGCATCGTGATCAAGATATTGTTTTGCTTTATTTATAATGGAGATGCTCTTGGCTATTTTAGTTTTTATATGCTGGATGTGGGCTTTCCCTGATAATTTACTGTCCATAATTACTCCTAGGATTCTCTTATTCTCAGACACTTTTTCGCATTTGTACACCCTCAATATTTATTTGTCTGGGTAGGTTTTATGGTCACCAAAGGTCATTACTTTGGTTTTCCTTAGATTTAATGACAGTTTATTTGTATCCATCCATTGTTTTATTTGATTTAATTCCACGTTTACAGTGTCTACAAGCTCATCATAATCTAAACTACTATAAAAAATGTTAGTGTCATCAGCAAAGAGGATTAGTTTTAATGAATGTGATACATTAAATATATAATTTATATAAAGATTGAAAAGTATGGGTCCCAACACTGACCCCCTGGGGAACACCACGAGCAATGCCAAGGTATTCAGATGAGTATTTTAACATACTGGACTCGTCCTATTAGGTAATCTCTTAGCCAGTCCCCACCTACTCCTCTGATACCATATCTTTCAAGTTTATTTAGCAGGATTGAATGATTAATTGTGTCGCATGCTTTTTTCAGCTCAATAAAGATACCAACAGCATGCTTCTTTTGGTCCAGTGCATTGGTGATTTCTTCTACTGCTTCAATTATTGTCATGGAAGTGGTTCTTTTTGCTCTGAAGCCGTATTGACTGTCATTTATTATTTGTCAACAAATTTTTCTAGCCGAGACATTAATATTTTTTCTAGAACTATGGAGAACTGAGGTAACAGTGAAATTGGTCTATAATTTGTGAAACAGTGTTTATTTCCATTTTTGAATAGTGGTATCACTTTTGTAATTTTCATTTTGCTTGGGAAACAGCCAGACTGAAGAGATAAATAAATACATATATGGGTTAGAGGTTTTACAATGTTATCTATGACTTTTTTAACCAATGACATGTCGATATCATGACAGTCTGTGGAGAATTTATTTTTACATTTTTGAACAACATTTGATTTCATGTTTGTTGGTTGTTAGGAGAAAAAAAGAGTAAGGGTTCCTCATTATTGTTTCACTGAATTTTAGCTTGGTCAGTATTTACAAAAATTTTTATTAAAATCATTAACTATATTCTTCATGTGATTATCCCCATTTACATCATCAAAATAACTGGGATACATAGCTTTTGTTGATCCCTGTTTAATTACGCTATTTAGTGTGTCCCAGGTTCTCTTTATATGGTTATTTCCATATAATATTATTTTATAATATAACTGTTTGCCAGTTCTAATTATATCTGTTAATTTATTTTTATATGTCTTGTATCTTTGCTCAGCATCTTTAGTTTTTAGTAAAGAGATATACCGTTAGCTGTTTACAAGAAGATAGAATATGTCACTTAAAAGATGTTTGCAGTCACTGAAAAGATGTATTACAAGGCCTCTGTTAACCCGAAGGTGCATACCCGTATCATATACCCGAAGTAGCAGACTCCAGTGTAGACATCTTAAAATAAGCATGTGTGGCATTCTAACTGAGAAACAAGTACACCTTAATGTTGTAACACACACTATTCAACACAGGGTTTAAGTAATGAAGCAAAAAATAATGCTTTCAGTAAGCCAAGGGCTTTTTGATGGTTTGCAGTTTTTATGATATTCTTTTACTGGACAGTGTTTATTATAGAGAGATAGAAATATGTTCAAGAACTTGTCATACGCTCGGTCTGCATTTGTTTCTGTAAAGACTGAGTTCCAGTTCTGTTCTTTTAAACTATTGTTAAAAGCATTAATAGTCTCTTTACTTCTTATACGTTTATAAGTCACCTTCTTGTCCTCTTTGATTTTTTTTAAATTCACAGTCATAAAGAGTAAAGACAGGTAAGTGATCAGTGATGTCACATATTAACAAGCCACTAGTTGTTTGGTTTCCCATAATATAAGTAAAGATGATGTCAATTATTGTTGCACTGTTGTGTTACATTTTTCTGCTTGGTTATGGTTATTGCTGGATAGAGGGACAAGCTGTACATTGTATCAGAAAAATCTATTGTTTTTGTCTAGTTGGATTTAAAACGTCGATGTTGAAGTCACCACAAATAAATAAGAGCTTATGATTTACAGTACAAAAAGTAGCTTATGATTAACAGTAGAAAACAATTTCTCCATCCATTCAGCAAAAGCTTTGATGTTTGTAAGTTGTGTGAACGATACACACAACTTACAACAATATTTTAATTCTTATCATTATGAATCTCAACAGTTAAACATTCCATTGTCTCTTCTTGTGAAAGTGACAGATGGGTTAACAAGCTAAATGATACAGATTTATGGATGAATAAGACAACCCCACCGCCCATTTTACTTTTTCTGTTCATATATCTTAGTTCATAATCATCTAGACAAAATCATTCACTTATGTTTGAGTAACCCTTTGTGATGTAGAGATGTTCAAGTCAGGTTTATGGAGATGCAATCTCACAATAAGGATGCATGTTTTACCAAACAAAATAAACATATTTTTAAAATATTTGTTACTTGAAAAGTGGCACAACTGGGTCTTAAATGAACAAAAGGGCACGTGAACACAACGTAATACAGGCATGTTTTGGAGCATTAAGCAGCTGAGCAGAAAAGGTCTGTCACTTCTGATTTGAACAATTAATTTGTGCTGCTAGTGAGATCAGGACGAACCATTCTTTTACCAGTCCAGTTGGCCCCCATTATTTTTTTTCCATTAGTCGATTAGTCAAACACATTTTTATCTAAAAAGCTGACTGAAGGCTTCTAGATGGAGAATATTCATAAATGTATTCTGTTAAAGGAACTGTATATAAGTATCTCTGTATTTTTATTTTAAATTTGATAAACATGACCTATGCTGAACTCCAGTTGATTTAAACCTGACTCTAATCTGAATGGTCAGTACCTAAACCCCAGTAGTGACCTTCCCCACTAGCACTGCCGTTATCATTGCTGTGGTATGCTTTTAGATGGGGCCGCCAATCTCCATAAGGTCTACAAAGCTGTTTCAAGTCTCGCAGAGAAAAAGTGCACCATAAGGTAAACATTGTTGGTGCACATGAACATTTAACATTTAGACAGAGATGGGTAGAGTAGCCAAAACTTGTACTCAAGTAAGAGTAATGTTACTTCAGAATAATAATACTCAAGTAGAAATACAAAGTAGTGGTACAAGAAATTACTCCAATAAGAGTAAAACGTATTTGGGAAATCTACACAAGTAAGAGTAACTTAAAAAGTCACTGTCGTATCATCTAATTTATAATTTGAAGTTAATGTAATTGGAAGGACAAAATATGAAATAATCAACAATGTCTGGCATTTTAAAATGAAAGACACGAAAACGATATAAACCAAATCATATTATTCACATAGTACTCTGAAAAGTAAAATTTCTTTTAAAAAAAATAATAATAAAGTTACTCAAGTAAATGTAACTGAGTAAATATAACTGAGTACTACCCATCTCTCATTTAGGGTGGGGAAAAGTGGATACACTTTATACACTAGAGCTAAATACTGTGGCTTAAGGAGCTTGTTTGTGTGTTGTGGTTCAGTGATCATCAGTGCACATCCCGGATGGAAAGGCTGTGAGGGTGTGCCTCTGCCCCAGTGACAAACGAGCCTCAGCGAGCATGGCCCTCTTCAAACCTGGGAACGTGGAGGACTTCTACGAGCTCGGGGAGGTGTTGGGAAGGTGAGGTGCTTCTACTGTGGGGTGTCAGAATTAGGGTTGTCAAAAGTATCAAAAAATCAGAAACTAAATCGATACAAAAACTAGTTTTAAAAGTAGATACTCTTTTGAGCAGGTATCACATCAGAAATCAACAGGACAGAAGTAAGCTTGCCTTAAGCTGAATCAGAACTATTATATGCCCATGGGCCACTATGGAACCTACCTGGACCACTGAGGGATTCAGTGACGTGCAGTCAGGGGAGGCAGGTGAGGCCGTGCCTTACTTGTTATCACAGGGAAAAAATACATGAAATGGTTGTATTTATCCAATGATTTGTACTATAAAGTTATTTGTTATTTAACTTTGCAATTTTAATTCTTTTTTATTCAAAATCACTGAATTTTTATGTTTATGGTTCAAATACTGAGAAGAGACGTGCAGAGAGGCACCAGCCGTTCGTGCCTCTCATGGACTGACTGTGCTGTAGCTCAGCAGTGACAGCTGCTGCTTCAAGTGAAAAGGTGCCGGGTGAGGCATGTAGTTACCTGGCCTCATGGTAGGGGGCACTCATGAGCCCAGGGATTCTTGTAAATGTAAAAATGTAGCAATTTTGAGTTAAAAAAAGAATAAAACTGCAAAGTTAAATAGAAAATAACTTTATCGTACAAATAATTGGATAAATATAACCATTTATTTTTTCTCTGTGATGACAGGTGAGGCTCTGCCTCACCTGCCTCACCTGACCGCACATCACTGAAGTGCAGTGTAACCTCCCCTAATGGAATGGACTTGGAGATTTTATTGCTTTGCCTGGAATGTTCCATAGAATGGCCCTATTCATGTCTATCTCCATGGAGACACAATCAGGGCAATTTACAGGTCAGATCTTTGGTGAGGTAAAGCCACACACAAGATACGACAAATGCAAAATGACACTCCATAACTGTTTTAAAAATGTGATGTATTTATAGATACACCATTCAATTTTTTTTTGATGGAGCAGATTTGTCTCTATAGAGATGATACTGTTTTGTCTGTAATGTTTTACAGTATGACATTAAGCCCATCTATCTCCATGGAGACAAGCAGGTGATACCAACAGGCTAAGTTATAGATCAATAATAATAATAAATAAGTGCAAGATAGATATGTTTAAGGTCCTATACTGCACAAAATTGTGAGTTTCAGGACACATTAGAATGTTGTTACTTCCTCAAAAACATACCCAGAGTTGTGTTTTGTTTCATTCACCTATGTTTGAGTAACCTTTTATTATTAGTCTGTCTACCTCTCCAGAGCGCAAAATGCTTTGTTCGACCTTGTGATGTCACGTAGTGGTAATTTTCAAGTTAGCAGCTGTCTTTTACCTTTAGTTCAGTAGAGTTTGGCAATTCAAGAGCTGAAATTATCTATTATATTATATAGTAGTGAAGGTGTATGGAGTAAAAACACGGGGGAGCATCTGTATTACCACTTGACTTCACAAGGTAGAGTGTTGTTAGTTTGAGATGGGAATATAGCCTAAATATGTAGGGTTTGTGAGTTAAACGTGTGAATGAAACAAAACACAACTCCAGGTATTTTTTTTTTATGAGGAGACAACATTACATAGATCATAAAATATTATAACATTATCGAATAACTGCAATAACATCTCTGTAGGGACAAGCATTTGGCAGAGTCCCACCCAAAGTTCCACTGGGTGTCTTTAATGTATTTTTTACAAAAAATAAATAAATAAAAATTATAAAAAAATAAAAGTCAACTAAGTGAGTAAATGAAAAGAAGCCATACTGTAACATTCCAGGCAAAAAAATAACAGTAAATAAGAGTGGGTGACAATAGCTCCACTGATGCAAAGGTCGGCAGTTCCAGTCCAGCTCTCGACATAAACATCATTGGTAGAGCAGACAGATCCACTGACCCACAGGTTGGCGGTGCGATTTCAACTCCCACAGATGAATGCTGACACTTGACTGGTCAAGTGTGGAATGTATGAATATGAATGTGTGTCTGAATGGGTGAGTGATTCCTTGATTTAAAGCCTTGAAAGTGGAAAAGTGCTGTATAAAAATGTGATTATTTACCATTTACCATAACATGAGCTGATGTCATGTGCTGCTCTGTGCCTCCCCCAGTGGCCACTTTGGGCAGGTGCGGAAAGTATGTGACCGCGCCACCGGGCAGCACTACGCCGCTAAATTCCTGAAGGTGTTTAAAAGCACACGCAGCCTCCATGGCCTGGATCGGAGCCAAGTGGAGCGTGAGGTGAACATCCTACAGACTCTCAGGCACCCCAACATCGTGGCCCTCAAAGACCTATTCGAGAGTCGTGAGGAAGTGGCCCTCATCCTGGAGCTGTGAGTCTCAGCATCAGTCTTTGGAGTTTTGGTTCAAATTACAAAAATTCTGCTGCTTGCTGGCGTGATATGATACTTAGTACGGCAAAGTATAGCAAAGTATTATAGCTCAAACTGTTACTTTATTGTTTGATTCCTTAACTGTTTTTATGGATATTAATTTGATTCAGGCTGATGCTATGACATAGAGATGAAGGGTAAGCCTAATAAACTTAAGTTTCAACTTATACCTTTTTGGTCTTCCTGCATGTTGAATATTACTGTTTCTGGAATAATGCAGGAATATACCTGTTACCAAAATAAACTAATGAATCAATGTGCAGCTATCCATAAGAGGTGCCGACAGCTGCACGGTTTGTTGTGATGATGTTTACAGTGACCAGTACCATAAACGGGCAGGCAAGAACAGGCTCCTAATGTCTCACTGGGCTCCACGGTTTTCCAACCTGGAAGACAAGACTAATTTCTTTTATTAAGTTGTTTTAAATCAATATTGTGATTTAAAATGTGCAGTATACAATATAATGATTCACAAATGTGGATGCTAGTAGCAGACACAAGCACAATATATCTTTAACATTTATTTCTTTTTTTCATGATTATTTGGATTTATTTAGTTTCTCACTGAAGGCATAACACTTATGAATGACACATGTAATGTAGAAACCCAAAAAAGTGTGAAATTACTTGATTTTAGATTCTTAGAGAGTCACCCTTTGCTGTGATCACTGCTTTGCACTCTTATCAAAACTACATACAAAAAAAAAAAAAAAAAAAATCAGGACGAGTTAATAATTTACCATAGCTCCATGAGTAAGTTGGGCAAACTTAAGGTTAGGATTAGCCAGACCCTTCTCGACAAGGCACACCAGTGAAGTGAAAACCATTTTAGGTGATTTCATTATGAAGCTCAATGAGAGAAGGCCAAGGGTTTGCAGCACTGTCAACAAAGCAAAGATTGGACACTTTGATGAATCACATTTATTCTACATAATTACATACATCTTGCATGATATATACACAGTATGCATCTACAATGAACTATTCAACATAAACATTACAAAAAACAAGAAAAAATGTGTGTCCAAATCTTCGGTAATCATAATATACAGTATAAAAGCCATTGTCATGCCAACAGCATCTCTTCATTATAACTCAAGCAGTCTAGTGTGGGGTTAAATTGTTAGGGGTAAGGTTAGGATTTAGGTTAAGGTTAGAATTTAGGATGAGGTTAGGGTTTAGGTTAAGCTTAGAGTTTAGAGTAAGGAAAAAGTTTAGGTTAAGGTTTAGGTTAGGGTTTAGGTAAACGTTAGGCAAGTATTGACTATGGTTTAAGTTAGGATCAGTCTCAAGAAAATGCAGTGTCCTCAAACAGCATGGAAACTCCGCAAGTGTGTGTGCACAGGGTGAGCGGAGGAGAGCTGTTCGACTTCATCGCTGAGAAAGACGAGCTGCTGGAGTCGGAGGCCATCTTGTTCATGAGACAGATCCTGCAAGGCTTGTCTTACATGCACCAGCAGCACATCGCACACTTCGACCTGAAGGTACTCCGTTGCAATTTCCTTACCAGATCCAGAATGGATATAATAAAAATACTGCAGCAGTTATGCAGATGGCATCACAACATTGTGTAGTGGCAAGATTGTGTGTTTGAGTGTCAATGGCAGCAATGACATTTTGTTCTGTAAAAGTTCAAAACACATCTATAATGTGAAAGAGCTGCTACAGTCTTATAGCAAATATAAAAGTTAAATATTTACAACTCTGTTAAATATTTAGTTTTTACCTGACATTTAAAACAAGAAAATCAAGTCAACAGTAGAAAAAACAGTTAACAGTTAAATAACAGGGACACTGCAGACACACACATTTATCACTGATGCAGACTTTGGATCACACACACTTCACCTCTTTTCTCTCGCGTGTTACGCCACGCTTTGTGAATGGATTGTGGATGCTTGGGCTAACGGTGCGACTTTTGTATGTGTTAAATGCAGAAAAAGCACAAAAAAGCTCCCGTAACTAAAGCTGCGCTTTATAATCCGGTGCGCCTTATAGCCGTGAAATTGCAGTATATATATATGTATGTATATGAATAGCTGACTGGTTAGCTCAACTGGTAAGTCTTATGACTTTCACATGGGGGACCCGGGTTCAAATCCCCCCCCCAAGGAATGAGCAATTACCAACAACCAGTGTGGGTCCTTAGGCAAGACCCTTCAAGCTACTGCCTACCTCATACAATGATGAGTGCGAATGAAACTTACGAGATGCCGGCTCAGACGTTGGAATGTCATTCGGGCTTGAGAAGTGTAACCAGATGGTGACAAAGAGAGGGAAGGTAGTCCACACAGAAGGGGTCCAGGACAAGGCAGTGATCCCCACACTGGAGGAGTGGCTACAGCAGATCCCAGGAAAAACATCAGACATCTCAGTCCAGAAAAGTGCAGTACTAGGAACAGCAAAGATACTGCGCAGAACCCTCAAGCTCCCAGGCCTCTGGTAGAGGTCCTGAGTGTGGAAAAAAAGGGGATAAGCCCACCCGTGGAGGGTGAGGAGGAGATTTTTTATATATATATATATATAGCCCGAATGACATTCCAATGTCTGTGCTGTAGATCCTGGTGGTGTGGATCAGTGAGTCGATGTCTTGCTCATTCTTGGCGTACAGCTTGATGTCATCCATGTAGAGGAGGTGACTGACGGTGGCCCCATTCCTGAGTCAGTATCCATAGCCAGTGTTATTGATGATTTGGCTGAGGGGGTTCAGACCTATGCAGAACAGCAGTGAGGACAGTGCATCTCATTGGTATTTGCCACATTTGATGGTCACATGTGCAAGTGGCTTGCCATTGGCCGCAAGGGTGGTTTTCCACAACCTCATTGAGTTTGCAATGAAGGCTCTTAGAGTCCTGTTGATGTTGTACAGCTCCAGGCATTCAGTGATCCATGTGTGTGGCATTGAGTCGTAGATATATATATATATATATATATATATATAAATGTGCATATGTAATATAATATATATATATATTCAAAAAAAAAATATATATATATATATATATATATATATATATATATATATATATATATATATATAAAAATATACCATATACCACATTAATCCCTGGGACACAGAACCTGTATCCTTCCTGAGTGGTACCACTCAGAAAGAGTGGGTGTACTGTGTATCAGTAGGGCCTCTGTGTCTCAGTAGGAGCCTCTGTATCTCAGTAGGGCCCCTGTGTCTTAGTAGGCCTGTGTATCTCAGTAGAGGCCCCTGTGTTTCAGTAGGGCCTCCATGTCGCAGTAGGAATCCTGTGTCTCAGTGGGCCACCTGTGTCTCAGTAGTGTCCCTATATCTCAGTAGAGCCTCTGTGTCTCAATAGGCGCCTCTGTAGCTCAGTAGAGGCTCCTGTGTTTCAGTAGGGCCTCTGTGTCTCAGTTGGGCCTGTGTGTCTCAGTAGGGGCCCCTGTGTCTCAGAAGGGGCCCTGTGTCTTTCAGTAGGGCCTCTGTGTCTCAGTAGGGCGCCTGTGTCTCAGTAGGGGCCCTGTGTCTCAGTAGGGCCTCTGTCTCTCACTTGTACTTTCTCTCGTGTGCAGCCAGAGAACATCATGCTGTCAGAGAAAGCGTTGGAGCCAAACATCAAACTGATTGACTTCGGCCTTGCACAGCGTTTAGAGCCTGGACAGGAGTACCGCAGCACCAGCGGCACGCCTCAGTACATTGGTAAGTACCCCCACTGGAGTATTCCACACCCCTACAGCTGTGAGTACCCCACACCCCTACAGCTGTGAGTACCCCACACCCTTACAGTTGTGAGGATCCCACACCAGAGTAAGCCACAACGCTACAGCGGCACGCCCCAGTACATTGGTAAGTATCCCCACTGGAGTATTCCACACCCCTACAGCTGTGAGTACCCCACACCCTTACAGTTGTGAGGATCCCACACCAGAGTAAGCCACAATGCTACATTGAGTAGTTCACACCAGAGTACTCCACACCCCTACAGCTGTTAGAACCCCACCCCAGAGTACCCCAAACACCTACAGCTGCGATTACCTCGTCACAGAATACTCCACACACCTACAGCTGTAAGTACCCCACCTCTACATCTGTAAGTGCCCCAACCCCAGAGTACTCCAGACACCTACAGCTGCAATTACAACATCACAGACTACCCCACACAACTACAGCTGTGACTACCCGACCTGAGTACCTCACACATGTACAGCTAGAGCCAGGGCAGGACTACAGCAGCACCAGTGGAATGCCCCAGTACCTTGATAAGTATCCCACATCCCTACAGCTATGAGTACATCACCACTGAGTGTGCCACACCTGTTTAGCTGTGACTGGCCCACAGTGGTACCCCATACCTTTACAGCTAGATGCAGTGCAGGAGGACACCCCAGTACCCCACATCCAGACAGCTGTGAGTACCCCACACTCCTACAGCTGTGAGTACCCCGCACACGTACAGATGTGGATACCCCACACCTCTATAGCTGTAGCAACATTGTAGTACCCCATTTTTTGATTTTTTTTTTTACTTTTTACTAAACAGGTGAATTTTGATCCAGTTTTTAAACAGTTTCCAGTTTATTTTGTTTTATTTTAATTTTGTTTAATGCAAGACAGACAAAGTGACCATACATATACAGTAGTGAAAAGACATGGTTTGTAGACATAACAGCTATTTACAATTGTATGTGACGTGTATGTGTGTGTGTGTGAGACATTTCTGTGCTTTTGGAGGGGGTGAGACAGCAGAGGAGCCTGCTAGTACTAGTAATTCATAAGTGATAATACTGTAGTGTTAATAATCGATGAATTAGGTGTTGTGATCGGTGGAGTCCAGTTGTTAAACTCAGCTGTTGCCTGACCCTGAGGAGGCAGATAGCCAAGCAGGGGCACCACCACAACCAACCTTCCCGACAACCAACCTTCCCGACAACCAACCTTCCCGACAACCAGCCCAGTCTCCCCTTCTTTAGGTTATGTTGCATTTATCTGTGAAAGACCTATGCTCATGTGACTGTTTCTCTTCACAGCTCCTGAGGTGATCAAGTATGAGCCTCTGACCACGGCTACAGACATGTGGTGAGTATGCATTAGTTTTAGTACTTATAGTACTTGTAGTCGTTGTTGTTGTGGTTGTTGTAGTTGTTGTTAAACAAATAAATAAAAAATAAATAAACATACGAAAACTGCAGTCCTCTCCTTACTTGAACTTCTTGTGTTGTAGGAGCATTGGAGTCATTACCTACATTCTGTAAGTAACTTTTTCTGTTTGTAAGACTTTTTATTACATTTCTCATTTGTGTTTGTGGGCAGTGAATTATAACAGCACACTTTTGCTCTGAACACTGTCTTCTTGTCCTCCCTCAGGCTGAGTGGGCTGTCCCCGTTCCAAGGGGACACTGATGAAGAGACACTAAACAATGTGATTGAGCTCAAGTTTACGTTTGAGGAGGTGCCCTTCAGAAACACCAGTGACATGGCCAAGGGCTTCATTCAGAAGCTCCTGATGTCCAGTGCAGAGTGAGTACGCCACAGTATGGATGGAAGGCAGGCATACTCTAGAGTAGCTGGCTGGGGGACATGTGCTTTGGGGGAGTACCTGGTGTAGGAACACTTGCTCTGGGTGAGGTACCTGGCTGGGTGACACATGCTTTTGGAAAGTACCTATTCTGGGAACACTTGTTCTAGGGGAGTACTCGGCTGGAGTACCTGTGCTCTGGAGGAGTACCTGGCTCGGGGAGATGTGCTTTGGGGGAGTACCTGGTGTGGGGACACTTGTTCTATGGGAGCACCTGGCTGGGGGACATTTTGTCGGGGGGAGTACCTGGCTGGGGGATATGTGCTCTGGGAGAGTACCTGGTATGAGGACACTTGTTCTGGGGGAGCTGAGGGATGGTGCTGATGAGCGCTCTGTGTGTGCAGGGAGAGGATGACTGCAGATGAGTGCTTGCTCCACCCATGGATAAAGGTAACAATACAAGTACCACCATAGACCAGACCAGAGCAAACTTGTACCATGCACCAGATGTGTCCACAATTCTTTCAATAAGGACTAGTGGAGAGCCACAGACCAGGGTCTGGGTCCAGGGTCTGGGTCTGGGTCCAGGTCCAGGGTCCAGGTCCAGGTCCAGGGTCCACCCTGACACCATGATACTCCTGCTCAGAGCTCATGTGGTTTCTCTCTCTCAGCCCATCACTCGTAAACAGGCGGATAAGAGGAATCGATCCTCAATCAACATGAGAAACTTTAAGAAATTTAATGCCAAACGCAAATGGAAGGTACATTTCCTATCTTCATTATTACTTATATGTTGTATTTATATAAATGGAAGTTGTAATAGCGTGTGTACCTGTGTGCAGATGTCCCTGAACATGGTGTGGATGTGCACGCGACTGCTCAGCCTCCGCCAGCGCAGGAGGACCAGCGCAGAGGCCAACCCGCTGCAGGTGGGACGTTCAGACCTGTCATCTGTCAGCCGCACTAATGTGGGGACATTACCCTTGGGTCCGGGGCCACACACCTCAGTGCCCCCTATCTACTCCCCTGACCACATTCTACAGTCTGAGAACCACATCAAAATTCTGTTCATATTAATGCTGCCATACTTGCTCAGTGTCTGAACTCATCTTCAACAGTGGTATTTGCTTATTTTAAAGAGAGGGTATTGGAAAATACCACATTATAACCTTGCTCCCTCATCAAAAAACATGCTGAAGAGCTTTTAGATCCATGCGTTTTTGAGTAATTTGGCGGTCTCTCCCAGGCTCTATTTGAATGGTTATCTATAAAGATTCTGTGCAACGCTACGCCACCCATGCTCCTACATGACAGTTCTCTATAAATTTACAAAAAAACATAATACAAAACCGTACACAGCAACTTGACAAACATGATGCGATGTGCAGTAGTTTCATTAGTGGGATGCATGCGTGCTCGTTGTGTTGTAAAAATGCTCTGAAAAGGCAGTGACTTAGCATGGAGAGCAAAATGAAAAATAAAACATGAGTACATGAGATGTTGTTTTGGGCAAATATAGCATTTTCTAAACAATAAAAAGTAACATGGTGATCTAAATATGTACAATATGTAGACAGACAGCACAAAAAGCAAACATAACAAATTGGACTAAGCTAGACATGGGGGAATCTGAATAAGTGGTAAAATGAAGTGGGTTTACAAGAGCTGTGTACTTGATGTAGATAGATGAGAGATATCATAATCACTAAGTATGAAGGACTGAAAATTAAAATACAATTTAAACTACTACTGCTACTGTGTTCATGGATATAAGAACAGCACTTGCGTATCTGGTGAGCAAAGCCTCATACTCATAACTACACTGACCTCATACAATCATGTACCATTTAAACAGTTTAAATCTTGTCATATTTAACATGATTATGAGTTTATTACACATTGCCTTAGAGATCTACACCAAAAGAAAGCTTAACGCTCTAATTCTTGGTAGTACAGGGGACAGTGTTTGTGTGTCCCTGTATCAAAATTTTAAGACCAGTTGAAAAATTGCAAGAATTCACATTTTGCATTCAGTGACAGTTGGATTTAGATCATAGCTGGGGATGGCACTGATGTTATTTCTCTGGAAAGAAGTCCTTTGTGGTTTAGGAAACATGTGAAAAAACCAGTGACCACACAGCAATTCAGTCATGAGGGATGTCCCCTGCAACATCTCCACACAGCTAGCTGCCTTTTGATGCCTCTGCACAACCTGAAGCTCCATTGTTCCATTGAAGAAAAATGCCCCCCAAAAAAAAAATCTCCACAATGCCAGTAACAAGTTCTGAAGCCTCCGTATGGCAAATAGCTGCAGCTCAATAATATGACCACGTTAAAAAGCAAGCTTTTTTGCCTTTGTCATCAGGCGGTTGCAGTACGTGTGGTAAGGTTTTTAGGCCTGATGTATCACAATTGGTTCCTCAATTTTCAGTGGATTGAAGTCATCCAATTTCAGTGGATTGAAGTCATCAAATTTCTTACCATTTCGTACCACTCTGTTTGAGAAGAGCAAGTCTTTCGTCCCATAGTCTGAAGCAAACCATTTAGGAAGAAAACTGCTTGAGCTTTAATATGTTTTCTTCCTCAAGTTAAAAAGGCCAGACATGAAGAAAAAAGTGAACGGATTGTTAAACCTGATTTGCTAACTCTAAATTGTAGCTTGCTGTTACTATTCTGCGGCCCCTATTCTGTGGGAGTTGCAAGAATCCCTGGGCTCACGAGTGCCCCCTACCATGAGGCCAGGTAACTACGTGCCTCACCCAGCACCTTTTCACAGCCGCTTAAAGCAGCAGCTGTCACTGCTGAGCTACAGCACTGTCAGTCCATGGTGAGGTGCCTCGCTGCACATCTCTTCTTAGTATTTCAACGGTAAACGTAAAAATTCAGTGATTTTGAATAAAAAAATAATTAAAATTGCAAAGTTAAATAGAAAATAACTTTACAGTACAAATTATTGGATAAATATAACCATTTAATACATTTTTTCTCTGTCATGACAGGTAAGGCACGGCCTCACCTGCCTCCCCTGACTGCACTCACTTGGCAGTTGTGACAGTGTGGATACCTGACAGAAAATGACTATTTTTTTTTGCGAAGATTTGGGCTTTTAAAGGCTGTGGTCTTAAACTTTTGATCAGCTGATGAGCAGCCTATTTCAGTTGTTTGCAATAAATTGCTTACTCCAATTTTTTTTTTTTTTTTTTTTTTGTCTCACTCCCATTTCTTCTTTTTGCATTTTGAAGCACTACTTAGAATCAACAGTGTAAAATGTGAATTCTTGCAATTTTCAACTGGTCTTAAAATTTTGATCAGAAGTGTACTTGTGTACACTTGGGTGTGCCTGTACTTATGCAGTGTGTTGTGTTCCCACAGAGGGAGTGTGACAGTGATGTTGAGGACATCGAGGTCAAACCAGGGTCTTTACTGCGGAGGCGTCTCAGCAGCTCCACCTAGAACACCACCAAATGTAACTACACTGACCAGCTTAAAGGGGCATAATGGTTTTCACTTATTGACTTACACTTTGCTATTTTGAGTGCTTCATGTGTGTTTGTGTGCTGTGGTGTGAGTTCTTATGTCTGCACCAGGCCCTTATGCTCACTATAGTTATTCAACATGCAGGTGTAAAATGCAGCTGTGAAATGCCTTTAGTCTCATTTATAAACCATGCATATGTACAAAAATGTTCCATACGTGACTTTCCATGTTAAGTTTGTGAACTATAAAAAGACAACTTTACATGTGAAATTGCATTCCGATTCACAAACTCTGAACTTTGTGTGTCAGGACTTTGAAAGATGAGGCAGAAGGCAATTTGAGCTCAGAGAAAAAAGTAAGGACATTTGTGGAAGTTTGTCTTTTAAAAAGAAATAACTGCACAATGGGTTTGTGCTAAAAAAGGGCTTGGAGTATATACAGTTTGGGGAAGATAAACATCCCTACGTAACAGCCCAAAAATATCGGCAGAGCTTATCGGCCATCGGTCGTGCTGTATTCTAAAACATTGGTACTGGCATCAGCCATGAAAAAAAGGTTGATCTTTAATAATCACTAAGACTGTGCTGCTCTGTGCCACTCTGTGCTGGGGTCATGCTCACACTGAGACACCAGAATGAAGCCTGTGGTTTTTAACAGGAAGTTTCTCAACCTGTATACTATTTTGAAGTCATTTTCACATCACTATCGTGGTAGCCATTGAACAAAATGTAAAGTCGGTGTCAATGCATTTTCACTTAATACTCAAACACACACACACACACACATAATCTATTTTAAAGCTGCACTGGGTAACTTTTTTCTGGCAGATGGTCTGCCCCCTGTGTGATTGTCTCGATGGAGATGTTATTGCTTTGCTTGGAGTATTGCATTTAAACTCTTTGGAGAAAAAAAAAAAGACTAGTAACAGTTTTTAAGCCATTTAACATGGTAAAAAATGGGTGGAAATTCTGGTAGACGATGCCTGACCAGCTTCGAGTAGATTATTCCTGATATGTGCATATTTTTTATATTATATTTCTTACAGAATTCTACAATTTGGAACATCTCTAGGCCAGTGGCATGTGATCTCCTCCAGCCCTGTGTAGTGTGTGGACCATACAAGAGGCCCTCCATGTGTACTGCTCTACACGCGGTGCTTAACCCCATTTTATTGGCTAAAGAGGCAAAGCAGGGTGTTACAAGTCCTACAACCCAAGCTGAGATTCCTGACCGCTGAGTCCAGACTGCCTACCATTCCCTACACAAGTGTATGGTGAAGATATGAAGCTGTGCAGATGAATCAACGCACAAGTAAACCTCTGTCTGAAGACACACCTCCTATATTCTGAACTTAAAGCTGCACTGTGAAACTTTTTTAGTACAATGTCTGTCATCTGATATCTGTCATCTTGTATCCGTGGAGATGTTATTGCTGTGCCTTGAGTAGGGTTGTCAAAAGTATCTAAATTCAGATATTAATCAATACATAAACTAGTATCGAAACTAGATACTCATTTGAGCAGGTATTGATACTAAAAAAGTCCTATTCACAGCACAGAGCTGAAACTTTCCTAAATATCTTTAGAACAATCTTGAGCTGTATCAGAACAAGTATAAGACCACATAGACTAGTATACGCAATTGGACCACTATGGAACTTACCTGGACCACTGACAGATTAGACAGATATAAAGCCACATGGTAATGGAAAACAAAGTACTATCATTTAATGTGGAACATCACATTCTATTGTCTAAAGAAAGTATTTTGCATTATCATCATGAATATTGAGTATCGAGTCTAGTCCTTAGTGTCCAAAACAAGTTAGACATTTTTGTACCATGACAACACTAGCCTAGAATGTTCCAAAAATATGGTATTAAACCTATCTACCTCCATGGATACAAGCAAGTTGCCAGGCCAAGTTACAGGTCCTAACTGTAGAGAGGCTCACAGGCTCACCTGCTCACAGTAAGAAGGTATGTTTTTCCAATGGATGTTTTAACAATAAAGACACCTGTGCTTGAATAAATGCAAGACAGATTAGTTTAATGCTTTACTATGGGACTTAAGAGGCAAAGCAATAACATCTCAACAAGCTAACGAAACAAGCAGATATTAAACCCGTCACTAGAAAAGTTCCATATTGCACCTTTAAAACCACAGCCTCTGTGACTGTTACTTTAAAGTGCCTATGACAGTTTGGACCTATTTTACTAAAATACAGTGAAAATGTCACACTTTAAAAAAAAAAAAATCTGTACTTCCTGATTGGAAATTATTACATCACGCTAGGGAATCACATAACTGTTGCCTAGCAACCATGTAATACTTTACTCTTCTATGTACACAGAAATTATCTGACAGATCAAAATATAAGAAACTTTTATTTTGTTGAAATGTTTAAAGTATCAGAAGAAATGTGTTTCTTCTAAAATGTGCTTAACTTTTAAATAGAATTCCCCCTAGTGTTATCACACTAGTGTTTTATAACTCTACTTCCTGTACTTTTCAACATATTTTTCAATTTGTCTTCACAAATTGCTTTTTGATTGGTGTAGCAAAAATGTATATATACAGGTATTATCCCACCAAATTTGAGAATAATAAAAACCTGTCATATGCACTTAAACATCATATTTTGTGTGCCAGAATTAAAGAAGGAAATATACACTATTTTACTTATGTTAAACTTTAATAGTAAAATTACAAATGTATGATAGTAAGACCAAAATTGTTTTCCAATGGAACAGGTTATGTGTGAATAAAGCTGTGTGTTATATTTGACATGTTGATCCACTGTGTGTATTCTGCCTCTCTGATGGCATAGACTTGTTCTGAATCCAGACTGAAGAGGATGAAGCACAGGCAGGAGGACTTCTTTAGCTGCACACAAACACAGTGAAGCATTAGACAGATCTAAGATTTTATAATGTCATTGTCTGGACATGTCAGACAAGCTCAGGCTACAGACACATGAAGCGATATACCAAAAATGTATAAGGTTCAAGATCAAGGTTTGAATTAGACCATCCATCTGCAAACTCTGCATATTTAGGCTGAGTTCCCAAACAGAAAACACTTATGTCATGTGGCAATACAGGAAGTGCTCCACTGTGTTTTTAAACTTCACACACATTCACTAGAATCATTTGGATGATTTCAGCCCTGGAATTGTCAATCTCTACTGAACTAAAGGTAAAAGGAGCTGTGGCACTGGGTGGAACAGAGCTTTTTAAGCTTTGGAGATGTAGACAGACTAATAATAAAATGGTTACTTAAACATGTGTGAATAAAATAAAACAACTCCAGGTATGTTTTTGAGGAAGTAACAGCATTCTAACATGGCTTAATCCATTTTGTGTAATATAGGCACTTTAAGTTTAGACTATCCATTCTTCTAAAACACAGTTAAGAACATAACATTTAATTTCACACTTTTTTCCCAGTTGGACATTCTATCTCTGAAAATAAAGTTTTACATAATGTTTAAGGTATCAGAAAAAATGGGCTTCTTTTACATTCTGCTTAACTTTTGGATAGAATTCTCCCTAATGTGATGTCATCAATATGTATAACTCTTTTCAACTCCTTACTGTCATTTTTCAACATATCTTTCAATTAAATCCTCCTGTCATGGTCGAGGAGGAGTGTATACATTACACAGATGAAAAGCATTTGGTAACAAGGATCAGTCAGTACTCCTCACTATCACCTGTACATGAGGCCAGTGGAGTACTCCTCAGTATCACCTGTACATGAAGCCACTGCAGTACTCCTCACTATCACCGTACATAAGGCCACTGCAGTACTCCTCACTATTACATGAGGCCAGTGCAGTACTCCTCACTATCATTTTACATGAGGGCGGTGCAGGACTCCTCACTATCACCTGTACATGAGGTTAGTGCAGTACTCCTTAACCTGTACATTAGGGCAGTGCAGTACTCCTCACTATCACCTGACAGCAGTGCAGTACTTAGATGGACGTCATGTCGTTGAGAGCGTGGTCAAGCTCCTCACTGATGGCTTTGTACTTGAGCTTCTGAGCGTACAGCTCATCTGTGCACAAACATGTTTGTCATAAGTCTGTCTCCACATCTCCATACCTTCACATCAGCACATATTTACATGTTGACATCTTTCCACATTCACACTCTCCACATCTCTGAACATCTCCACCTCACTTCACATCTCCACACCACCACATCTCTACATCTCTGAACATCTCCACACCTCTCAAATCTCCACATCTCTACATCTACACATCTCTCCACATCTCCACATCTCCACACCTGCACACCTCTCACATCTCCACACCTCTACATCTTTACACCTCCACATCTTCACACACCTCCACATCTCCACACGTCCACATCTTCACACATCTCTACACCTCTAGCTCTTCACACATCTCCATATCTCATCTTGGACTCACCTTCCAGATCGTCAATGGTCTTCTCCAGTTTGGCCACAGATCTCTCTGCAAACTCTGCTCGTGTCTCTGCCTGTTAGTCACAACAAATGTACAAATATTTCATTTTAATGTTACTACAACACAGACAATTCAAACTTACAAAAAGTTTGAAGTGTCTATTAAGAGGCTTATATTATGCAAAATTGACACAGGCAAGTTTTTATCCATGTTCTAATGCTGTTTCTGCCTCAAAAACATACCTGAAGATGTGTTTTGTTTCATTCACATTTATATTGTTTGCGTAATATTGGATTATTAGGCTGTTTACATCTGCAAAACTCAAAATGATCTGTTCCACATTGTGATGTCATCAAATTGTTGTAAAGTTAACAGCTATTTTTAGCCTCAATTGAACTGATTTACAATACACTAGAATAACCATAAGCTGTTGCCTTAAAAAAAGAAAAAGTTTTTGTTTTAGACATTGTTTAGTTGAGATTGCCACAGAGTTTTAACAAAGCTAAAACAGTAGATGTAACAATGACATCACTAGGTGGAACAGAGTGTTTTCAGTCTGAGAGAAAAACTAAATATGCAGGATTTGTGTGTTAAACATGTGTGAAAGAAGCAAACTCAACACAACTCCAGGTATGCTACATTTGGCTGGAGCCGAACGCTCTCTTAAAGGTCCCTTAGTCCAGTGGGACCACCGGGCTGGGGACCGGTACTGGTCCGTTACGCATTTTCTACCGGGCCGCACGAAAACAGTAAATGATTTATCAGCGACCACATTTTCTCCAACGTGACTTTTGCCCGCTCCTCATGACACACCTCCCCCCTCCCCACCTTTTTATCACCGCGGACCAGTCAATGCTTGACTGGTCCGTGGTGATAAAAATGTTGGGGACCACTGCCTTAGTCCACTTCTTTATACAGTTTATGGTGTGTCTTTACTTCTTTGAGCTTGTCAGTGAGGATCTTGATCTCTTCTTCATACTTGTCTTCCTTCTGAGAGTACTGTGAACACAAGCAGAGCAGACTGTTTCACATGTGTATAGTGGTTACCCATCAAAGGGACCTGGACAAGGGGAGGTACCTTCTCAGCCTGCGCCTCCAGAGATTTCAGGTTGTTGGTGACGTTCTTCAACTCTTCTTCCAGCTCGGCACATTTCCTTTAGCATTGGACATGAGCGAAGAGACAAAGACATGAACATCACTTCCTGTAGTGAAGTGACCAAATGATCTGAGAGTGTAGCTTACGCCTCGGCTAGCTCTGCCCTCTCCTCTGTGCGCTCTAGCTCACCCTCCACGATCACCAGCTTACGGGCCACCTGGAATCACCACACAAGATAAGTCTAGTCAGAGTTAAGTTCTTAAAGAAGCATCCAGGAATGTTAGTGTGCATGCTACAGAAGTCACTGTTCATGTGAATTGCCAATCTCTACTCAACAAATGGTAAAAGATAGAGGGCTTGAAAAATGACTGCTCTATGACATCACAAAGTGGAACAGACCATTTTGAGATTTGGGGGTCTAGACAGAGTAATAATGAAGGACTACTCAAATATGTGTAAATGAAACAAAATGAAACCCTGGGCATATTTTTAAGGAGGTAACAACATTCTAACATGGCTTAAAGCTCACAAGAGTCAACTTTGTGTAATATAGGACCTTTAATAATTTGTCAAAAAAGTATAAAAATGTAGACTAAAGGGCAGTGGAACAACGTCTTCAGTGCACAGTTAAATATATTGATCTAAACTTGATTAAGTGCTATTGATTCACAGTTCTGGAGGACTGTTCTCACAGCTTTATAAGATAATGTTTATTGGTCCCCCATTGAAAAATGTGTCCTCCGGGGGTTAGGGACAACCTTTTGGGATCAGTTATTTATTTTGAGTTTCGTTGTGCTGTGAAATGTCTCTCC
This sequence comes from Periophthalmus modestus, assembly GCA_019594935.1. Taxonomy (NCBI): domain Eukaryota; kingdom Metazoa; phylum Chordata; class Actinopteri; order Gobiiformes; family Gobiidae; genus Periophthalmus; species Periophthalmus modestus. The sequence goes on from JAIEZT010001318.1 coordinate 11,958,146, forward strand.
TGGATTCTTCTCAGTTCACATGCAGTAGCAGACTGACCACAAACTCCAATATCCGGGTGCTACATTTTGATTTGAGAACATTTGAATAACTATCCTCGACCATACTCCAGGAATCTTGTGCTGTTTAAACTAATTTTATAATCAGTGTGCAACCTGATCTAAATCAATTCCAGGTCTAATCTAGGGGTAAACCAGGTCTAAACCAAATCTGAACCAGGTCTATAACAGGACTACAGTATTACAGGTTTAATCTAGGGCTAAACGAGGTCTAAACCAGATTTAAACCAGGTCTGCAACAGGACTATTCCAGGTCTAAACCAGATCTTTAACAGGACTATTGGAGTTCTAATCTAGGGCTAAACCAGGTCTAATCCAGACCTAAAAATGAACTACATAACTTCCACTGTAGTTCTAAAAATGAAATGATCCAAAAGTGGACAAAAAAGTGGATAAGAGGCAAAGCCCAAACCGAAGAGTTGTTCAAATACTACCTGAAGGAGCTTCCGTACCACCAGTGGCACATGCACTACAGCACATGTGCCACTGGTCTAACACTGGTCCACATATAATCAGTCCAGATATTTATTACATTGTGTGGTCAAAAACCTGTACACACTCTAACATCATGCGGACCTGCCTCCCTTGTGGGGACAGTTAAACCAACAGGGTTTGAAGTTCAGATATGGGTTAAGTAGGTTAAAGAGCAATGACAGGTTTCATGGTTCTATAATTTTGACTTAATTTGATGAGATAATACCTGTTATAAATGCATATATGATAGTGGTACATCAGAGTACGTCACATATCGATGACATCACACTAGGAAGACACAGTTTGGCCTTTTCACCATTAATTAAACAAACTAAAGCTGTTTGTATGTTTTATTTTTTGTTATTGTTTTCTTTTGCTCTTTTTTCTGTTTAAATCAAAGGAGCTTTTGGCCCAGTGTACTACATGGTTGCATGGTTGCAACAGTTATGGAATTCCCTAGTGTGACGTCGTAATTTCAGTTATTAAAATTATACACTTAAAATATTCTGTCATTTTTTCTGTCACTTTTGTCACTTGTAGACTTCCTCACAGTGGGAAGATGAACTTAAACTATTACTCAAGTAAGAGTACTGTTTCTTCAATGAGTAGAAATAAAAGTATGCTGCTAGAAAAGTACTCTGCAAAGTATTTTTTTTTTTAAAGTAGCTCAAATAATAATGTAACTGAGTAAATGTAACTAGTAATATCTGTCTCTGGCAGTAACTATGGTTAAGAATAGGATCAGTCTCCAGTAAATGAATGATGTCAGTGTAATGTCCCCATAAGCCAGGGGTGTCAAACACATTTTCACCAAGGGCCACATCAGCGAAATAGCTGCTCTCAAAGGGTAAAATAAATCTAACAACTTTTTGAACTTGTTAATTAATAGTTTCTGTATTTATGACTTATTTAAGTTACAAATATTGCATATGCATTTGCCTAGATTTAAAAATATGGCTGCGTAACTGCATATCTCCTGATGAAATTACATTTTAAGACCATCATACTTTTTAATCAACCCTGTTGAGGGCCACATAAAATGATGTGGAGGGCCACATTTGGCCCGCGGGCCTTGAGTCTGACACATGTGCCATAAGCCCTGGAGACACAGTGTGTGTGAGAGACAGACCTCCTCATACTTGCGGTCAGAATCCTCAGCGATGTGCTTGGCCTCTTTCAGCTGGATCTCCTGAAGTTCCATTTTCTCCTCATCCTTCAGAGCTCTGTTCTCAATCACCTTCATCCCCCTGTAGCCAACACAAAGACCCAGAGTGGCAGAGTGGTTAACAGTCATGTCTCCTCCACCTCCTCCTGTTTAATCCACCTCCAGTCCCCTACACCTCCTCCTGTCTCACTCACCACCTTCTGTTCCTGTTTTCCCCATCTCTTACTGTCTCTTCCTACTGTCTCCTCCTCTTCCTCCTGTCTCCTCATGTCTCCCTTCACTCCCCTTCTGTCCCACCTCTTACTGTCTCTTCCTCCTGTCTCCTCCTTTTCCTCCTGTCTTGTTATGTCTCCGTTCACTCCCTTTTTATCCAGCTTGTCCTATGCTCCTGTTGCTGGTGTGCAGTAGTATTCCAGCTTTCATCAAGCAGGATTCTCATGATATTTGTGTGTTCACAAATACACAAGAATCCATCTTGAGATGGATTCTGCTGGGCCAATTTGAGCTGTAAAGTTCAAATTGGCCCAGAAGCTGGCAGACCAATGACAGAAAAACAAACGTCAATGCCGACAGACATACTTCAGCCTATTTTTGTGAAAATACAGACTATCTTGTTTGCGAAAATGTGCAGAGGAAAGCACTTGCATTTATGAACAGCGAAGATGTCTGTTCTTTTCTCTAAACTGGATGTAACAAAAGTTAGATTTTGCAGTTTGTTTCGATATTGCAAGCAGATTCAAATAATTGTCATTACGTTTCAAGTTTTTCTGATCACTTTTCTGTGAGATCCAGATGGATGTCTCTCTCAATTCAGAGTGATACACAAATCTGGTGTGATCCTGGTTACCTCTCACTCTCATCGGCCGCCTTCTCTGCCTCCTCCAGTTTCTGCAGCGCTGTGGCCAGTCTCTCCTGGGCCCGGTCCAACTCTTCTCCACCAGTTGGATCCTACGGTTCAGGGAGGCCACCTCTGCCTCGGCCTGAGCACAAGCACCTCACTCAGTCACTCAGACACTCACGTCGTTTAGGCACCAGCATACCACCGCGAAAAGCACTGTGCTACTGTGGCAGAGTGGTTAGCAGCCATGTGTCCCCTGGGGTCAGTGGCAGAATGGTTAGTAGTCCGAAAAAGCTGTGTTATTGGGGCAGACTGGTTAGATGTCATTTGTCCTCTGGAGTGAGTGGCAGAGTAGATATCAGTAATTGTATCCTCTATAGTCAGTGGCAGAGTGGTTAAGAGCCCTAAAAAGCACTGCACCTATTATTTTGTGGGCAGATTACAGCCATGGTGCCTGTCTGACATCATGGCCAAAAGGGGCTCCCAATCCTCGACAGCTGGGGGATTCAAGTTGAGCACGACAACAATGGAATGTAGCAGGCTTCGCTTACACAGACAACAGACTGCGGCTCTTTCAGTGAGAATTGAATACGGTGAAGAAATGATCAAACTTTTGTAACCAAAAAGTATACGTGGAAATAACTACTCACATCAGCTGCCTTCTTGTCAGCCACCTCCAGCTTCTCCTGAGCATCTTTCAGAGCCTCTGAGTACTTGTCCAGCTCGTCCTCTGTGGATTTTAGCTTCTTCTGCATCTGAAGCAGCTCATCCTCGTGCTACATATGGTATGAGCAGGATTATGGTTCACAAAGTGGATAAATATGGTCTACCACACAGAAGGTAGAGCTCACCTGTTTGCTCCTCTCCTCCGCTGCCTTCTTGTCCGATTCGGCCTGCTCTGCCTGGTCCAAGGCATTCTCCTTGTCCAACTTCAGCATGAGCATTTTCTTCTTGATGGCCTCCATTTTGAGTGTGGGGCTTGGATCTCAGGCAGAGGACGAGTGGTTGTGGGCTCAGAAGATGGTTGTGAACAGTGACAGTTTGAAGTGCATTCGACAGTGATCTTTATGTCCCCGCTCTGGCCCCTCCCACTCCCCCACACCGCACTGAGCTTTGGAGATGCTCAGTGTCAAAGACTAATTATTGTTCTTCTATTTTGGGCAAACTAGGGACCATGTTATTGTAGTGCATTAAGTGGCAGCTGTTACTGTCAAAAATGTTCATCTGCTCTGTTCCCAGAAAGTGAAACTGTGGTTACAGGATAAATTGTAACTTTTCCCAAATATATTCAAAACAAATTATATTGCTCAGCCTTTAAGGTGGAGTTGTATGTATACTGCTCTCTTACTTTAAAAAAAAAAAAAAAAAGTCACTACAATCACGACTGAACCTGCAGATAGAGGACACATTTTTCTCATTCTTAGTATATGGACAGACCATGCCTCATGTGAAAGCTCAGAACCTCCAGAATTCACTCACTGAGCTACAGAAGCTGCAGAGGCTGCACTAGCGGCGATTAATGATTGGCTACAGGTGCTGGGGTCTCAGTAGTCATGATTCAGATCAGACAAAAATTTTAATTCAAATAAACTGGATTTCAACATTGAAACTGGCAACTGAAATGAGATACTAGTGTGAGGCTCCTTCTGCATTCTGATTTGAACATGTTTACTTCATATCTGAGATAGGTTAAGTTCATCAAATTTAAAATCTAAATATAGTCCCCTTAAGGTAATATTAATTAGAATGTCTCTGGTTTCCATGTGAATGTACAGCTAAAACCAGAAGCTTACATACACTATATAAAAAGACACATGCACTTTTTTCTCACTGTCTGACATGAAATCAGACTAATCTTTTACTGTTTGAGGTCAACTAGGATTACCAGAATTATTTCTATTTGCTAAATGCCAGAATAATGAAAGATGTTTTGTACAATTTTTCATTACATTCATCAAAGTCAGAAAAATCTAATGCTTAAATGCATTATTATGCATTACTATGCATTTAAGCAATTTGGGAAGACCCAGATGATGATGCCATGTCTTTAGAAGCTTCTGATAGGTTTATTGACAACATTAGAGTTGACTAGAGACACACTTGTGGATTTATTTGAAGATACACCTTAAACACATTGCTTCTTTGTGTAACATCATGGGAAAGTCAAAGAAAGTCAGCCAAGCTATCTGGAAGAGAATTGTGGACTGGTTCATCTTTGGGTACAATTTCCAGATGCATGCCATGCTCATCTGTCCATTTGAGTTGTATTTGTCTGTATTTGAAGGCACACCTGAAACACCTACATTACGTTAAAGTCAAAAGAAATCAGCCACATATCAGGAAGAGAATTGTGAACTTGTACAAATCTGGTTCATCCTTAGATGCAATTTTCAGGTGCCTGAAGTTGCCACATTCATCTGTTCAAACAATTATACGCAATGTCCATAGGAATGTCCAGGCATCATACTACTCATGAAGGAGACAGGTTCTGTGTCCCAGAGATGAACGTGCTTTGGTCTGAAATGTGCATATCAACCGAGAGGACTGGGGCATTTCACAAAATAGATGGGATCATGAGGGAAGCTTATTATGTGGAAAAAATGAAACAACATCTCAAGACATCAGCTAGGAAGTTAAAGCTTGGGTGCAAATGGTCAATGACCTGAAGCATACTGTCAAACTAGTTACACAGTGGCTTAAGGATAACAAAGTCAGTGTTTTGGAGTGGCCATCACAAAGCCCTGATCTCTATTCCTAGTCCTATTGAAAATGTATGGGCAGACCTGAAAAGACATATGCGAGCAAGGCGGCCTCAACCTCAACTTGGCTCAGTTACACCAGTTCTGTCAAAGAAAATCCTGCCAACTATTATGAGAAGCTTGTGGAAGGATATCCAAAATATTTGACCTGCGTCATACAATTTAAAGACAATGGTACCTAATACTAATGAAATACGTAAACTTGTAAATGTATCTAGACTTTGAAGAAAATAATAAAAAAAATGTCCAAAAAATTCCTTCTCATTATTCTGACATTTAGCAAATATAAATAATGTTGGTAATCCCAAAATGATATAAAACAGAAAAAGTTTAGTCTGATTTCATGTCAGTAAAAAAAATGAAAAAAGTGTATGTGTCTTATTTTATAATGTATGCAAACTTCTGGTTTCATCTGTATGTATACTTTGAAGTAAAACAATTCTGGAAACTATTTTATAAAATTTGCCACAGACCTCCTTAATACAGCTTTACTAGTTAGGACATGAGCCAAGTTCCCTAGTGTGCATTCATTTGGCCTCATTTGGTCCCTGGGCCAGTAGGTGAATGGCCAGTCTGGAGGCCCTCCAGACTTACCTTAACTTTAGCTAGGACCACATTATACCAAGAGCAGCAGACAGACCAAGACTGTGCCCCATGGTCTCCTCCTCCTCCAGGCTCTAGCTCAAGACCACAGGTGCCACGTTATCACTCTTGTGTTGTCCCTCAAATAAACTGGGGAGAGAACTCTCGGCTTTGGCCAACTCACATCACACTGGGCAGATAGGGTCAAATTGGATCTAGTGAACCAGCTCATGGCTTTTTTTCATGTACTTATTAGGGAAAGAGATGGTTATTCAGTGAAAAATGAAAGCACAAAATCACATTAAAAAGCAAAAACAGGTTTAACAAAGATTATTATGGTCTATTCGTTAAAGCAACTAAAACCAATATAGCAGCTGGTACGTGTGTGCCAAAAAGCTACCTATACTTTGCAACTTATCAACATTCCCTGCAGGGGGGATGCTAATTGTAGGCATGCTCTGTCTGAGGCTTTTTTAGACTTTAGTCTTAATTTTATTTCAACACAATGTGGCCATAAAGAACTGACCTAGCTGGAACTGCAAAAGGTGGACTGATTTGTGCTTCTAAACAAGTCCCTCTCAAATAACATTACAGTCATGAGGTAGCTAGCACAAGCTAGCACAGTCAACAGTTTTTCAGTTGGGTACTCACCTTTATTATTGAAAATGAGGACCATGCACACATATTGATCAAAGGCTCCTAGAAATGTGTTGTTTCAATTAATTTCGTATTTTTTACTTGAATTTTCAGGCAATCTTAAAACGTTTTATACTCTGTTTACTAATGTGTTCAGTGGGTCACTGTGCTAACTGTTGAACTTGCTATCATACACATACATGTAAAAAACAAAACAAAACAAAACAAAACAGCAGTATCAACATGGCCACCAGAAAAGGTTTAGCTGAGATCCTATTATAAAGTCTATGGATGGTATTGATTTAAAGGAATGTCCCTGGGGCTAGTGGAGCTGCTCAGTCACCGCTCATTCTTACTCGAGTGTGACACGTGATGAGGTCTGAAGTGTGGAGGTTTCATATGACACACATTATAAGTATTACTTGGTTTGGTGGGATAGTAGACCTGTGGTAAATATTTATCATAGTTTTACATCACTCAAACACCAGTTTGTTAAAGAGGGGGTGTTACACTTCTATGGGTATTAACCGGTAACATGTAACATATTTAGATCACCATGTTGCTTTTTATTGTTTTAAAAATACTAAATGTGCCAAAACACTTTCATTTTTGAGGCTCTGAGTCAAAGTTCAGCCCTTATAGCTAAGGAGGGTTCGAATAGGACCTGGGAGAGATCAATAAAAGACTCAAACAAGTTTTTGAACAACATCATAACATGATAGAAATCATGAAAAAAAAAAAAAAAGTTGAGAGCTGAGTTCTAAAATGAAATCTGTCATGAATACACAAAATTACATTTAAAATGCATGGACAAGGAACACATTTGTTGGACAGTTTGAACATTAATTTCATTATATAAAGGTGTAATTTATTTTTATTTGTTAAACTATTGTATAAATTAAGCGAGCTTTGGGTTTTGGTCTTTTTTACAGTATGGCTGCTACATTAAATTGTGGAAAAACCTCATATCACATATGCTGCCCATCTTGGGGGAAGAATAATCATTAACAAAATGGTCGATCTGTAGAAAACTAGGTAAGATTTGTATAAATATCTTTAAGAAACATACAAACTATGTTTGTATGATTCTTAAAATTAACACATAAAAATACAGCTTCCAATTCAGGTTCGAAGTGCGCTTGTGCAAGTGTTAGTGCAGTCTAATGGCTCTAGATTAGATTAGATTAGATTAGATTAGCCTTTATTGTCTCCCTTAGGAGAAATTTGTCTTGGGACAGGGGGCTCATGCCACATTTAAAAAAGACTCATACATGCATGACACACACAAAGGACACATCAAGAAGAGAGCCCTTCTGCCTAAGGTGCCAAAGGACACTGCACCCTCCCTGAAGCCCATAGTTGTCTATTGCCCACATACATATACACATATATACCCATTCCCCTATATACACACACACACACACATATATATACACATCCACACACATATATATATAGGGGCAATGGCTTTTCTTAGTTCTTATCTGTTTCTGAACCTGCTCCTCTGGGTGAAGGCCTCATGGAGAGGGTGTGACTCATTGTCCATGATTGCTCTGCTCCACCACATCTTCCACGGGAGCCAGTGGAATATGTGGTGGAGGTTCTCCATCTCTGACCTAGTACAAATGCAATTTGAATATGATAAAATATTTTTTGTGTGCCAACTTTAGTGAAACAAATTAAACAAGTGAAAACTCCAAAAGAGTTTTGCTGTGGTGATTTCTGTAGCCTCATTGTCTGTGTGGAGTGAGAGGAGTGTCTGGTGCCGGGGGTGTAATGCTATCCTGGCCCTGGCCTCCTCATGGGCCTATTATGGGCTGCTCTGGGGATTGAATGGAAGAATGCGTTACAGGAGCGGTGACTCTGTGGCTTAGGCCTTTGGGGGTATATATAAAGCAGACTTGGCTGACATTGTCCTGAGGATTATCATAAAAGAAAGGAGGGGAGTGTGCCCCCTACTCACTGTACAGTTGTTATCCTTTTCAATACAATAAAAAAACATATAATTTGGGAGAATGAAGTAAAAAATAAAATAAAATCAGATTCATTATGAATATAGAGCCACTTAAAGCCACAGTATGGAAGTTATTAGGCAAAAGTAAAAGCATGTTTTTCATTTTGGTTGTGAGAAAACCTGCATCTGGGCTTGGATCTCCACAATCTCTCACGAGGGCCTCCTCCTGCTGTTTCCATGGAAAAGTTGTTCATTTAGCTATAATATTCCACAGTATTGCATAAACCGTATCTAGCTCCATGGTGAATATTCCAAAGTATCGTAGTATCATTAACTTTCTATTTCGATGGAATCAAGCCACCTCCAAAAGTTACATACTGTACCTTTTTAAAGCATCAAAAAGTAGATTAGTAGTAGTAGATTACTGATTTGATTTTTACTGTACTGTAAAAAACATCTCTCTCTCTCCTCTCTATGGGCCTTTTTTACACACACACACATGCCCCAAATACTCCAATGACCATGGGCACCACTGAGGCCTTCACCTTCCAGGCCTTCTCCAGCTCTTCTTTGAGCCCCTGGTATTTCTCTAGTTTCTCATGCTCCTTTTTCCTGATGTTTCCATCGCTTGGTACTGCGATGTCCACCACAACTGCTTTGCTCTGTTGTTTATCCACCACCACTATGTCCGGTTGGTTCGCCATCACCATTCTGTCAGTCTGTATCTGGAAGTCCCACAGGATCTTGGATCGATCATTCTCCACGACCTTTGGCGGTATTTCCCACCTTCACCTGGGGGTTTCCAGTCTGTACTCTGTACAGATGTTTCTGTACATTATGCCCGCCACTTGGTTATGCCGCTCCATGTATACTTTCCCTGCCAGTATCTTACACCCTGCAATTATGTGCTGGATTGTCTCAGGGGCCTCTTTGCACAGCCTACACCTTGGGGTCTTGTCTCTGTGTGGTAGATCTGGGCCTCTATCGCTCTTGTGCTCAAGGCCTGCTCCTGTGCAGCCAGGATGAGTGCCTCTGTGCTGTCCTTCAGTCCAGCTTTCTCAAGCCATTGGTAGGATTTCTTGATCAGCCACTTCAGTTATGTTCCGGTGGTACATACCATGCAGGGGCCGGTCCTTCCATGATGGCACGTCATCTGTTGGGGCCTTGTCCTGGATGTACTTATGGATCTTGGATGTTTCATCCTGTATGTACATGTATATATATATATATATTATATATATATATATATATATATATATATATATATATATATATATATATATGTGTGTGTGTGTGTGTGTGTGTGTGTGTGTGTGTGTGTGTGTGTGTGTGTGTGTGTGCGCGTGTGTGTATTAACATTTCAAAAGATCAGGCTTGTGGATTTTCTGTTTGTAATAGTCTCGTTTAAAACACACACGGGTACTTCTCTCCATTTGAGGTTTTATCGTGCACCTAGATCTCTCAGCTGTCAATCATATTTGAAGAGTGGAGAGAGACAATGGGCACAAAAAGATGAAAGAAAAGAGAATTGGGGCATGGTCGAGAGAAAAAAAAAAAAGCCCATATATGAGATATGAACTCTGCTCAGCACAGAGACGCACACTAGAACGCACCAGTCATACAAGGTGAACTTTATTCCACATTTATGCAGCATGCTCACAAAACAAAGTCTGTATTATTTGTTATTGCCACTTGTATAAGATTTATCACATCAATATTAAATAACAGGCCTTTAAATAGAAAAGCACATTCACACATAATGGCTCAGGTTTATATTGCACTTTCAAGGTTCTCCAAGCACTTGACGTGAGTCCATGTTTCACTCTCCCTCAGTTTCACTCAGTCAGTCTTTAGCTACCTCTGAACCACAGCCACTGGGGAAGACTGGCCACATTAACCCACAGGCACAGAGACTGCAGTGCCTTGCCCAAGGACACACTACCAGTAAGCAATGCAGGCAGCAGGAGTTGAACTGGAAATCTTCAGTTACATTCTCAGTATATAGAAATTGTAAATACAAAAATGAAATCATACTTATATTCTATCACTAAATTAATGGTTCTCTCTGGAACACTTGTGCAGTGACAGTTGTCAAACCTGATTGTCATTGCCAGGTCCATAAAGGACCTATCCCTTTGTGGGAACACACTGCCCCTGTACCCTTGTACCCACCCCTGTACCCACCCCTATACCCATGTATCCCTTTACCCCTATACCCGCCCCTGTATCCACCGCTGCACCCACCCCTATACCCCTGGGCCACTGTACCTGCCCGTATAATCCTGTTACCCTAATCCCCACCCACAGTTTAATCATAAGACCTACAAATATGTGATGTGTTCTTTCAAACTTTGGCATTTAGACCCTCACAGGCCAAGCTCTGACTGATGTGATGACGAGACAGTATGATGGAAGGACAGTATGATGGAAGGAGGAGGTATAATGGAAGGAGGAGGATGTGAAAAATGAGAGGAGGCTGAGTGTTGCAGAGGAGGATGGGGCACATGGCTCAGCAGAATGGTAGAAAGTACATATTGGTCTCTAAGAGGCAGTGACTAGTGATGGACGATAATCCTGATTTGTGATTTGTTCTGATACCACGTAATACTGACCAATACTGATCCCAAAGAGTTTTGTATAAATATGCACTGATAGTTTCAATTATTATCCATTGGAATTATCTTTTGTGTGCTCCTCCAGCCCTGCTCAAACTTTTCAAATATAAGCAGCTGTACTGAACAATGAGCTGAAATATAAATTACGTATTTCAAAATTGATTACAGTTTGAGAATTTTAAAGGTGTTAATATTTATGCATTAGAATTGATATTGTTCAAAACCTTGGCAGTATTGAAATATCAGTATTTTGGTATGGATCTGCCCATCACTAGCAATAACATGACGTGGAGCTTCATTATAGAAGATCAGGAAGTTTGTGGTAGGCATGTATTGTAAAGTCTATGGTGGTGCTGATCCTGAGAGAACATCCAGTGTGTGGACTGTGCAGGGGGTCAGACCTGTGAGGCTGCCTGGAGATCTGGAACAAAAGTACAACCATGTCAGTGACACTGCTCAGCTCTGCTCTCACTCACTATGTTTACATGCACAGAAAACTCTGAGTGAGTGAACAACCAATTCAACAATTCAAATAGTTTTTGCCTTCACAGACCACTCTTGTCCCGGTGTACAGCTGGTCAAAGAACTGAATAGGTGTGAAAGGGGGGCTATGAGATGTTAAGGGGTGGCTAATAATTTAGCATTAGCACTAAAACCCTTGCAGGTATATTCGCTAATAAAAACACTTTTGGCAGAAATAGATGAGCAACATTTACAATGAGCATTTGATTTTCAGTCATGTGGTAGAGGCTGTAGTCTGTCATCTCTGCTGATCTAAAACAAGTGAGTACACAGTTTCTCTCTCTCTCTTTCCTAGTCTGCGCTGTATGTAAATTGGACGGTGTTTTTACATGCAGCAGGTATTCAATTATACAGTATATTGCTTTCTCCAGATGAGTAATTGGGATCTGAACCACACCCTCAATCGTAGTTTCTGGGTTTACTGGATTTTGATAAAATGGTTTAAAATGGACTAGGCTAGTCTAGTTCTCTGTTTTTCCTGTTTTTCCATGTTCGTCTCTCACCTTTGAACCTGTCAGCTGGCTTGTCGTCCTCCTCCTCATCTGTCACCACCTCCATCTCTTCATCACTGGCATCCTGCAGCTCCTGACTCTGCCAGCGCACAGTGCACACCTTCTGCAGAAGAACACACAAGGTTCATAGAACAGTACAGAGGGACACATACAAGGCCCATAGAACAGTAAGGCAAACGCCGATGCTAAAGGGATACAACAAGAGAGAATATTTTATGTTTTATCTGCGAGCCAGATACAATCATCAAAAGAGCCATACGTTCCTGACCCCTGATATAGATGAACTCAGATCTGTGACAATCTCTTGGACCGTTTTGTCATATAACTATGCAAAGTTAGTCAGCTCTAAATGCCTAGGTGGCTGCAGGGCTGTTATTTGCGTTGTGGAATTGATGGCATTTTTAATGCCCTGAATCTTGTCATTAAAGGATACTGCAAACTCATTGCATGTCCAAAGTGTGTCATCTGTTGTGGGTGGGCTCGCTGACATGCTTAAGTCAGATCAAATGTTTCAAGGACAGAACTGAGCTCTTTAGCGTTTCTGTCAAACACATTATCCACATGTACATTGAGTATGGAGGGTGATTGTTTTCGTTCCATTTTAAATCAAACATACTCAAAACAAAAACACCCCAACTAAATTATCTCTAAAAAAATGCACACACACCACCACCCACTAGAATTGCATTACCTGTGTTTTTGTCTAGCCATGTTTTGCTTACAAGCATAAAGTCAAGATTAAAAGAAGGGATAATATCATTAATTAAAAATGACTTGTTACATAAAGATCTGACATTGAGCACAGCAAGTTTCAGATTAGTTTCTGTAGGACTGGAATGTGGGAATGTGTACTAAATTTCTCTGATTGGACAGTCTAACTGTCCTTCTGTTAATCAGTCTACATGGTGTAACGGTAGATAGCTCCATCACAGGGCCTCAGTATGACATTATCTTTATCATGACTGTATGTCCTGGGAGATGAATGCATCACTTGGGAAGGTGGTGGTGCTGCTGACTTGTTCTCGGTGGGAGGTGGTGGTGTTGCCGAATTTCTTGCCGGGGGAGATGGTTGTGGTGCTGGTGGTGACTTCTTTGCTGGGGGAGGTGGTTGTGGTAGTTCGCACATTGGCTCAGTCTCTGGCTGGCACAACAGGGATGCTTCTCTCATTCCTCTTTTCTCTCACTGGCCCAGGACCCTGTCCAGGCCAGTGCCCCAGAGCGTGGAGGAGGTTATCCATGAGCATCAGCACTCTCACTCCACCAGGTGCGGGCCATTTCCCTTGAACAGGTCCTTTCGTTTACAGAATAGATCAAAGTTTTCAATATAGTGCAATCCTCTGGCCACTCACATGTTGAACAGCCATGTGTTCAGCTGAAACAGCCGGGTAAATTTGTTCATATTCCTTCTGTCTATGCTAGGATGAGGTCCACTTAATGTCTTAATGTCTTAACCTCCACTCAAGCTCCTCGAATAATTTAATGAAATCCCTTTTCAAGATTTCAGTCTGTTCCATTCTGTGTCAACTGCACCCACATGCGCAACTAGTTGTTTAACTCTTTGGCCATTTTCTGTGTGACAGTGGTAAAAAAAAAAAAAAAAATCAGTTTGTAAGCTGTATTTTGGGTGATGTAACTATATTAGCATTGTCTTTTATCACTTGATGCATTGGCTTGGCATTCTTGTCTTTACAAAGTTTTGGAAAAGACACCATATCACACAGGTTTAAGTTAAAAGTAGCAGTTTTTTCACTCTCTTTTCTGATAGTAACTGTGTTCTGCTTACCACTGGAAGTCACAGGAAGCGGCCGATAAAGTCCGTTTTCAGATAACAAAATAAAACATATATCTGTGCTTGTAGCTCATTAATTTGTTGTTGACAGTTCTGACAGCGTTCACAGAAAGAATTCCTTTGGTTTCTTCACACAATGTTCATACAGAGCAGTACACAAGCACACACACACACACACACACACACACACACACAAGGCTCATACAGAGCAGTACATACATAAAGCTCATACACACACGAGGCTCATACAGAACAATACACTGTTATATGTTTAAAGGAGTTACATTTCTGGGTATAGCTGCGCCCTGTGTGGCCGCGGACACATTGATGAGATGGCGCATCTGTTGTTCCAGGCGTGCACGCTCTCTCTCACTCTGTTTGAACCTGCGTTCGGCATCTCGCAGCCGCAGCAACTCATCCTGGAGCAGGCTGTGCTGCCTCTGGAGCAGAGCCAGCTCTCCAATGGCCCCCACCTCCGGACTGTCCCCGTCCCTCCTGAGGCGCCACTCCTCCTCTGGCTGCAGCAGCAGCTCTAGAATGGAGTCCTGTTTGATCACAGCCCCCTGCTCAAATGTGAAAGCACAGGCTTTGTAAGAAGATAAGTTCAATCATTTTGAAAGTTTCAGGTCTTCTGTCAGCTAGACACCAGTAAATTGTCCAAGAACATAATTTACCTGGAGTATAAATAAGCCTGAGCCTCTTTGACCTCTAGAAACACTACAGTCTGTTTTGACCAATACTAACAAAAATAAATACTGTACCTCAATATTTTTTGCATCTTGATAACAACATTCAGACAACACTTTAACATTGTACCAAGAATGTGCCAAAATGTGCCTGTAAAAGCCATAAAATTACCCACAAATGTACAGAAATTTAAATTTAAAATATTACACTAAAAATGTTTCTGTCTCTTTGAGATACAGAGATTTTTTATAATTTTTAATTTTAGATCATCGACCCATTTTCTTCTGCTTTATCCGGGGTCGGGTTACGGAGGCATCAGTTTCAGCAGGGAGGCCCAGACTTCCCTCTCCACACACACTTCCTCCAGCTCTTCCGGAAGGATTCCGAGGTTTTCCCAGGTCAGCCGAGAGACAAAGTCCCTCGAGCCAGTCCTGGGTCTTCCCCGGGGCCTCCTCCCAGTGCGACATGCCTGGAACACCGCCCTAGCGAAACGCCCAGGAGCCATCGGGAACAGATGCCCGTGCCACCTGAGCTGGCTCCTCTCAAAGTGGAGGAGCAGTGGCTCTACTCCCAGTTCCTCACCCTATCTCTAAGGGAGCACCCAGCCACCCTGCGGAGGAAACACATTTCGGCCGCTTATATCCACCTTCTTATCCTTTCGGTCATTACCCAAAGCTCATGACCATAGGTGAGGGTAGGAATGCCGATTGACCAGTAAATTGGGTTTGCTTTCTGACGCCCCCCTGTGGGCTCACCAACTGCAGAGGGTTTCATAAATATTGGGTGCGAGGAGGATTGGGAAGCAGTCGAGGAGGGGTGTCTCGGTGACTCAGTCCACAGACAGAGCATTATAGATCATATACTCAATCTTCTAATTCTAATAATCTCCAAAACAACAGTTACTCATTTTTCAATATATCTTCCACCCCTAGTTATACTGGGACACAGGTTACATGCCTTTGTACAGGCTGACCAGGTTACAATGTTTAACAAATATTATGCATTATGTGTAGTGCTATTAGTCTTTAAACATGCTCTTAAGTACTTTTGTTATGGCACCTCATGTTTTACAACTTAAAATAATGATTTCTTCTGGTAATAGACACCTTGTATTCAGGGCCAGCCCAGCCTATAAGCAGCTGCTTAGGGCCCCGAGGCCAGCAGAGGGCCCCCCAAGAGTCCATACATTTATATTGAAAATAATAAATCACATTTTATTGGAGATAGGGCTTATGTGTTTAAAGCAGCCTAAATATCTCTCTCAAAAAAATTACATTTGTTTTATACCTATAGTAGCAAAATATCTGCTGCTGCCTACGTTTGTTTTTGAGCTGGGCAGAGGTGAGGGCAGCTATGTGTTTACACTGGTGCAAGGAGCCTTTATAATGTAAATTTAAGCCCACTGTTGCCAACTGGAACATATTAAAATCCATTAAAAATTTGTCTAGAATTTCAAAAATCTTGACCCCCCTTATACATCTGTCTACTGTTATTGTGACTATGGTAGTTGTGACATTCTGGATGTTTTCAGTCTGATGTTGGTCATATAAATACAAATACAACTAGTCAAGGTGATGAGAGCATAGTCATAATGTTGTCAAATGTGAATCACCAAGAGCTGAGCCAGGAGGCATCCGCTGTTGGAGGGCCCAGAGACAAATTCAGCTTAGGGCCCCCTGAAAGCTAAAGCCGGCCCTGCTTGTATCTACTGTATTTCTACAATACTGGGAACTGGGGTTATGATTCCATCTACTGGCACTGGAAGGAATTACATTGAATAATCGCTCAACAACTAGGGCTATTAACCTTTTCCGACATGCAGTTGCAATAGACACAATTTTAACTTACTAAACAAAGATTCATTAAACAACTGTGAATACAGCAAAATATACTGTTTTTGACAAGGGAACAACGTCACAAAATGGTTACAGAGGGGGTATTTTACTTCTATGGGTTAGCAATGTATTTACATCAACATGCTACCTTTTATTGTTTACAACAACGTATTAATATGTTTTAAGTTTCACTGCCATTTTTGATCCACTCCCTTTGCCCCCTGCACTAAGTCACTCTTCCCTCACAGCTCTATCAAAGCACAATCAGCGTGCATCCGCTAATGAAACTACTGCACTGGTTTGTGAGGTTGTCAAGTACAATTTTGTATATTGTATTTATGGATAATTGTTATGTGGGAGCATGGGTGATGTAGAGGCATGTGGGCTGAGCATTGCAAAAAGATTTTGTCTCTTAGTATCTAGATTTAGTCTATTTTGCATTATGCATATTTGCAATATGTATCCTTTAACACAGGAGTGGCAGAGATGTAAGCACAACTGCTTACTGAAATCTTTACTCTTTCTTGATGTCTTTTCATGGTTTCTCACATCATCCTCACATAAGGTTATCTTGGTCACAACACCAGGTGTCTGGGTCTGATAACTGTGAGTCCCTCTTCATGTAGCAGTGACAGAACTAGAGACAGGGACTTACCTGCAATGCATGGAGGCCTATGCTGAGGCTCAGCAGTCTCTGGCAGATATCCTGTCAACACATGGACAACTCTTAAGGTTATCAGATGGTAGTAGTAGTATTGATTTCACTCACAGTTACCTCACTCAGAACAGCCAGGATCATGCAGTTTCTGCCCCATAAGGAATTGAAAGCAAGTAGTGCCCTTGTGAGTTATGAGTTAAGACTGTATGTACTTTCACTGGACTTTTTTAGACTCAGTATATTGAATGTATATTGTTTTGTGTCCTTAAAGGTACTGGAACTGCATGATTCCATGGAAATAAAAAGTTAAAGGGGCTAAATTGACTCTTGTGAGCTTTTAGACATGTTATAATGCTCTTACCTCCTAAAAAACACACCTGGAGTTGTGGTATATTTCATTCACAGGTTTGAGTAATCCTTTAGAATTAGTTTGTCTACATTTCCAAAGCTCAAATTGCTCTGTTCCACCTGGTGACGTCGTGGTATGTAGTGGTAGTTTTCAAGTTAACAGCTCCTTTTACCTTTAGTAGTTTTGAGATTGGCAATTCCAGGGGTGAAATCATCCAAATGATTCTAGTGAAGGTCTATGAAGTTTAAAAACACAGTGGAGGACTTGGAGGACACGAGGTGGAACAGACTGTTTTCTGTTTGAGAGAAGAAGTCCTAAATATGGAGGATTTGTGTGTTAATCTTGTGAGTAAAACTAAACAAAACTACAAGTATTTGGGACAACATTATAACATAGATCAGAAAATAGTGCAATATAGGCCCTTTAATACCATGCTTCAGAACATTCTCTAGGGAGATGAATATGTTGTCTGCCATACTGTGGAAAATTATAGACAATGGAGTAAGATTTTGATGGCAACAAACAGGTATGTTTTTCAGCACAATAACCACATGCTTTATAAAAACAAACAAACAAACAAAAAAATATTAACATCACAGAAGAGGAGCCACACACAGGAGAGTGGTTTTGCAGCTCACCTTGTGCATATGAGCCCCATTCAAAGTCACTTCCCCATGACCTGAGGAACAGAAACACACAGTGTCAGTATCATCTTATATTGTGTAGAAATGTTTAGTAAAGCCAAAAGCAACAGTATGTAACTTTCTGAATATGGCACATCACCTGCATGATTACCTAGAAATAGAGGTAAACCATACTTTGGAACATTGTCCATGGAGATAGACATTTTTCCATACTACTACTATCAGGTTTGTGGAGATGGAAGAAAACATGTTTTTCAATACTAAATACACTACTAAAATTAAAAATTATTTTGAGGGGGTGGGGGGTATTTATTCAGTTACAGGTGTTTCATGTTTTAAAAAGATACCATACTGTGGAACATTCAGGCAAGTGCAAGAACATCTCCATGGAGACCAGCAGGTGGCAGACCATCCAGAAGATAATTAGTATATTACTAGTAACTAATAGGGTCTAGACTAGGCATTACAATAATATATACTGGATAATGCTTTGTGAATTCTAAGCTGCTGTCAACATTGTGATTAGGTTGGAATGTCCATAGCCTAAAATGTTATTGATTCTTGAGGTTTCATAGATGGACAGAGCCAGGGTACTCACACATAGGGCCGTGTTCTGGAGTGGAGCTGCCAGACGAGCCCAGGAGCAGCTCACTCAGCGTGTCCACTGTGGATAACATAATATTATACACTTATTATCAACACTCTTAGTATCAACAATCTTATTATCAACACCTTTACTATTAACACTCTTACTATCAACACTCTTAATATCAACACCTTTATGGTCAACACTCTTATGATCAACACTCCTTTGATCAAAACTGTTATTATCAACAGGTACTTTGTTCACTATAGAAATATAATAATATAATAATAAATACCCATGTTCACATCTTAATAAAATACATACGTGAAGTAAGACAGGCTCATCCATCCATGACTCAGACACAGCTGCCTCAGGGTTTATGGGACATAGCACCCCCAAGTTCAGATTCAATGTAAAGTCTATAAGTCTCTGGTGAAAGTCTCTGGTGGCAGTAAACTGGAACTATTCTTCTTCGGTGCACATGTATTTATTCTCCTAATACAGTTGAACCCAGAAGTTTACATACACTATATAAAAACACACATACTCTTTTTTTTTTTCTCACTGTCTTACATTACATTTTCTGTTTTAGGTCAATTACGATGAACAAAATTATTTCTATTTACTAAATGCCAGAATAATGAAAGAAGGATTTTTAAGAAGAATTTTTCATGACTTTCTTCAAAGTCAGAAGTTTACATACAGTAAGATTGCTATGCATTTAAACAATGTGGGAAAACCCAGATGATGCCTTTGGATGCTTCAGATAGGTTTATCGACAACATTTGAGTTAATTAGAGACACGCCTGTGCATGTATTTGAAGAAAAGAAATCCTGATCATTCTGGTTCATGCTTGGGTGCAATTTCTAAATCCCTGAAAGTGCCATGTTCATGAATTCGAACTATTATACGCAAGTATAAACATCATGGGAATGTCCAGCCATCATTTCGCTTAGGAAGGAGATGGGTTCTGAATCCCAGAGATGAATGTGCTGATATGTAACCCACGAGCAAAAGCAAAAGGCTTTGTGAAGATGCTGGCTGAAGCTGGTAAGGGTGTGTCATTATCCACAGAGAAACGAATACTATACCGACATGGTCTTAAAGGCCAATCTGCCAGGAAGAAGCCATTACTCCAAAAGAAACAGCCAGATTACAGTTTGCAAATGCACACAGGGACAAAGACCTTAATGTTGGGAGACATGTCCTGTGGTCTGATGAATCTAAAATGGAACTTTTTGGCCCTAATAAGCATTGTTACATTTAGAGGAAAAAGGGGAAGCTTGCAAGCCTAAGGACACACCATCCCAACTGTACAATATGGAGGTGGCAGCATCATGTTGTTGGGGTTGTTTTGGCTGCAGGAGGGACTGGTGCACTCCACGCAATAAATGGCATCAAGACGAAAGAACAATATGTGGAAATACAGAAGCGAGACACCGAAGTTCAAGGTTAGGTGCAAACGGGTTTTCCAAATGGACAATGACCCGAGATCTTCCTTGGTTGCGTACCTGCCTTGGTTGCATACCTTCCTTGGTTGCATACCTTTCTTGGTTGCGTACCTTCCTTGGTTGCCTCCAGCAGCAGTCGTTCAGCCCGTGGTGCCTGCAGTGTGTCTGCCCTGAACAGAGAGCGTGTGTTGGCAGAGTGCAGGCTCTGGCCACTGCTCAGCTCTGACAGCTCAGAGAACAGTGCTAC
The DNA here is from genome assembly GCA_019594935.1 of Periophthalmus modestus. Taxonomy (NCBI): domain Eukaryota; kingdom Metazoa; phylum Chordata; class Actinopteri; order Gobiiformes; family Gobiidae; genus Periophthalmus; species Periophthalmus modestus. The sequence continues at coordinate 11,978,507 of JAIEZT010001318.1, forward strand.
CCTCTGGTGGAGCAGGTCCAGCACTTCACTGTCCTTGTGCTGCAGATCAGCTGTGGAGAGAGAGTTTAGGTTTGGACATGAACATTTGAGTGAAAGCAGCTGAGATCCTAAGACATGTTCTCTGACCTTTGAGCCTCCTGATGCGGGCTTTATGTTCGGACTCTATCAAAGGAAACTCCTCTCTGGAAGGGCACCTGGAGCCAAACACAAGGGAAAGGGACATTACACCTGGCAGTCCATAGACTGCAGCACAGAGACTGGCGCAGAGACTGGCGCAGAGACTGGTGGGCAAAGACAGGATCTCATAGCCGGAAGTCCATAGACTGGAGCACAGGGACAGGCAGGAACACAGGGATAGACAGAAGCACAGAGACTAGAGCAGAGGCACAGACAGGAGCACAAGGACAGAAAGGAGCGCAGGTAAAGACTGGAACACATAGACACGAACACAGGTACAGACTGGAGCCCAGAGACAGGGGTACAGAGACAGACAGGAGCATAGAGACAAGAGCAAAAGGACAGAGAGGAGCAGTGGACAGACAGGAGCATTGAGACTAGAGCAAAGGGACAGACAGGAACACAGGGGCAGACTGGATCACAGGGACAGGAGGACAAGGACAGACAGAAGCACAGGGACAGGAGAACAGGGACAGACAGGAGCATACTTGCGCACTGCCTGCTGGATGTGTTGGCTCCACACAGTGCGCTCCTCTTTAGACGCAGCATGCAACTCGTACATCTCTGGAGGAGAGGCGTCGCTGATGCAGAACAGCCCCCTCTCCTGGTTGGCAATGGGTCTCACAATGAGGTTCTGCAGGGACAGAACCGGGGGCTTGTCCTGGGAAGGACAGAAGGACAGGCCCTGTTATTTACACCACAGACACAGTGAGTGAGAAGAAATACTGCCAATGTCAATACCTTAAAAAAAGTTTATGAACATAAATGATTAATACATTAATAATGACTAAACAATAAACTAATATGAATTATTAACAGGCAAAGAGGAACCTTGCCAGTTGTAAACCTGTAGAGTACAGCATTTAAAGAGGGGGGATTTTATTTCTATGGGGTATTAACTGGTAACACATAATATATTTAGATCACCATGTTACCTTTGTTTTGAAAATCCTATATTCACCAAAAACAACATATTAATATGTTTAATAAATTTCACTTTTGTTGACACTCCCCTTGTGACTCCTCTTTCAATTCAATTCAATTTATTTCTGTAAAGCCCAAAATCACAACATGCGAGTTGATTTAACTAACAGAAAGGTTGAAAATGAACAATGAAATCGAAAAAGACAAGCAAATTAATCAACAGAAAACAAGCAAATGGATAACTATCCCACAGCGCCTCCTGTTGCATGCTTATTAGTCCTGATCCAGGACTAATATACATCCATTTGCACGATAGAGTTCAAGTCTGTAGAGCCAGAGCCCACTCAACTAAAGAGCGCAATCACAACACAATCCGTGCGCATCCCACTAACGAAATTACTGCACATTTCATCAGGTTTGTCAAGTTGCTGTGTACAGTTTTGTATCATGTTTTTGTATGTTTATGGAGAATTGGCTTGTGGGCTGAGCATTGCACAGAATCTTACAGCTGAACGTGAGGAGGGTTTTAATAGTCTATAAAGTGGTATAGATGAATTCTGTGGACCATTCCAGGTAGAGCAATAACATTTCCAGAGAGACAAGAAGATGGCGGACCCCCCCACCAAAAAGTTACATTTTGCTCCTTATTGTGTTAGTGAACTGCTCACTAAGACCACTATGTGAGAGACATCAAAATATATGTTTCCCATCAAAAGCATTGTAACAAGTCCTGTTCTGAATTTCACATCTAGGATGAAAACCTGCCTCCTGGTCAAACAAAGCGTAATGTGTATGTCAGTACCAGACTGGTGAAGATGTACTTCTGGTCCTTCTCCTGAAGAAACACCAGGATGTCAGTCATGAGGAGCACCTGCACCTCTGGAGAACACAACACAATGAGCAGGGCAGGAGAGCAGGCTGGATATATAGGTTTATAGACACTGTACTGTAGGTCTACAGACAGTAAACATGTAGGTCTACAGACAGTAAACATGTAAGCCTACAGACACCTGATATGTAGGTCTACAGACAGAACAGGTAGGTCGACAGACAGCGGACAGATGGTCTACAGAAAGTGGACAGGTGATATACAGACAGTGGACAGTAGGTCTACAGACAGTGGACAGGTATACAGATTATACAGAGTGGACATTAGATCTACAGATTCTACAGACACTGGGCGTAGAGAGGCCTATAGACAGAAGACAGGTAGTGCTACAGACTGCTCCTGACCTTTAAGGCGTGATCCGGGGCTCTTCCAAAACAGAGTGCCCTCATGTAGCAGGCTCCGGCGCAGCAGCTCCTCAGGCCTGAACACTCGCCCATCCCTGACACGGGCCACCACCTTTGGGTCCAGGGTGGCATGGATCTCCTCCACCCTCTGGCTCTTCTGTAGCTCGTCCATCTTTAGACACACACAAATCCAGTCCAGCTATTAGCCCACTGAGTTCTTTCTCTTGAAGTTTTACATTTTAGTTTTGAACACGCTTTTCTATCAACATATTACGTTTTTTTTATTATATCACATAATGTATCTTGTAACTAACTAAAAGTGTATTTTTGACTTGCAGCGTGTGTCACTGCTTGTGTATGTGAACATTGTTGTTATATTGAAAAAAAAGCCCTATGTTTACATTCTGTTTCAAAACTAGTGATGAAACTAGCAGTGTGGCACCTTAGAGGTAGTCTAATATGTGCAGTCCTGGTTCTAACCCAGAGGGAGGGTCTGACCTGCTGTTCAATGGCGGTCAGCAATTCTCTGGCCTTCAGCAAAGCCTGGGAGAGAGAGGACGCCTCTTCTTCATCTGGACACACACATGCAGGCACACACATACACACATAATGAGTTACCAAGTATCATGACGCATGTTTGCAGTATTGTGAACTCACTATTTATTAGCTTTGAATGGTAATGATGTATCCCAGATATGCTTGGAGGTGTATGTTGCTTCATTTGCCCACCCTTCCTGATTCCTGCATGTTTAATTTGCCTTTCTCCACAAAGCTAGAAGCACCATCCCTTACTTCTCCATGTCGTCTTTCCTCGCTCTAATTGCCTTTGACAAACAAATTCTGACCAGCGCTGACACCCACAACACCAGATTCATGTGGCAATCATGTAGGCAATGTGGCTGAAGTGTCTTGCCTAAGACAGTTTCCACTAGAACCACTGCTACCCCCTGTGGAACCTGGTATTCACAATGGTCTCCCATCCAAGTACTAACCAGGCCAAGCCTTTCAAGATCTCACAAGATCATGCTTTTTCGAGGAACCTTATTTTAAAAAGCACAATGTAACTTTATTGGTAACGGATTCGCCACATCTATCTTACATTGATTCAATTGGTGGTGTTTTATTTTTTAAACAAAAAATGACTTGAACGGCATTAAAAGAATTCCCTCTTGGGGATGAATAAAAATAATTCTAATTCTGATACATTCTTATTGAGTGAGCTTTCCTCCACAGATGTAACCTCTAACGTGGCCACCTACTTGTCTCCATGGAGATGGAGATTGTAGGAGGCGTTATCCATTCCTTCATCCTTTCTTCCAGGTGAAGCTGTGAGTGAATGTGTGTGCAGCACTTTAGCTTACCCACGGTGCTGTCCAGGATGCGTTGGATTAGTACAGGGTATTTGCAGATTCTCTGGGTCACTAACAGAATGCACTCCTGGTATCCATGTCTGCGGAGGGCAGGGCTGCGGCTGACACGCTGTGGGCAGAGCAGACCACACGCACTGTAGCACTAGTACCAGGAGGGGGCTTCAAAGCACAGCAAATCAGACATGAGGCAGAGGAGATGCCGGTTTTTGGTAGGATTCATGCTGTTCTCTTTCTGCTCTGTTGTTTGTATGATGCATTCAGAATCCTCTTGCTTAGTGATATGTGACCTCTAGGTGACAGCACTTCATAGGCCCATGATGACACAAATGAGGATTTATTCATTCATATTTCAAATAAAAACTTATGAGAAGTTCAATTTTCTGTAAAATATTCACAGATATAGTGTTTCTGATTAAAAAAAAGCATGAATCTGAATGTTTGAAGGGGATATGTAAAGTGCAGATTACGAGGTTACAAAAGGATGTGACCAATTAAAAGGATATTTAATTTTTATATTAAGGTTAAAGTGCATAAGATGTGTTTTCATGTTTATCTAATTATTTAGTTTGGTGGGACAGTACCTGTGGGAAATATATTATAGTTTTACATCAGTGGCAGTGGCAGTTTATGAAGTGTGTAAACTTTTGTCCCTTGTTAACATTGTTAACATTATGGTTGCACTTACTGAATTATCTCTACATTGTCGTTCAGACAGTGTCATTGTTGCTAGACATGCTGACTGTGTCCAACCAAGAAGTAAAATTATTAACTTCACCAAAATGGTTGAAATAGGGGAAACTAAACAAGATCTTTCAAATGTTTAATACATTCATGTGAACTATTTTTTGTGAAAAGTGTAGTCTAACCTGTCATATCGACTTTAAGCAAGAATTATATATGTTTTTTGGCAGCTCATGAGAAAAGTGTGTGTAAAGCAAGCTCTTTACACACACTGCGCGGTACTACAGTTAGCATTATAAGCCCGATGTGTTTGTTCAGCCTGTGCTTGTGCAGTCATCTGATCTGAATGTAGAGCAAAGGGTCCAGGGGAAGAGGAAGTGGTGTGCTAGTCATGAGGAAGTGAAACTCTCTGCCTCTCTCTTCCTCTCAACTGTAACTGTAACCCCCCCCCCCCCCCCCTCTCACACACACCACCCCCTCCCCCCCCCCCCCCCTCTCTTTCTCTCACATACACACACACCTGCACGCACGCACGCACGCACGCACGCACACACACACACACACACACACACACACACACACACACACACACACACACACACACACACACACACACACACACACACACTTCTCCCTTTCTCTCTCTCAGCCCCCCTCTTTCTCTCAGCCCCTTTCCCCTCTCTCTTAGGCTCTCTCACCCTCTCTCTCACCCCCTCCCCCCCTCTCTCTCTCTCTCTCTCTCACCCCATCCCCTCCTCTTCCTTTCTCAGCCCTTTTCACCTTCTCTGAACCCCCTCCCCTCTGTCTCTCTCTCAGCGCCACTCTCACCTGAATGAATGACTGGACTCTCTTGTCTTTACTCAGCATCTCCTTGTACACTTTCACAGCCTTTAAGTGACGTGTGCAAAACTCAGCGTAGGTTTTCCTCATGTCCTCTGCAGGCTGGCCCGAGAACTGTCGCAAGAGAAGCTGGTTGTTATTGTTTTGTATTATATTTTACTCACATGTAGGATAATATGGTAAGTGTAGCTTGAGCTGTAGCTAACAGTTAATACCAAACCACTTTAAGGTTCAAGTGCATATAACAGGTTTTTATTATTCTGTAATTTTGACTTAATTAGGTGGGATAATACCTGCAAATATAAATTATAGATTTATACCACAACTAATTACTATACAAGAAGCAATTTCCATAGAAAAGTAGAAAAATGTGTTGAAAATTACGGCTATGACAGCTAATTACAACTCTTTATTAAATCCTTAAATTCAAATTTTAAAATATGCATAACGATGGCTGCTAAAAGATTGGTACCAGAAACCATATGTAATCTCTTAACATTAATTACTGATGACAGTAGAAGAAAGGGACATTTCCATGTACGGTTTTCCCGTACCTCACTTAGGGCTTGTAATAACAAGACACAGTCTTCTTCATTCTTCTATTCACCCATGTTTTGACTTAAATATGTGCTTTTTTTGTTAAAATACATTACTGAAGTTGCATGGCTGAATAAAATAAATTAAATGAAACATCACACTAGGAAGAATTTTATACAAAAAATTAAATTAAATTTATTTACGGAAGAAATGTATATATTTCTTCTAATACTTTAAACATGGTTGCTACATAACAGTCATGATTTCATACCATGCTGGAAGTTGTGTTTTAGGACAACCATAAATGTAATGATGTTAACTAGGTTTTAGTCAAATGAGTAGTCTAACCTGTCGTATGCACTTTAAGGTATGTTCAGTTGTCTCCAAGAGAAAATGATCACCACGTATTTAGCTTGGTATGGTCTGGAGTCAATTAGTATATTGTGAACATTTAGGTTGTCATGATTTGAGAGAAGAAAAAAAAAATCTTTCTTTCTTTTCTTTCTTTCTTTCTGTCCCTTTCTTTATTCAGGTGAATGCAATGAGAACACCCACACTCTCTTTTTCCCTGTTTAAAATACAATACACAGCAAATAATTATATACAGGTGAAACCAGAAGTTTACATTCATTATATAAAAAGTCAGGTGCACTTTTTTTTTCTCACCGCCTGACATGAAGTCAGACTAAACTTTTCCTGTTTTAGGTCAGTTAGGATTACCAAAATTATTTGTATTTGCTAAATGCCAGAATAATGAGAAAAGGATTTTAAAAGACAATTTTTCATGACTTCAAAGTCAGAAGTTTACATACAGTAAGATTACTATGCTCTTAAACAATTCAAGAAAACCCAGATGATGATGTCATGTCTTTGGAAGCTTCTGATATTTATTAACAATGAATATATGTAATAAATGTGGATGTATTTGAAGGTGTACCTGAAACACACTGAGTGAGAGCGTGTCATTATCCACAGCGAAACAAGTACTGTACTGATATGGTCTGAAAGGCCACTCTGTCAGGAAGAAGCCATACAGTTTGCAATTGCACACAGGGACAAAGACCTGAATTTTTGGATACATGTCCTATGGTCTAACAAAACTAAAATTATAATGAGCCTTGTTTGACCATAATGAGCATTGTTACGTTTGGAGGAAAAAGGGGAAACTTGCAAGCCTGAAAACACCATGCCAACTGTGAAATATGGGGCTGGCAGCATCATGTTGTGGGGTTGTTTTGCTACCGGTTGGACTCGTGCACTTCATAAAATAGATGGCATCTTGAGGAAAGAAAATTATGTGGAAATATTGAAGCAACATCTCAAGACATCACCTAGGAAGTTAAAGCTTGGGTGTCTTCCAAATGGACAATGACTTGAAGCAAACTGCTAAACTGGTTACAAAGTGGCTTAAGCATAACAAAGTCGATATTTTGGAGTGGCCATCACAAAGCAAGGTGGCCTACAAACTTGGCTCAGTTACCCCAGTTTTGTCAAGAGTAATGGGCCAAAATTCCTGCCAACTATTGTGAGAAGCTTGTGGAAGGATGTCCAAAACACCCAAGTGATACAGTTTTAAGGCAATGGTACCAAATACTAATGAAATGCACGTTAACTTCTAACTTTGAAAAAAATAATGAAAAATTGTCTAAAAAATCCTTCTCTCATTATTTTGTAAACTTCTGGTTTCAACTGTAAATCCATATAAAACATTAAAGAAATGGGGAAGTGTGTGTATAAAAGTTAACAGATTATTAAATAGCAATTGTGGCACAGTTTATCTAGTTTTGCTGGATCTTGTATTCCATTTTTCTATGAAATAGAGAAGGAGCAGCTCCCATGCCTCCTCTAACTGTGTGTACCAGCTACAGATGGTGGACAGTTGCTCTCACAGATATGAGAAGATTTGAGCTATTTGTACAACACCGGAACTATTGAATATTTCCCCTTGGGTTAGAAAAAGTGTGATAGCTGTGGTGTGACTAGTTACTGTGTGCACTGTTCTTAAAGAGGGGATATTATGCAAACTCTGCTTTTTTAAGCTTTCTACCATGTTTTAAAATTTCCTCATCAAAAATCTGCCTGAAGAGGTTCTACCCATGTGTGTTTGAGTACCGTAATGTCACAGCCATAGGGCGCACCGGATTATAAGGCGCAGTTCAGTTACGGGTGCTTTTTCTGCATTTAACACATAAAACGGCGCACTGGGCGTTAGGGTACAGGCACGGTAAAACATGCATGTTAGTTTTGCTTCCTTTGCCTTTTTTAGAGCACATACTGTGTTCGGTTGTGCTTTATTCAAGTATTTAGCATATGCTCACATCATTTTTTCAATCAATTCATAAATCCATCAAAGTCTTCATCCTCTGTATCTGAAATGAACAGCTGCGCTAGATTTCTATAAAAATACACCAGGTTCCCTCTCGTCACTATCAGAGTCCGTTTCGTTGCCGTACCGCTCCGCGTGAACGATGCCGACTTTAGCGAAAGCTCAAAGAACAGTGCAAGCAGATACGTTAGCCCAAGCATCCACAATCCATTCACAAATCGTGGTGTAACTCGCCCGGCACTGTCTCCCGGTCTTTGTAAAGCTGTGTTTGCCGTCTGTCATTCATCGCTCCCACGATGTTCGCAACTTTTACCCGCGTCTTATGGTCATGAAATGACGGTAATTCAGCGATTTAGCACTGTTAGGGTTAGCAGTACGATCCCTAACCAAAACGGCCCACAAGCCTGCGTCATCCATGGTCCCCACTGCCATTTTTCATATATACAACATCAGAATACAAAACAATATACTACAACTTGACAAACTTGTAATGCGATCTGCAGTAGCTTCATTAGTGGAATACATGCTTATTGTGTTTTGATAGAGCTCTGAAGAGGGAACAACTCTTCAGAGTACAGAGAGCAAAGGCTAGGGACTCAGAGCGTAAAAAACTAAAATAAAACGAATTAAACATGTTTATATATATGTTAATATAGCATTTTCAAAACAGTAAAAGGTAGCATGGTGAAATATGACCTGGTCCAGTAGGATATCCCCCAGTCTGTGGATGGTGTAGTTCCTGGCTGACCCAGGCTCCAGGCTGTCGCTGCGCCTCTGGAGGAGCTGGCTGAGGAAGCGACTATGGATGTGACACAGGTGCTCCAGCTGGGGGAACAGGGTCTCCACAGTGCTCGGGTCCAGGTGGAGCTCATCCTGCAGACCCTGGCGGTACACTCGCTCTAACACCCTCAGAGTACGCATGTGGTGCAGCTCAGTCTGAATCAGCTCTGAGGAGGGTGCACAGGTGGAGAAGCTGTGTTATAACACTGTTATAACTTACATACATCAAACGTTTGGACACACTGTTACATTTTTTTTTTCTTTATTTCCATGCATATTTACAATGTAGATTCTCAATGCCTCAAAACTATGAATGGACACAATGGAATGTAACAAACAAAAAATAAAATAAAAATAAATAATAGACACCCTTAGTTTTGAACCCTGGTTTGAACCTTTAGCATTTCTTGACCCCGACAAGGCACAGCTGTGAAGTGAAAACTATTTCAGGGAACTTCATCATAAATTAAGGTAGCTGTTAACTTGAAAACTACCATTTCATGACATCACAAGGTGGAACAAAGCATTTTGAGCTTTGGAGATGTAGACAGAGTAAAAACAAAACAACTTCAGGTATTTATGTGATGAAGCAACAACATAGAAACTTTATTTGATTGATAATGTATTTAAAAAGTCACAATAAACAATAGAAAAAAAAATTTTTGACTACTGAACTACTAAAACAATTGTTACATGCAGCCCTAACAGAAAACAACTATTGTTTTGTCTAAAGAAATGGTGTTTGTTATTGTAACTGTGATATTGACGGGGATGTGTTGGGCTGTTGCCTGAGCGACCAAGGGCTTACCGTAGATCACGTCTTGTCTTTTGATGACTACACGGTGATGTTTCTGGAGGTAAGTCCTGTCCACAGCCAGGCTCCATGAGTCTGCTTTAAAATGCTGGCCCTCCACATCAGTGTCCTCCGTCACGTTACTGTACTGGCCCTCCGCTGCAGGGGCACAGTGGATTCATCTGAATTTCTCCAAAAATGTGTTAAGGTCTCATTTAACAGAATCCACTTAGTGTTCAGTTATTCTGGTAAAAAGGTATGGATCATGAAATACATACATGACCATCAACAGATTGGACACACTTTTTCAAAATATTTTTATTTCCTTGATTATTACATTGATTCTCTCTGAAGAAGCATCTTGGACACATATATTCATTGTTCGGTATATCAGTATACATATATATATATATATATATATATATATATATATATATATATATATATATATATATATATATATATATATATATATATATATATATATATATATATATATATATATATATATACATATATAATGTATAAGGTTGTAAACATAAAGAGAAAAAAGAAAACGCTGAACAAAAGAGTCTGTCCAAACTTTTGACTGGTAGTGTATGTTTTCCTTCTGCAAAGGCCTGTACATGATTTGTGAGTGAGTTAATTGTAGCCTCTCTCACTTAGTCCTTTCCACTATCCATTGTGATATTGCACATGATACAACTAAAACAACTGTCTCATGTAGTTGTCTGTGTAATCCCTCAGTCATCCAGTTCTGATCCGTAGCAGAAGATGAATTTTAAATCTGTCAACTGGACAAATTGTTATAGGAATGAAGACGTGTGGTCTGTTGTTCTGATCAGATTGGTGCTGGTGGACACTGCCTTAAACCTATCTGCAGGGAGGGGCTAAATACACTGAAACTGTAAAAGCGGACAAATCGTTGTAGGAGTGAAGACGTTTCGCTGCTCATCCAAGCTGCTACCTTCTGATAGATATAAGGCAGTTGTCCACCAGCAATCTGATCAGAACTGAAGAAGCAGCTTGAATGAGCAGCAAAATGTCTTCAGTCCTACAACGACTTGTCCAGTTGACAGATTTAAACTTCGTCTTTTGCTGTCTCATGATGTTGTTTCCACACAGTTGCGATCAGTCTCTACCCTCTTACTGTTAAATTCTCTCTCTTGAAAATGCACCATGATAGAGAATCCACTGGCATAGTGTCGGGCAATTTGTTTCCCATGATTCGGAGCAAGCAATGTTCCTGATTGGATGAAAACAAGAGACCTTATCAGCAGCTTCTCTATTACACTGCACGACATAAAGGCCATTTATCTCACCCAGAAAAACATGGAAATCAGAAATAGACCCTGGAAAAGTTTTACCTGGAACATTCCAATATTTTTTGTCTGTACAACTGTATTTGAATAAATGCAAGACATTGTACTGTGGAACAATCCAAACAAACCAGGGACAGACCCACAGCATGAGCACAGTGTAATCCTAATGAATTGTATGGTTTTTTTATACATATTTGTGTTCTTCTTCTCATGATATAGGGAACAGATTGTATTGTTGAAAAATGTATTTTATATCTGAAAATTAAGATTATTATATATATTATTTATAACCCATTACATAAATTGGCTGGTTCTCACAAGGGTCTGTGTAATCCCTCAGTGCTCTAGGCAGGATCCATAGTGGTCCATGGGTGTATACTAGTCTATGTGGCTTTATACTTCTTCTGATACAGCTCAATATCAATTTAAATGTGAATGTGATTTTTTTTTGTATCGATACCTGCTCAAATGAACATCTAGTTTCGCTACAAGTTTTAATATCAATAGTATCTGATTTTTGATACTTCAGTACTAACAAACCCATGTCAAATAAGAATGTCCTGTGTACAATTTCTCAAACAAATCAGATTCTAACCAAAACTAGTTTTGAAACTAGACACTGAAGTACTGATTAGGCATGTCACTAAAAGTACTATATTGGCTTATATACTTATACTTCAATATATGAAAGCTATAATGATATATTTTGGGGCTGAATATTTGAGTCATAATTAGCATACACATACAACTTTTAATGGGTGCTTACACATCTATTGACATCCTTCCTTTGATTTAGATCTGAGGATGGAGTTATAGATGGTGGATAGATGATGTCTAAGGCACCCATTCCTGTTCAAGGAAGGATTGTCTTTCCTAACAAAAATTGCTTCTTTAACTTCCCTCTCAAACCATTTATTTTCTTTGGGTGAGATCTGTACCTCATTATCTTCAAAGGAGTGGGTAGTGTCTTTGATATGGAGATGCACGGCAGACTGGCGTTCAGAGGAGCTCTTGCAATGGTGTTGGTACATTTGCTTATTGAGTGACTGTTTAGTTTTTCCAGTGTAATGCACACTTCAAACTTTGTTGTCAAAGTCAAGGAATGGGGACCTTGGACATCATCTTTTACCCATCTATAACTCCATCCTCAGACCCAAAGCAAACAAAGGAAACAAAGAGATCAATTAAGCTAGCCAGGATGTCAATAGGTGTGTAATCACCCATTACAAGTTGTATGAGTATGCTAATTATGACCCAGGCACAGTGCACATTTAGTGTAGCTCAATAGACCTAGCCTACATACAGAAACTGTATGGCTCCTCCCTTCAGATAGATATAAAGCAAGCAATTTGACCAGAACTGAAGAAGCTGCTTGGATGAGCAGCTAAACGTCTTCACTCCTACAACTTTTTTGACCGATTGAGAGATTTTACGTTTGGCTTTTACTATTGATCAGACCTGGATGACTGAGGGATTACACAGATAGTTTCAATATTATCATTTATTGCTATATTTCTCTGTAGTGATATACCCTACTTTAAAATGTATTACATAACAGGCCTAGTACTGAAAAAAGTCACACATATAGGACCAAATGGTCTTGATATATCAGAATGAGTATTAGACCATATGGTATCTACAAACTACAGTTATTTTGTTTGATAATGACTTTCTGTGTTATTTGTCATCATTGAAGTATTGAAATCTGTATCGTGTATTAAGTCTCTTTATTAGGATAAAAATTTTAGCCCTGCGACAGCACCAGTCCAGATGAATGTAAAATATAAACAACCGACCTTATCCATACTATTTGGTCACACAAGTAACTAGTGGTACATTGTTGACTGTTGTGTAAGCATGTTTAAATATACTTTACCCCCATCATCACTGAGAGACTCCACTGACAGAGCTCTGGTCCTGAAGATGAGCGAGTCTGTGGACTGAGACAAGATCCGCCGCAGTCCCAGAGAGGAGTCCTCACTCAGAAACCTACACATGCACAGCACACATTAAAAGTCCTATAGTTCACAAAATTGACCCTTGTGAGCTTTATAATGCTGTTACCTCCTCAAACACATACCGGAGTTGTGTTTTGTTTTATTCACACGTGTTTGAGTAGTCCTTCATTATTAGTCAATAACACGCAAATGCTCTGTCCCACATTGTGATGTCATTAAGCAGTAGCTAACGGCTATCTTTTACCTTTTGTTCTGTAAAAATGGGCAATTTCAGGGTTGAAATTATCCTAATGATTCTATTGAAGGTGTATATGTGTGTTTTCAGTTTGAGAGAAAAAACAGTGAATCAAACAGTGAATGAAACAAAACACAATCTTTTTTTTAAGTTGGTGACCCTGGTGCCCACGATCTACTGCTGGACTACTGCAAACAACCCCGCTCTCAACTATCTGATCAATCTACCTTCATTTGCATATTTAAAAACTGTAAATAAACAATGTTAAACTGTTTCCCCGAGTTCTGTCTCTTTGGTTCCTCTGTCAGTCGTTACAACACCCGCTGGTTTATTATAGTAAGATTCACCTTGTGAGGCCCTTGGTCCCCATAAAGTGTCTGTGTATACAAACTTCAGTCTTGACAATGTGATGAATAGCTGCCCAGTCGCCCACACACACACGCAGATATTAGTCACATTGCACTGTTTTGCTCTGCAGACTCTCCTGCATTAGCATAAAACTGAGAGATATTGGTCACATAATGTTTACCCAACAATATTATTGGAGGAGACGCTCTTGGAGAGGGATAAGCCCCGCCCCCGACAGGAGCCCAGGATGGAGCGACGGAAGCTGTCTGAGGCATACACAGCTGAGCTGGGCCTCTCTGGGAGCCTGCGGGCTTCAGGAAGACTACTTTAGCACCATAGAAATCACTGGAAACATGAATACATAAAGAAATGAAGCCAGCTCTTACCTTTAGTCTTCACTGTGTCATTCTGCAGTGAGGAGTTTAGTATGCTGGGTTTAGCCTGTACAGAAAAGCAATCTGTCAGTTTTGTGAGTGCTTCTGCGTTGAATGAAGAGAGTCAAGAGAGTGAGGTGCTGTCTTGTCTTAATAACACTACAGTCTGCACCCAAGAAATATTTTTCTGACAAAGAAATTATAAAATAGATTAAATGTGCAATAAGTGCTTGTCTTGTAGATTTTATTGTGTTAGCTGGAAAGTTCAACAGTAAGGTGTTTATTCATTTACAGGTGTTATTACTGTTTTGGAGTTATCCTGACTTACTTACCTACTGACCTATTTACCCTGTGCGTGGTTTTGGAGCCTCCCTGACGGAGGGCTTACCATGGAAATATAAAAAACTCTGGAAAGTGAACCTAAGATGGCGCCGAATTGTTTTTCAGCGGCCTGTGCTCATTGGCACGTGGGTTCAAAAATATTTTTTCTTCTGCACTACTTCCTCAATGCCAACTAACGCCCCCATCCATGTGACGTCAGAAATGTGCTCCAGTGACTAGGTCTGACCAATCAGAGCAACAGCTGCTAGCTGTAGAGCTAGTGTGAACTCAGAGGGCTAGGCTATATCTTACAAAGCTAACATTTAGGTGCTTTGAAGATTTTAATTAGTGGCGTGCTGTCAGGGCCAGAAAGGCCTAAACATGCTCAGAAAAGTTAATTTATTTTATTTTATTTTCATAAATATGTAAACAAAAATATTCTCTATTCTCTGTTCTTTTTATGTCATATTATATCCACTTAGTTGAGTGTCTTCCAATGTTGTTTACTGTGGTGGAGTTTTATCCAATTATATTTCAGCTAGCTTGTGTCAGGCAAATTTCATTTTCCTAGGACCTTCAGAATAAACAGACTAGGCCTCATCCACTGCAAGTAGACACAGACACAGTCAGTTTCAATAGCCAATCAGATCTCGATTCTGCATTCTAGGGCTAGCTAGGAGGGCTTACGTGAACTGGACTGTACATGTCCTGTGATTGGATGATAAGGACTGCTAGAGCTGTTAAGGCGGCAGTTTGCAGAATGCCAAAACTAAACCCGGAGATCCAACAGCTATTGCTGTATTTTTAGCCCATAATGGCCGAAGGAGGACAAAAGATTGATCTGATTGCAGATGTACTTCCCAAGCCATTTTCAAGACGGGCCTTTAACGAAAAGCTGGATATTATGAGAAGAGGTCAGCCAACCCCTGCGCTAGCTAATCTGACCCAGCAAGGAACATCTGTCACAGACAGCAACTATGAAGGAAACACTGGGTTTGTGTTGCATAGTCTTAAAGCTATGGTGCCAGACCAGCTCTACGAGCAGAACTCCTCAATGAAAAAGTAAGTTTATAATGTTAACCATGGACTGAGTCACCTCTAAAACTGAGTTCATTCAAAGCTGTGCCACTACTCTTAATTGTACTGTTGTTTTAAATGCAGCTGGGCACTTAAAGCTATATTGAGGTGATTTATAAAATGATGTCAGTGGAGCCCCAGCTCTCAGGGCTAGGGGGGACAGCATTGGGAAACAGAACTCCTCAATCAAAAAGTATAGCTACTTATAATGAACGAGCTTCTTAAAACTTTTGTTTTCTAACTGGGGATAGCTGCAATGCGAAGCACCTTTTTGTTTTGATAACTAGATTTATTTGACTGTGGGGTTACCTGTGTGAAGGAGGATTATGGATTACACCTTTACATAAAGACCAAGACCAAGGAGATTTTTTTTGACGGAGTTTGGTCATATTATGTGTTTGGTTTCTGCAGTTTCTTCTGTTACCGGTAAGAAAATACACTACGCTTGGCACAAACATAAAAACCCAGTGGTAAAATGTGAGTGGCGCTTTTGTTGGCGCAGGGACAGTTGTGTCTTGTGTTGTGACCTGAGCTGAACAGTACCTATGGACCGGCCATGATCTCCCCCGGGACAGAGGGGGAATGTCTTAACCAGTTCTTATTATAGATTATAGATTCAGGGGACTAACCCAGTGCTTGGTTTTGGAGCCATGACCATGGTACCTTGTGTTTGGTTTTGTCATGGTCCTTAAAGTGGTAGTTACCCTGTGCTTAGTTTTTGAGTGGTCTTGACAGTGGTGCTGTGCTTGGTTTTGGTGCGCACCCTGTGCTTGGATTTCGTACTTACCCTCTTCTTGGTTTTGGTATTTACCCTGTGCTTGGTTTTGGTACTTACCCTATGCTTGGTTTTGGAGCAGTCTGGGCAGCCGTCCTGACAGTGGCTATGGACATTGACACCGCACACTAAAAGGAAGGACACATCAATGGTGTTTATATATATACATATACATATGTATATGTATATGTGTATATACATGTGTATATATATGTATATATATATATATATACACACATATACACATACATTATTTAAAAAAAAAAAAAATTCTCTCACTGTCTGACATGAAATCAGACTAAACCTTTCCTGTTTTAGGTCAGTTAGGAAAAAATAGTTCTATTTGCTAAATGCCAGAATAAGGAGAGAAGAAATATCATTCATCATTACTTTTTTCAAAATCAGAAGTTTATATCCAGTAAGATTACTATGTATTTAATTAAACAATTTGGGAGAACTCAGTGATGATGTCATGTCTTTGGAAGCTTTTGATAGGTTTATTGACAACATTTGAGTTAATCAGAGACACACCTGTGGATGTATTTGAAGGCACACCTAAAACACACTGCTTCTATGTGTAACATTGTGGGAAAGTCAAAAGAAATCAAACTTGTACAAGTCTGGTTCATCCTTGGGTGTATTTTCCAGATACCTGAAGGTGCTATGTTCATCTGTTCAAACAATTATATGCAAATATAAAGACCATGGGAATGTCCGAACATCACACCACTCAGGAAGGATACGGGTTCTATGTCCCAGAGATGAACATGCTTTGGTCTGAAATGTGCATATCAACCCAAGAACAAAAGCAAAAGACCTTCTGAACATGCTGGCTGAAGGTAGCAAATGTGTGTCGTTATCCACAGTGAAACGAGTACGGTACCAACATAGTCTGAAAGGCCAGGAAGAAGCCATTACAGTTTACAAATGCAGACAGATTACAGTTTACAAATGCAGACAGGGACAAGACATACATTTTTGGATACATATCCTGTGGTCTGACGAAACTAAAATGTATCTTTTTGACCATAATGAGCATCAATACGTTTGGAGGAAAAGGGGGAAGCTTGTAATCCTGAAAACACAACCTTGAAATACGGGGGTAGCAGCATCATGTTGTGAGGTTGCTTTGTTGCAAGAGGGACTGGTGCACTTTACAAAATAAATGGCATCATGAGGAAAGAACAATATGCATAAATACTGAAGCAACATCTCAAGACATCAGCCAGGAAGTTAAAGCTTGGGCACAAATGTTTTTTCCAAATAGACAATGCCCCAAGCATACTGTCAAACTGGTTATAAAGTGACTTAAGGATAACAAAGTCAATGTTTTGGAGCGGTGATCAGGAAATATCTGGGGTGAGGTAAATCTGAGGGTCCCTGCTTAGACTACTGCCCCATGACCTGACCCTGGATAAGCATAGTAAAATAGATGGATGCTTTATTGTTTGTTTGTTGAAAAATATATATTTGTCAAAAACAATGCATCAACAAGTTTTATAAGTTTCAGGGTTTTTTCTGACAATCTGAGTTTCCCCTCGGTTTGCTCTCCATGTTAAGTCACTCCCCCTTTAGAGCACTATCACATTACAATCAGCACGCATCTACTAATGAAACTACTGCACATTGCATGAGGTTTGTGAAGTTGTAGTGTATTGTTTCTGTGAAAACTGTCATGTGGGAGCATGGTTGACATAGGCTCTAGGCTTGTAGGTACTTCTAACCAAAAGAAGAAGGAGGGTTCAGTGCCATGGATGACATCTAAAACCTCTTCAGGTATGTTTTTGATGAGGGAATGTTATAACATGGTCCAAGCTCCAAAACACACACCTAACACCCCCTTTTTAACTGTAGCAAGCAGCAGATTTTCCATTTACATTGATTTCATTGTTGGAAAATGGCAATGTATTTTTTGTTTTTTTTAACCCAACATATATTGCATAACCCGAGACTAATTTAGAGGCAAAAATATATAATTACTCAAACATGCATGAATCAATCCAAATACAACTCTGAGTATGTAGGGGGTATTGTGTAAAATGTACTTTTTGGAGCCTTCTACCATGTTATAATGTTCCCTCATCAAAAACATGCCTGAAGAAGTTTTTCATGTCATCGATGCATTTTGGAGTATTTTTCTCTCCCTGGCACTATGCAAACCCTCCTTACAGCTAGCTGTAAGTTTCTGTTGTGCTTAGCCCACAAGCCTACATCACCCATGCTCCCACACAACGATTCTCTATAAATATACAAAAGCAGGATACAAAACAGTAAACTACAACTTGACAAACCTGATGCAATGTGCAGTAGTTTTATTAGCGTGATCTCACTCTGAAGGGTAAACATAAAACATGACGTGCGTCTTTTTAGGGCGAATAAAGCATTTTCAAAACCATTAAAAGGTAACACGGTGATCTAAATATGTTCTGTGTTAGAAGTTAATACTCCATAGAAGTATAATACCCCCTATTTAATGTTGAGAACAAGCCATTATACCATAGTGAAAAGCCCATATAAGTTTATTTTGCAGAATACATCTCCTAAAAATATGGATTGAGTACATGTTACCAGAGATTGCATGAGAGAGGCAGGACTTACAGGCACAGTTGAGGGCCTCTTTAGCAGTGATGCGCTTGCTGCAGGCTGAACACATGGTCGTCCCTGAGACAGTCATGGAGGTGAAGAGGTGTGTACTGCCCCCTCGCGCTCTCCTGTCCCGGGACTCCTTCTCAGGCCGGGTCAATTCTCTTTCTTTATGCTGCCAGAAATAGAGAGAATCATTCATACTAAGTTCGATAATTGTGATTGTAACAGACAATAGTGTTGTCTCGATACTAAAATTTCAAACTCGACTATGACAGAAGGAAAGGATAGACTTAATATTCAATACCAATTCCAGTACCGTGGTGATAATGAAAAATGTTCTTTTTTTTCAAACAATAGAAAGTGATTTTCAACATTAAATTGTAATACTTTCTTTAATACTATCATGTGGTCATATATCTGTGCAATCCCTCATTCGTTTGATACAGCTCAAGATCATTCTCAAGCTGTTTAGGAAAGGTGCATTTCTGTCCTGTGAACGGGACTTTTTAGTATCGATACTTCCTCAAATCAGTATCTAGTTTAGTGTGATTGTAATTTTAAGTATATTCATATTGTGAAGAAAATATTCTTATCATATGTTTTGTGTAAATGCAGAGACCCCAGACATTAACATGTGTGAAGGCTCTGTGCCATCCTCTGCGAAAGTATTAGCTGCCCTCAGGTGTAAAGGTTCATTATCTCATGGCTGTGAAGCAAAAGTAATTTCTTTGAAATGTATGTAGCTTTGTCATTCTGGTATAAATACTCAGAGCTCAGATACTTGGGCGAGACTAAGGACCAGGGGGAGAGATGCTCTAGGGAAGAGACTCGGAGAGATTTGAGACAGCGAAGGCTACCAGTCTGCAGCCAAGGCAGGTCTGGCCCCTGTTCTGTCTGTATCTGCTGTAACAAAGAACAAGCCATTTTTGTATTTCAAAACTCACCAGGTTTCAAAAATTAATAGCTTTTTCATCTAGAATTGTAATTTTTCCACAACATTAGTTTGTGATTTTTGTACTTTTGACAACCCTAGTCCACACCACCCTAGAATGCATTCACTTTTTTCCCTCCAATCCTCCAATGACAAATTAGACTGATATTGTTGTATTTAGCTTGTGGTTTAAAGGGGCACTACGTAACTTTTCTGAAAGGGGTTTGTCACTTGTCTGTCTCCATGGAGATGTTATTGCTTTGCCCACAATCTTCAACAGTATAATACTAAACATATCTATACTGTATTCATTAAATTAATTTGAAAAACCTGGGCTGCTTGTCTCCACGGAGATAGATACATTTAATAGCATACTGTGGAATAAAAGCAAAAACATCTCTACGAAAACAAGCAGCTGGCAGACCCTTCATCAGAAAAGTTACATAATACTCCTTTAAGGCAATTTCTCATGAGATCACACCTCTGAAAGTTCCACGTCTGAAAATATAAAAATGACACAAAGACCAAATCAGATCAGACCAGACCAGAATGTTTAACCTAAAGGAGGGGGGCTATGGGGTATTAACTGCTAACACATAAGATTCCCATGTCACCGTTTCTTGTTTTGCCAAAAACAACATATTAACATTGTTTTTGATGCTCCCCCCTTCCCTTTGCTCTCCATGTCACTCACCCTTCAGAGCACTATCACAACACAATCAGTGTGCATCCCGCTAATAAAACTACTTCACATCACATCAGATTTGTTAAGTTGCTATGTACAGTTTTGTATCATATTTTTGTATATTTATGGGAGATCTCTGTGCAGGCTCATGGCTGACCTAGGCTGAGCTTTGGATAGGATCATATTGACAACCATAAAGAGGGTTCTAATAGGGTCGGGAGAGATTGGTAATCTCTAAAACCTCTTTTGGCATGTTGTTAATGAGGGAGCAACATTATAACTAGGCCTGTCAGGATAAATACTTTATCGACTTATCATTCAATATATGACAGATGGAACAATACTTTTTGGGGATCAATATTTATGTATTTATACCCTGTACTAGTGGGAAAACTTTGGTTATTTTCCATACTGCGATGACATTTGAGCTGTAGAAGGTTGAATTATGAACTTCTATGACTCAGTATAGATACAAACTAGTTAAATGTTGCATTTGGTTATTTATTACAGTTTGCATTTTTTAAATTGTACATTAACAATACATTTGGGGGGATAATCCTGCTTTATGTTTTGGTTTCAATATTATTGTTTATTGTCTATGTTTACTTCAGCAATATATCGCACTTCAAAATGTTATGTAAATGTTATCCTGACAGGATACTACATCTAAAGTGGACTTAAACCCAAAACCAAGGCCAAGTCTATACCAGGACTATACCAGGACAACACCAATGCTTAATCTTGTTTTTACAAAGGGTAAAACAGTGAATAGAAATAGAAATACTTTTTTTTAAATTTAAGGTTCATCACGGGCATAATCGTAAACAAGATATTTAAAAATGCAGATTTCATTGTCATTTGTCATACATACAATCCTTCGCTCATGTTCATCACACACATTCAAACCAGAGACTAAACAAAATACATTGTTGTTAGATTCTGCTGTTTAAAAATGACACAGATCCGATCACCATTCACACCAAAGTTTTTTGTTTTTTTTTCTGTTTGAATGAGCTGACTTTATATTTCACTGGGGGGTTAGTTGATAGGAAACCGGAGCTTTATTTATTGATATTTGTTTTGTAAAGATAATATAGATTAAAATAAGAATAATAAAAAATAAACTCAAGAGGAGTTTGTGTAGGCCTACCCACCGGAGAACACCCACAGCAGTACGTGCACCACAGCTTGAGAAACACTCATATACACAGCAGCACAATAGGGCATCTGAGGAAGTGACTACACGGAGCTCATAGGAACTTCACTTTGTATTCTCCTCAGTGTCTTTGTGACTGTATTTACCCAAGAGATCCAAATATCACACACTGCCATTTCTATGGTAACAGTTGAGTCAGATGTTCAGCGAGCAAACTGCCAACTAGCCAACACAGAACATGACAGCCGCCCACGGAGCGCAGTCCCACTTCTGCAACAGCTCCAACTGTGCGCTAGTATAATACCGCTAATACAGAGATTATCTCAGCTGCTCCAAGAGCCGATCCTGCAGCCGATCCCGGGGCCGATCCAGGGGAAAATCCACTGGGCAAACCAGAGGGCTGTACAGGGGGGCGGGCGCTCTGGAGGGGGGTAAGGGCGGCAATCTAGGGGGGGTGATCTAGTGGGTGATCCAGGAGGGCGATCCAGGGAGGCAATACAGGGGGTGATCCAGAAGCTGATCCAGGGTCAGGTGCTGCAGGGTAGTGGGCACTTTGCAGACACATACACCTCTTGGTACTTTTTTCACAGTCCAACGGAAACGTTGTAAAACATGCCTGTAAATGTCTTGGTTGAGGTTTGACTAAAAAAGTGGACTGTAAAATTGAACACAAAAGTGCAGAAATATCACTGATACACTTTTCTGAAAGACTAAACTTGATATTTAAATTGTGCAAATCTTAAAACAACTATTTCAACAGTATACAACATGAGCAATTTTCTCCATCATATCTTACATACACTGTCATGTCACTTACTTGGAGACTCATTTCTCTGGGCTTCTCCTGCTGTATTTCAGTCAGAGAGCTGGCTTTAGACATAGAGATATTCCTGGGACAGAAAAGGCACAGTGAAGCAGACTCCAGTTGAAGCAGAGAGTGCACTTGTTCTGGTGCAGCCGTGTTCCTGTGAGCTGTGAGTAATGCCGCCCCCGGACGTGCATGCAGGCGGAGCACATGCGTGGTACACTTTCCACTCTTAAGACAAACTGCTCTGGCTGTTTCTGTGGGGCTGGAGCACAGGATCACTATGACTGTGATGTTGGTGGGGTCATGCACACTGTGTGTTAAAGGAACTATATGTAGCTATTACTGCTTTATTACTGTGTTTTGTTTTTTTTTTTTTTTTTAAGAACTACAATCACAACTGAACTGGGTTGGATCTAGAGGACACACACAAGTTTTTGTCATTCTCAGTATAGGTACAGACCATGCCTCCTGTGAATACTCAGGATCCCTAGAATTCACTCATTGAGCTGCAGAGGCTGGGGTTTAAAATGTGACCATGCAGATCAAAAAGTCATTTTAGAATAATCAGCTTGAGAACCAAAACACCAGATTACAGCTAACATAAATAAATGGGACATCAGTGCCCAGTGATTTTGTAATGAAGAAATCAGCTTTAGAATGGCTATCAATAACAGTTAGAGGCCTAGAGTATTTAATTTGAACATATTTACCTCATAACAGACAGGTGAAGTTTATGAAATGAATCAAAATCCTATATACAGCTTCAAAGCGAACTTTGGAAGGTTGAAGAATGTTTAGCTGCATGAACTCAAATATAAAACCCACATGGCTACTAGTGTACTACAGACTACATGCTCAGGAGTGGTCACAGGTGATGGACAAAGGCAAAAGGTTTTGGCCCAAAATCCTCCAGAGGAGCACATCCAAACACACATTGTGCACTACCCAAGAGTTCAAGTTCAGGCTAAAACAAATACACGCTCTAACTTAAGCAGAGAAACTCAGGGAGAGTTTTCAGAAGTGTGGCACTCGTTCTTTGGCAAAGATAGAAGCTATTTATCTATCACATAATTACAAGCTGTTAACGATTAACACAGCAGAATAAATGTATGCAACATGACTAAATAATCAGAATGTACTGTATCAAAACCAAACCAGACCGGCTATGCACGGTGCGCCCTCTGCAGGATTAAAGGTGTTATGGTGTCCCGTTTCCCAGTCTTTTAACAAAATAAAAATAAAAGTAGGCCTGAAAATATTCAGTTTATTGTAATTTTGAAAACTAAATTCGGAAAAAGAAAAACGTTAGGAAAGAAAGTCGTTAGGATCACTATTTAATTCCATATAAGCCATATATCATGTATGTTTGTTTTTTTTTCGTTTTTTTTTGGCTCGCCCACATTCTCCTTGTTGTACGACCCTAAAAGCCCGTGGCAAGTGCCCAGTGAAGCCCACTCACAGTAAGATTTTTCTCACTTTTTCTTTTCTTTTAACAGTGAAGACGACTGAATAAACACATACGACACTGTGGAACATTCTGGGATAGCGGTAGGCCCAGCCTGTAAGCGGACTAAGCAGCTGCTTAGGGCCCCAACGCTACCAGGGGGCCCCTAAGAGCATTTATATTGAAAATAATATAACACACAAAGTGTTATTGGAAACAGGTCCCTGTTTCGAATAAAACAGCCTAAATATCTCTCAAACGATAAGTTATTTTTATTTTTTTGATCTGACTGACTGTGGTCATAATATAGTGACCATTTTTTTCAGAGGTGGATAGTACTCTAGTAGTTACTCCTGTAGGCTACATTACTTGAGTATCCATCCATCCTTCCATCCATCTTTTTCCGCTTATCCGGAACCAGGGGGCAGCAGTCTGGTCTTTTTTTCTGTGCATCCATCGATAACCATGGTACTGACCAGATGTACACAGTTCTTGCTCAATAGAAGCTACCACTTCACAGCCACATTCGTTTTATTTTTTCTGCGCCATAGACCCCTCTTGCTTAAGGTGTGTTCAAGTGTGCGTTTGCTCACTGTTATTTCATGTGAATGTTCAAGTAAATGCAGTATTTTGTTAGTTGTAAAGCATCTCTACGGTACTTCTCTGCCAACTCGCAAGCCATTTTGTAAATACTTTATTTACACAAGAAACTCGTAATTACATGTTTTAATCTCCTAATTATGAGTTTTAATGTCCTAATTACAACTTTAAAACTGTTAGTTATGAATTTAAAAGTCCTAATTAGGAGGCTGTTTTGACTTGGAACAACCATCGCATCCGTGCAGTAAACAATGCAAGATCACCTTGTGGAAGGCCTTCCATTTTTTTTTTCCTGGAGGAGAAAATGTGCATGGCAAAAGCTGTGATTTTGAAGTAGATTTGACTGGCTTTCAGGAAACCCCTTTACCTGAAGATATAACAGTTGAGGAAATGTATGAGATAACAAAGTTGCCAATGTCGCGATTTTACTTAAAAACTAGAAAGTGACAAATTGTAACAGAAGGAAATCCTGAAGAGAGCAATGCTGAATCTGAAATACGATCAGTTACTCTGTTGTACCACTTGAGGCATCAAGCAGTTCTACAGTTTTGAGCCTAAACAATATGGATGTTATTCATATTGCAACTTTTTACACCACTGACCCTTTAGAAAGTAATTCAAGATTAGACATTCACTTTGAAGGACAAGAAAGAACACTTAATTTGAATGATTTGGATGACAGCGGTATTGTGACTATACGTTCTGCGGACCACTTAGAAATGGAAGCCCCCAGTGTTGAAAATACATTGCCACTAATTGAGGAAGAGTTGCCTATTTTTCTGTATATGCCTGAAAATAACAAAATTGTTAAAAAACAAAAAAAAAACATTATTGTGGTTCTTCGAGGTCAGATTCTTCAAGACCTCATTCAAGTGTTCATTAACGATGAGGTGATGAACAAGAAAATTGTCCGCTTTAAAGTAATTCTTCCTGATGGAAAACTTGAAAAGGCTTTAGACGATGGAGGTGTAGTAAGGGATGTGCTGTCAGAGTTTTGGCAAGACTTTTATGAACAGTGCACCATGGGAAGTGACTTCAAAGTGCCATACTTGCGACACGACTTTGGAAAAGAGGAATGAGAAAGTGTAGGTCGAAACATTGCTTTTGGCTGGAAACAAGAAAAAACATCTTCCAGTAAAACTTGCTCCTGTTATTCTTGAGCAGGCTATTCTTGGAGATGTGGAGAGCGATCTTTTGGATAGTTTTCTCAAGTATGCATCACACTCCGAGCGAGTCATGTTTCAAACTTGCTTTTCAGATTTTGAAAGTATTGATGAAAATGAGTTATTAGAAGTTCTAGATCTCCATAACTGTCGCAGACTTCCAACATCAAACAACACTGAGCAAATCATGAGAGAGCTCGCTCACCAGAAACTTATTCAGGAGCCAGCATTTGTCATTGAGCAGTGGAGTAATGTGCTTGTGGAGATGAAGTCAGAGCTGAAGGGCATAGCGGCAGGTTATGATGCACTACAGCCAACATCACGCAAAATTATGCAATCACTCACTTATCCAACAAATCAAAATGCTTCTGAAAAACAGATGGTTAAGTATGTCAACACATATCTTCGAGAGTGTGACATGTCTCATCTTTCCAGGTTTCTTAGGTTTTGCACAGGGTCTGATGTATTTACAGGAAAATCCATCACTGTCTCATTCACAAAGATTAATGGCCTTCAGAGAAGACCTATTGCTCACACTTGTGGTTGTTACTTGGAGCTGCCTGTTACTTATGAGAGTGACCCAGATTTTCGGCATGAAATGAATAGAGAACTGAAGAGCAATTTTCAGGTGATGGATATTCTGTGATTTTTAGCCTAAATCAACAAAAGGTTCAGTTGTGTATTTATTGGCACAATGTTACATATAAAATTATTTGAAATTGTTTTGTTCTTGTTAAACTGTTATTGCAACATTTTACATACTGCACTTAAATTTAAACTATTATTTGCCATAGGAGTATCTGGAAATGTAAAGATACTGTTCATCTATCTGTTGAGGTATTAAACAACTGGTCTGTTGTGTTTTGTTTATGTGAACAATTATTTTCTGGAAGATGTAATGTTGATAGCATAATAAAAAAATACTTTGTGTTTGAAGTATTATTTCTGGTTCATTTTTATTGATTAAACTGTCCTTGCCTTCCACGTGCACGAGAGGAGGAGGTTTGTGACCAAACTAGCACTCCACTCAGACCACGGAAGTGCTCACAGACCCAGACCACCTCTTTCTTACAAGTAGTCGGTACAGCGCTCACGGCATAAAACAGTGGTCAGAATAGTGCTCACGGCCCACTGACATGTTCAAAAGGCCAGAAACTTTACTGGTGCTTAATTTAGACCTATTTGTTTATAAAAGTACGTAGGTGATAAACACAACAGTCCTCTGCTCTGTACACTCACTTGCAATGTGCACACTGGCTACAAGCTCAGCACGACCTCCGCAAGTCATTCTGGACATGAGCGGGACCTGTCCAGGCCTCTGGGCGTGAACGTTTAAGGGGGTGCAAGTAGAGCACTGGAATGAGCGCTCATCACCTGACTCCAATAGCTTGCATCACATTTTGCATACCAATCAAACTTGCTTTTTATACTTCTATAAATACTATTAGTCCATATTGGACAAATTATAGTTGAACGAAGGCCTGTCTTTTAGTTGAAGATGTCGTCTTGTGCAGCACATTCTGCAGTCAGATTGGTACAATTTATGTACAACAAAAGCAATACTCACAGGAACATGACATAATGTGACTTGAGGGTCAGATGGACTTGTCAGAGGCGTGTCATCAGACCTGGACACGTCCTGCTCGTGTCCAGAAGAACTCACGGAGGTCGTGCTGAGCTTGTAGCCAGTGCGCACATTGCACGTGAGTGTACAGAGCAGAAGAAACAAGAGGAGGACTGTTGTTGTCGCAGGATGAACCACCATCGTTAATTTCGCTGATTTCCCGTGCTAGGACCAAAGGTTACCAGGCCTGGGGTTGTTTCAGCTTGATTTCCAGAGTGATGCAAAAAGTGCTGAAGCTCTGCAATATGTCTGTTCCCAAATCAAGCCTCTTGCAGGACAGTCATTTGCAGTGATTACAGCATCCATAAATTACGCAGCAATAACTTTTGGAGCATTGTTTGTTTTATAGGCTTCGAGCCAAAGGATCTTCCTGGAGAAACCATCTATACACCCACTGATCGCTATTCCAAATGGCTTGAGTTTGTCATAGCCATCTATATGCCAGACAAAGTAAGCGCCGACTGTGGTATATTCATCTTCGTAGTCTGTTTCTTGACCGCAGATCTACACCTTCACTGTTCAATAAACACAGTAAAATACAGACAGTTTCTCTGTCTGTCACAATATTGTTTACCCAGCATTTTTGGTGCATCCATCGATAACCAGATGTCTCCAGTTGTTGCTCAATAAAAGCTGCCATTTCAGCCACATTTGTTTTATTTTTTCTGCGCCATAGACCCCTCTTGCTTAAAATGCGTTCAAGGGTGCGTTTACTCAGTGTTATACATATACATATATATATATATATATATATATATATATATATATATATATATATATATATATATATATATATAATATATATATATATATATATATATATATATATATATATATATATATATATATATATATATATATATTTATTTATTTATTTATTTATTTATTTATTTATATTTATATATATAGTTCCATTTACGTTTAAGGTGGAAACACATGGAAAACAGTCAGTTGGGACTGGGGTTATCCAAAGCCTATTTTTTCTTTGTACGTACGTCCCCACCTCTGAGGTTCATTTGCAGTTAGACTCCCTCAGCCTGTCCCCTCATGGAGTAGGCCTAACATCTATTTTTTACACATCTATTTTTACGCCCCTCATGTTACAGCCGGGCATTTCCATTGCCCCACTACCCTGCTCTCTCAAACCATGCATACAGCCCCGGCCCTCCGCTGGGGCCATGTTAGGACCTCTCTTGGCTGCGCTCCTCTTATTGACTGCGTATGTGGTGGGAGCGGTGTGGAGGGCATTCGCAGCTGAGCGGGACAAACCTTTGCCCGTGGGGCCTGGGGCCTCCTTCCGTGGGGCCATGGCGGAGCTGAAGCGGCAGCTGAACAGGCGCTTCCTGGAGGCGTTGCAGGCAGACGATGTGCGGCAGGTGCAACAGATCCTGGCCACGGGCAGACTGGACTTGGACACAGTGCTTGAGGTGGACGACCCCAATATGCTCCTGGCCTCCTACAAACAGGGTCAGTCCTTAAAGAAGATATATTGTGCTTGTGTCTGCTATATAAAATTGTAATATTCATCTAAAACAACTTAATAAATTAAACAACTCCACTGACTTCCGTGAAAACTGCGTTCCCAGTAGGAGCCGACGTCGTAAACGTCATCACAACAAAGTGTGGCATGATGATCCTCTTAAGGATAATTGCACATCACACTAGGGAGTAGCTTTTTTTTGTTTTTTTTTTTGTTTAAGTTGTACCAATTTTACTGCATAGCGCTGCCAAAGAAAATAAAACTGGAGAATGAAGCAAGTACAGAGCAGTGGGAGTATTCCAGTGGCGGTGAAAATGGGAGTTGATTGGCAAAATGTCCTCTTCTTAATAGACAATTACAGATAGCTCAAACATGCACAAATCACTCCAAATACAACTTTGGTTGAGTAAATGGTGAAGGGAAATAACTATAACATCATTTAAAGCACTGAAAAATGGATTTTTGCTTTAAGGTTGTTGGGACACAGACCAGATCTGATTCATAGTAAAAGCCAAAAGTAAAATGGGCAACTGGACAAAAAGTTATAAGAGTGAAGACGTTTTGCTGCTCAAGTCGCTTCTTCACTTCTGGTCAAATTACTGGTGAACACTGCCTCATCTGAAGGGAGAACCTAACTACACTGAAACTGTAAACAGCTATTGTTTACAGTTTCTGTATGTAGGCTAGGTTGTTGGGACATGATTTCTTTTAGCATGGTGGTCATAATGATGCTACTTGCTTGACATTTTTAAAGGTCCTATATTATGCAAAATTGATGAGCTTTTAGTCATGTTGTAATGCTGTTACCTCCTCAAAAACAGACCGGGAGATGTGTTTTGTTTCATTCACTCATGTTTGAGCAATCCTGCATTATTAAGCTGTCAACGTCTCCAAAGCTCAAAATGCTCATCACCTTTTGATATCATTTAATAGTTCGGCTGAGATTGCCACAGATGGTCTACAATATCTGCTGGTGCACCGAGGAGTGAATAAGTTTCAACAAGGCTAAAACAATAGATATAGCTTCAAAATTTGGCAATTTTAGGGCTGCAACTTATCTCTCTGATTCTGGAGAAGGTGTATGGAGTTTAGAAAACACAGTGCTTCTTGTAACACCACTCAAAGACTCAAATAAAATTAAACCCAACTCCAGGTAGGTTTTTGATGATAATTATAACATAGATGAAAAAATGTGTGTAATATAGGCCCTTTAGGATTTAATGCATTACATAAATCTTTGTAATGTGTATTTTTACTGTATGTATAATAGAGGGTAACCTATATTTAAAATAATAATGCACAAAAGTACCCTAAGTAAATCACCTGTAAAATTATAGACTGCAGAGCCAACGTGAGAGATAAACGCACACAGCATCTGTTTTGAAACAACTTCCGCACGTCTATCGTTTACCCACTAGAGGATGATATTCCTCCACAGCCGCAGGTCTGTAATTTCAGCGTTTCAACTCCCTGTAATAGGCAACATTTTGAGAACTTGACAAACTTTTGAGCACTTTTGAATGATCATTCAAAAGATACTCCTAAAAATGACCTTGCAGCTTAGGTTTTGGCAGGTAACACATTTGCTTTTCTGGTATTTAGTGGTCAACTATCACTTATGTATGTTATGATTTTACTATTCATTTATTGTAAATTCCAGTAGTGACCTAAAACAACTACCAAGCTGCTTTCAAGGCTCCCGGAGTAAGTGGACAATGACTTGTCGGTGCACTTTACTATTACCAACGGTAACGATTTTGAAGAACTGGCCACCTTACCTTAGACCCAATGTAAAAATATGAACAATGCTCTCCTTGTCGACAGTAATAAATACACTGACTTGGATCTTGTCCATTCCCAAATCTCCAGCTGTGCTTCAGGTTGTGGCATCCTCCAGAGAGGAATGCAGGGCCGAATTGAAGTCTAATTGACCCTCTTTTCAAATTCCCAATAACTGTAGTGGCACACTTTGGAACATTCCAGACAAAGCAAATAACCACAGAGACCAACAGGTGGCATAGCCTCCTCCAGAAAAGTTACATAGTAATTAGATGTATTCTGCAAAATCAACTTTTTAAAGTTATTAACCATGTTATAGTTGTTTTCCTTCTCATTTACCCTCTTGAAGTTGAATTAGAGTGATTTATATTTGAGTAATCTTTATTTTCCTGTTTGTAAGATACCATTACCCCATTTTCTCCACCAAGGTATACACCTGCTGCTCTGTACTTACTTCATTCTCCAATTTAAAGTTCTTAATTTGTGATACACATAGGATTCAGCAGCATCATGTAGTTATTTGGGTGCAAATGAAAATGTGCAGCGGTCGACAGGTGTATGACTCTTTATTGTGATGACATCAACAGCAACGTCGGCTCCCATTTGGTACTGCAGTTTTACTAACCTGGAAGTCAGACTTGTTTCTTTTATTACGTCGTTTTAGATCAACATTGCGATTTAAAATGTCCAAATTATAACATAATGATCCATGAGTGTCATAGATTATAACTATATAGCAGACACAAACACAGTATCTATTTTCTTTAAAATAATTACACAAAAAGTTTATTTATTAATAGTATTAATTTTCTATTGAATGTGTGTATTTTTGAATGTGTGTTTGGGACTCTGCCTCTGCCTACAGGGTATTGGTTGCCAGGGTACAAGCTGGAGAAGTCTTGGGCCATGGCGCTGCACGTGTGTGTGATGTACAACTCTCTGGAGTGCGCTGTGCTCCTCATACAGGAGGGGGCAGCAATGAACCGAATGCCAAACGGGAAGACTCCTCTGCATGTGGCATGTGAGGTGTCCAACCCCGAATGTGTGTCCCTGCTGCTGAAGCACGGAGCCAAGGTGGAAGCTCTGTCCCTGAGTGGTCACACTGCCCTGCACTACTGCATCACTGCCCAATCTGTGCCCTGCGCCCGCCACCTCCTTCTCCATGGTCAGCACCTGTCTGTCAGTCTAGCTTAAAGCAGACTGATAATGCAAAATTTACTTTCCAATGAGCTTTTAACTGTGTTTTTGTTTTTTTCCCCTTCTCATTTACCCTGTTGGAGTTGTATTTAGTGTGATTCATGCACATTTGACTAGTCTTGATTCTCCTGTATTCAAAGGTATCATTGCTCCAATCTACCCCTCTGTACTTACTTCATTCTCCAATTTTATTTTCTTGATCAGTGACACATGTAGGCTTTGGCAGCATCATTAGTACAAAAATTAAAAAAAACAACTGTGCGCCTCTTTGCTGTAATGACGTTTACGCCAGTGTCAGCTCAGTTTTAGATATTGCAATTGTCCAAATAAGTCCACGCGCGTCATAGATTATTCTTCTTCTTTAAAGTGGTCTAAAGTTTCTCATTTACCCTATGCATTCCAAGCGTCCTAATTGTTCATTATTGAGTTTCTCATAACCCTCAGAGACCTAAGCGGAGTTTTGCCATCATGATAAGATTAACAACAACTAGCATGCTAACATTTATTAATTATCTGACAGTAGCATGCTTTTAATTAGACAGTATCTACCAGACTTATTTTGACCTCAAGGGCTGTATATAAAATATATCTGTACTGCTGCAATTTTTTTGGTATTTAATAGTCAACCATCACATATGTCATGATTTTACTCGCCTGGCAATCCAGAATGATATCTCTAAGTATTTTTATACAGATTGATATCATTCTGGTCCCTCCGTTGCGTTTCAAACCTGACCAAACATGATCGTATTTTTTTCAGTGACACATTTGAAACAAAGGAGCTCATTGGTCAATTATGACTTACAAATAAAATCAAATTTATCTCACCTCAGATTAACACTCTTTGCTCATTGATTCTGCTGAAATCTGGGATGTTTTTCAGCCCTTTGTGATATTTTTTTTTTCCTTAATTTTTTTCTGATATGGATAGACCAGCGCATCCCTGATTGACTAATCCACCTGACAATCACACTCATTTGAAAACTGCGAGATTCTCCGGTGACCAGGCTCTTATCTTATCTTAAATTATTGAAGAAGTGTGTATTCTGGATCCCAGGCAATGATTTTGCCACCTGTTCATTATAAATTACACTAGAGAGCTAAGCCAACTTCACGTTACCTTACCTTATTCAGGAAGTTACCTAGAGCGCAAAGCTACTTGTATCAAATTTTAACACTAAGACTTTTCTCCAGTTTTCTCTAGTGATGTTAACACAAACAAAACAGTTCCAAATGTTATTTTGCAGTAGAATAACCAACAATGGGATGGGAGCAGTAGCTTTAACCCTATGTAATGTTTCTTCATTTTCTTTTTGTCCACCATCTGATAAGAGGGAACTATCAAACTCATGGACATGTGAAACATAAAGGAAAGCTGTAACCCACTTATTTTCAGTCAAACTAAACATTCTGGGAAGTATTAGAACTCCAAACACAAATATAAAATAAATAGTGATTTTGGCTTCTGCTTTCAAATGGGAATTGTCATGACCCAAAAAAATAAAACAAAACCTAGGCGGGATTTGAAATCTGATGACGTCTCTGCAGAGCTTGTGCCCACTTATAAGAAGAGTAGATCGGACAGAGGCCATTACATTTTAACACAAGGAACAAGTAGCCTGTCTTTGTATATTCTGAATGTGACCTTTTGTCTTTCAGGAGCCAATGTGAACATAGTGAGCAGTAACCATGATGAGGTGACACCCCTCCACACAGCAGCACGGTTCGGGATTCCAGAGCTGGTGGGTCTGTACCTGCTCCATGGGGCCCAAGTGGACGCTGTGAACTCGGCCCTTGAGACGCCCCTGATGACTGCAGCATTCTGGGCCTACGACTCTAGGGAGCAGAGGTACAGCCCTGAGCACCAGTTGGTCTGCAGACTGCTGCTGGACCACGGAGCAGGTCAGAGCCTGTGGATGGAGGACGGGCAAGAGGAGCAGAGCAAAACTGAGAAGGCAAATGTGCAGTGCTATACCTCAAAACTAGATTCAAATGTGATTTGGGTTGAAACTTAAAGACCAATTGTGCTTGTGTCTGCTATACAGTTAATCTATGAAACCTGTGGATCATTATGTTATAATTTACAGATTTTAAATCACAATATTCATCTAAAACAATGTCCACAGACCAGTGGGAGCTGGTGTAGACCCGTGCAGCTAACAGCACCTCCACTATATAGCTGTACATCACACTAGCAAGATGGATTTTTTTTTTTCATCCATGCCAAAATTACTCCTAAATTGGAGAAAGAAATAAGTAGAGAGTAGTGGGAGCATGCCGGTGGCTACGAAAACGGGGTTGATTGGCAATATGGCATCTTGAAATAATCAACTGAAGATTGCTCAAACATGCATGAATCACTCCAAATACAACTTTGAAAGGGCAAAATAGCTCCGAAAAGTCGATTTTGTATAATAGATTTGCTTTTGTTTTCACACTCCCACTACTTAAGTCGATGTAAAAGAGAATTAGTTCCAAGAGCAGTGTGCTTTGGCCTGTGTGAACTGCCATTCTGGAGTGCAGTAAATAACTACGGGGCAGTTTACTGCTCTTCACATTTCTCAAAACTTGCCATTTTTTGAAGGAAAAAGGAGAAATTAATAATTAATTAATGGACTAAAATATAGGAATTGCCTGTTGATAAAGTTCTATATTTGTGAAAGCATATTTTGTGGATTAAAGATCAGTAACAGGTCTATACAGTTAAAGGGCCCATATTACACTCTTTTCTGAGGTATGTTATAATGCTGTTTCCTCATCAAAAACATACCTGGAGATGTGTTTTGTTTCATTCACACATGTCCAGCACATGCCCTACATATGAAAACTGAGAACACTGAGAACAGGAACTGCTCCATTGTATTTTTAAACTCCATACACCTTTACTAGAATCATTTAGATACATTCAACCCTGGAATTGCCCATCTAACAATCCATCAAAAGGTAAAAGCTGTTGGCTGTTAACTACATGACATCACAAAGTGGAACAGAGCATTTTGAGCTTTGGTGTAGACAGGCTAATAATAAAGGGTTACTCAAACATGTGTCAAACAAAACATAACTCCATGTATGTTTTTGAGGAGGTGTCAGCAGTGTCAATTTTGCATAATTAAAGTGTCAATTTTGCATAATATAGGACCTTTAAGAGATAACTTTGTTATGTTTTAACATTTTTAACCACCCTGCCATAAACTGACTTTGGACTATGGCTGTTTGTTTATGGGGCGGTGATTAACAGTGATAAAGCCCAGACAAGAGCATTGAGAATCTACAGTGGTGCTTTTAGGACTACTCCTATTCCTGCACTTTTGTTTGAAATGAGGAAGGCATCACTGCATATTAGAATAGTAGTAGTAGTTTGACCATTGATCTGAAGGTTGCGGTTCTAGTCCCACTCTCTATATAAACATCATTGGTAGAGTGGTCAGATCCACTGGCTGACAGGTTGAATGCTGTCCTTGGGCAAGACACTTAACCCACCTCGCCCCCAGTGTCTACGTACACTGGTATATGAATCTGTGTGTGAATGGGTGAGTGGTTCCTTGATGTAAAGCGCTTTGAGTGCCTTGAAGATGAAAAAGCACTGTGGTCATTTACTATTTGCCAAGGCAAAACTTGGACTCCAGTATTGGACCAGGTTGCTTACTGTAGGGGCAGCACTATGCCCCTTTTAAACACATAGAGCATGACCCGTTAGTCATGTTAGAATGTTGTTACTTCATCAAACACATCCCTGGAGTTGTGTTTTGTTTTATTCACACATATCTTGCATTATACATCAAGTTCAGAATGGTCTGTTCCACTATGATGTCAAGTGGTAGTTTTCACATTAACAGCTGCCTTTTACCTTTTATTTAGTAGAGATTGACAATTCCAATTTCAAATGATTCTAGTGAAGGTCTATAGAGTTTAAAAACACAGTGGAACAGAGAACTGAGTGAGAGAAGAGCACAGCCTAAATATGTAGGATGTGTGTGTTAAACATGTGTGAATGAAAGAAAACACAACCATGTGGTATGTTTTTGAGGAGGAAACAACTTTATAACATAGACCCTTTAAAATAATGATGTCCTTCCTCTGTTAGACCCAAACTCTCAGGAGGAGGACCATAAGACAGCCCTGCACAAAGCAGCATGGAACTGTGACCAGATCCTTCTGCACATGCTGTTGGAGGCTGGAGCCGACCCCAGAGCCATGGACATCAATGGCTGCTCCGCGCTGCACTACCTGCTTAAGGTGTCCTCTGTGCGGCCCAGTGCTACGCCCGAGAGGTGCTTCCAACTGCTGCTCAACTACAACGCCGCCCGCACCTACCCCCCACAGTTCCACAAGGTATCACACCCATATAGTTCTACTAGGTACTGTTTTACTCAGTACAAAGTACAAACTCAGTACCAATGTACCAAGTTCCACTGGTAAAATACACATTAGCTTAGCATTATAAAGATTCTTGTGGTATGGACAGACTGGCTAATATTGTGATAAATAGACTAAATGGACTAAAATACTATGTAGCTTGCCTCCTCTCACAGTTCTCAAAAATGTATTACAATGATAACTGAACCTGTGTTGCCAGCCCCTTAATTTGCAGAAAGAGTTTTTCCTCATTCTCAGTATATGGGCCATGCCTCATGTGAAAGCTTAAAAACTCCAGAATTCACACACTGAGCTGCAGAGGCTGCACTAGCACTGATTAATGATTGGCTGAAGGTGCTGTAGTGACCAGTCAGATCAGCGAGAGTCCTTTAAGGTTTAAACCCACAGGAATTCAGCAAATAAATTGTGACATATGTCACAATTTGTTTGATGAATTCCAGTTCAATGTTTTTGTAAAGAGCACACACAAGGGCAATATGTCTTACATTGCCCTTGTGTGTGCTCTATAGTTATAATCTATGGTACTCATGGATCATTATATTATAATTTAGACATTTATATCACAATATTCATCTAAAACAAAACAAAACAAAATAAGTGGCACCATACTTTGAATATTAAGTGGACAACAAGACAAACAGACACAAGTGAATGGCCATTCATAAATATCATAGAATACAAAAAGTTCATTGAGTGGTTCACAGTGATATTGCACAAAATATCATAGATACCCACAACCCCCCTCAATTCAGTTCATGTGCTGAGATCAGCTTAGAGTCCAAACACATCAATAGTTCATAAATACACTGAGGTAGACTGTTGCATCAAATGAACCAAAAGGTGAGGTGTGAGGCAAAAGATGGGCTACAATGAGCTGCCTACCTGGCTCGACCAGAGCAGGTGCAGTTCAATGTAGAGAGAAAACTTCAGATTAAAGCTCAATCATTATTCCATAGCTCACCATCAAGGAATGAGAACCTGGCCAGTTCCTCTTCATATTTCATATGCGACAAGAACCCAATGACCAGAGCCGGCCCCAGCTTTCAGGGGGCCCTAAGCTGAATTTGTCTCTGGGGCCTCTGACAGCGGATGCCTCCTGGCCCAGCTATTGGTGATTCACATTTGACAACATTATGACTATGCTCTCATCACCTTGACCAATTGTATCTATATGACCAACATCAGACTGAAAACATCCAGAATATCACAACTACTATAGTCACAAGAACAGCAGACAAACATATAAGGGAGTCAAGATTTTTTTAAATTCTAGACATTTTTCTTAATTTCTGGTGGATTGTTCCAGTTGGTGACAGTAGACTTAAATTTACATTATAAAGGTCCTTGCACTTGTGCAAATGCATGCCTGGCTTAAAAACAAATGTAGGCAGTAGTAGATATTTTTACTACTATAGATATAAAACAAATGTAATTGTTTTAGAGGGCCATTTAGGCTGTTGTAAACCCACAAGCCCCATAAAACTTGATATATTATTTTCAATAAGGGCTCTTGGGGGCCCTCTGGTGGCCTCGGGGCCCTAAGCAGCTGCATAGTCTGCTTATAGGCTGGGCCTATAAGCCAATGCCAGTGACCGATATTGGGTTCACGTGCTCCTCATGTTAGACCCACACATACTGAGTATGCGTTGCTACTGGCTAATTTTGGGCCCTGATTGGACATAACGTGTCACATGAATGTGAGAACTAAACTTGTGAGGGACACAGCAGAGGGGAGAGAGAGAGAGAGAGACAACTAATATAGCAGGGAATCTGCATTTTTTTTTTACCCAGGATACAGGAAACAACTACAATGCGGCTGAAAGCTCAAAAACATCTGCTTTAAGAATAAATTAGCATTACAGTTGTTATTGGTAAAAGCTATATTTACCTGTTTACCTCATATCTGGCGATACAGATAGGTCACGTTTATGACATTTCAAATCAAAATCTTACATATGGTTCCTTTAATATAGTGTGTAATGTTCAGGTTCTGCAGGCATGCCATGAACAGCCCCGCGTCGTAGAGGTCATGGCCAACTCCTACGAGCGACTAAAGCCCACCAAAAAGTGGAGGTCCTCCATCCCAGACGAGTCCTACCAGGTACAATGTAACCAGTCTGAGTACATGGCATAGCAGGTACTAGTGTCGTGCATTATCCTGTCAAGTGGCGTGCCCTCAGAGCCTAGGTAACACTGTAGAAAGACGCAGCCTCAAACAGCAACAGTCAGACACAGCAGGACCAAAGGTCAGTATATAGTTAGCCACATTCCATAACTTGTTAGGGCGTTGCTCAGGTTCTCCTAACCTCCCACCAGAACACATACACCAGCAAGTTATTATAAGTAGCCGATTGACTTCCCTTAGACTGAGCGTAGCACACGATCCTTTACGACTGCTCCTCGGCTCCATCCCTGCCTTCTTCGCTGTCCTTGTTTGTGTACCGTCTGCCACATCTTTATCTTCCTGTCTGCTTCCTACACTCCTACACAAATGTGAACCTATGACATACGCCTCCACTCTCTTCTGTTTATTCATGCTTTTAAGGCCTGCTCTAGGCCGGGTCTGCCGATCAGTTTTAGCTAGGGTGTGGTCCATCAATTATCAATTCCCTTTTATCGACAGCACTATTAAAGCAGAATCAAAAGACACAGAAAACAAAGATGCACAATAAAATTCACTGCAAACATGAATTGCAATTGTTGCATGCACAATATGAGCAATTAGGATAAAATATAAGTGCCAGTGACGCCAGCAAGCAAGCAGAATACCCTTCCTAATGCTAACATAAAATTTCATCTTGGTATTTAGTCATGCTTTTTTGTAGGATAAACTTCTACCAACATATTCAGAAATGCATGTGATCTTACATTAGCTTTCTTCTTCCCACTCCTTTTCAAGCTTAAATAAGAAAATTTGAAAAATGTGCATTAAGTGTATTTGACACATGTGCTCGAAATACATAAATAAATAAATGAAATTGAGCTTAGCAGTCCATATTTCATACCACCCACTTACTTTCTGAGACTGAGAACATGCAAACTTCACACAGAACCTCCCTGTTGGGCCTGTGCTTTACTGTTGAACGTAATGTGTCAGATAAACCTGGCACTGACCCCATGTTTGTTTCAACAGCGCTACAGAGCCTTCTACGACTCTCTGTTCTCGGTGAGCTCTGGGCCCCCCCGCAGCCTCCTGCACCTGTCCCGCTGTGCCGTGAGGGCTTCCCTGGGAGGGATGTGTCAGAGAGGGGTGGTGCTGCTGCCTCTGCCCCCCACCATCCAGAGATACATCCTGCTGGAACCTGAGGGGGTTCTGTATTGAGAGAACCAGTGACTCTAAGGTGACAGGGGGATGAGGGACCTTATAAAGCATTACTCTTATATAACAATTTTCCAGATGCTCAAAGTCACTTTACAGTTTAGGCCATTATTCATTCACTTCTCATTCATTTGTGGTAAGCTACTATTGAAGCCACAGCTGCCCTCGCATAAAATGACAGACTGAGATCAGGCAAGATCAGGCTTTGGCAAGGAAGTTTGGCCACCTTAGAGGCTACAATCTGTGTACACAGCAACTCAACCTCAAAATAGAAGAACAAGTACTTGATAAAGGAATATTTTTGATCAATTCTTGTGTCAAGAATTCTTTTAAGAAGTCACATTAGCCCACTTTTAAGCCTGTCACATTGAGTAAGATAATGATGATGGAAACCAAAGTTTTATTGCAATTGTTTCATACATGTTTGAGTTCTCCTGTCTTGTCCTGCATTTGAGGCTTGACTGCTCAGAAAATTCCTGTTCTCAGATACTCCCTATCCCTGCCCACAGCCCTGTATTTACTTTACAATTATGTGAAAATTCTAATTCCAAGTCTGTTTCTTGGAACCCAAATTTTATTTGAAATTGTAGTATTGTGATGTAAATTACATATTTGTTTTGAACAGGTTGATTTTGGTGTAGTGCTGATGTGGTCTAGTCTTAGTTTTGCCTGGAAATGATAATCTGACTCTTAAGATACTTTGAAAGAACACATATTCTGCAAATTTTACTTTTTTGAACCTCTAACCATGTTATACAGTTGTTCACTCATCAAAAAAACATACCTGGAGTAGTATTTTGCTTCTTGCACACTTGTTTTATTAATCCATTAAAAACTAATTTTTGCACAC
Source organism: Periophthalmus modestus (assembly GCA_019594935.1). Taxonomy (NCBI): domain Eukaryota; kingdom Metazoa; phylum Chordata; class Actinopteri; order Gobiiformes; family Gobiidae; genus Periophthalmus; species Periophthalmus modestus. Next base: position 12,018,577 of record JAIEZT010001318.1, read on the forward strand.
ATTTTGAGTCTATTAACAGTCTACTGTCAAACTATAACTGTGTTTACATTGAATGCATGACTCTATTTGCACAGTATTCACGGGGAATAAAGACTTCTCATTTGTGTATTCTGTCATTCTTCACTCACGTTACTGACAGCAGAGGGAGCTCAAACACCTTAATGTAGGGGTCTCCAACCTGTAACTTGGGAACTACCAGTAGCCCCTTACAAGTAGCTTGCTCAAAGGGATAACAAAAATTGGATGTATAATCCCTGAATTACCATTGTAAAAATCATTCGATTTTTTAATCCCTATTACCATTGTAAATGTATCATTTTGATGGCTAATGGCTGGATTTTTTTTTTTTTTTTTTTTTTATTTTTTATAGGCATCCAACAGTACCCCATCTAAGGCTTGCTGTGGCTCTTCCATTTACTCAGTTTCTTGTAACTTTCATTTTGTAAAAGTAGCTCACTGGAGGAAAAAAAGGTTGGTTAATGCCTCATTGGAACTGAAGGTGGAGTTTATAAAGTATGTATTCCAAACGCAGACATTATTTTAAGTTGTTAAATGTGAAATACTTATTCCAAGGTGACCAAAACCCAGTTTAAAAGAGAATTAAAGCCACCCATGAATAATATATGAGTAAGTTTGAAAATCACCAATATTGATTCATTCCAACTTGGAAGGGGTCATACTAGAGATAAATTTGAAGTTTGTGTATCTGTAGCAGGTCTAGAGTCCACACAACAGGAGTGCCCAGTGCACAGGCAGGATCGACCTTTGTGCTTTCACCACAATAATCAGTGGAAAACCTTGATAAGATAATGGGTTTTATATGTTGCTCCTGGAAACATTCATTCAACAAGCCAATGTTTTGTGTTGTAATATTAAGCATGGAATTGTATGTCAAAGTGTAACACTGTAGTTGTATTACTTATGTATTATTTAAGATGCATTATGTAACTTTTCTGACGGGTCAGCTGCTGCCTTGTTTCTATGGAGATGTTATTGCTTGCACCACAGTATGGCAGTACAATTATCTAGCTGGCATTTATTCAATTAGGCAGGGTTATAGTCTTTAGAAACATGCATTGTCACTGTGAATGGGGTCGTCTCTCCATAGATCTAACTTTAGTCTAAAGGAGACCTGTAATGTAAAATAAACTTTTCAGAGCTTTTAACCATGTTATAGTTATTACCCCCTGAAGTTGTATTTGGAGTGTTTCATGCATGTTTGAATAATCTTTATACTCCTATATTCAATACGTCCAATTAGTCCAATTTGTGCTCCCGCCTACCCTAGTTTTCACTGCCATCGTTACACGCCCAGTGCTCTGTACTTTTTTCAGTTTTATTTTCTTAATCAATGATATTTGTACGATTCAACAGCGTTGTGTTTTATTTTTGTTACGAATTTTTTTTAAAAAAAGCTGTTGCTAGCATGATCTGTGACTAGGAGCCGACAGCACGGTCTGGCAGAGTGGCACTTTGTTCTAATGTTTACTCCAAGTGGGCACCAAAATTTTCCATCCCGGCAAGTCAGCAGATTTGTTTCCTTTATTAAGTCATTCTAGACCAATATTGTGATTTTAAATGTCCAAAATATAACGCCATGATAATGATCCACAGCTGTCATAGCAGCCAAAATCTAGTAATCAAATAAGGTACACTTTAACCTTAACCTTTAACTCAGGTTATTCCATCTATGGATGTTTTCTTCCCTGATGGCATGGGCATATTCCAAGATGATAATGCCAGGATTCATTAGGCTCAAATTGTGAAAGAGTGGTTCAGGGAGCATGAGACAGCATTTTCACACATGGATTGGCCACCACAGAGTCCAGACCTTAACCCCATTGAGAATCTTTGGGATGTGCTGGAGAAGGCTTTGTGACTCTACCATCAGACTCTACCATCATCGATGCAAGATCTTGGTGAAAAATTGATGCAACACTGGATGGAAATAAATCTTGTGACATTGCAGAAACTTATCAAAACAATGCCATAGCGAACAGCCAGTGTATGTCATATCTGCTCCCCATGTCCAACAAGGAAGCACAATTGAAAATTTCACCAAAAATGTAAAGAATAAAAAAAATAAAAATCAGGCAATATTTTTAGTAAAATCTTATAATATAAATCTTATTATATAATATATAATGATCTTCTCAATATAGAGAAGGTTTCAACTGTGGTCATGTGGGCATTATTTTTGAAACTCGATAGTGCCTTTTGTGAGGTGAACTGTGAGATGACAAACGGTAACAAGAAATTTCTCAGAGGCCTGTTTTAATGACATGAGATCTAGCCTTGGTCTGTGTGTGTTTCCTGTGGGTTAATGGTGGTATGTCCCTGTTCCATGCATTGCCAAAGGGGACAGTGTGCGTTGGCAGCCAGCCCTCTGCACTGGGCCTTGTCACATCTAACACTGCCTAAGTTGCACATGCACAGAAGTATCCCAGTCATGGTCGGGTTTTTTGAGCATACTGCTTTTGTGTGTGTCCGTGTGCATGTAGTATCCAGGATATGAGAAATCAGGATACTCTCACATGCCACATATATCCTGATTATTGGGAACTCAGGATACATGTGTGTATCCTGATTTCTCACCACTGATGGTATAGGCCTAATGAGCATGTGTAAACTCTAATAAACAAATACAGTACAAGCTATAATTTTCCCAATGTGACTGAAACTTTTTTCTTTTAAAGATATCTTATTTTATACCTATAAACAAGATATTGCAGTCTTCTGTAAAGTAAAGCCAAAGGTTAGCAGGTGCTGTTGATCTCAGACAAAACTCACTGCACTGCTGTATTTTTCAACTGTAATGCCTTTTACTGAAGCTGTGACAGTGCCCTGCAGTCTTGTATTCTTATTTGAATGTATATCTTGTTCCTTTATTGTTGTAAACATGCTTAAAGGCCTTAAGTTAGCAAAGTTGTTAACATGTTTACCTCCATTTCATATCTCTGCCATAGTCTAAATATTCAGAATAGTCTCATTCTGCATATATACACTGAGTGTATGTAAACACTATATTCAGTATACTGTCATAACCAGAATGTATGCACATGTAAACCCAAATAGGTGAAATCCTTCAGCTAAGGTCCTCCTGACCACAACTAACTCAAGATCTGGAGATGGGTATTTGGGCACAATATGATACCTTGACAAGTTGCCACTATGGCAACAATAAAGTGTACCTAAGCCTCAAAACGATTTAAAAGAGGATTTACAAAATGCATGTTAATGCAGGAGCTTTGATGGAGTCTTACATTTCCTAAATGTCACTCCACAATTCCATATACATATGCACATGACAGTGCTAAAAGAGTCTATAAAACTACATGGGGCAAAAAAGCTCTAACATTAGGCATGTTTAGAGGTGTGCTCTCAAATTTTATCAGTGACACCAACTGTGGCCTCTGAGTTGTGGATTTGTGTAAACATTTATGAGTAAAACATTTCTACTGAATGTCTCTTTGCCCCCCTCTTCACACCTATTTGGATTTTTGATCTACATGTAGAACAAGAGTGGTCCAAATGGTTCCATGGCGAAATCTGACTATAATCAGTAGTAGTAATACTCAGCAAAGTTTACTTTACTCAGTTAGATTTTTGATACATTTTCCTTTTCAGAGTATTTTCTTGCACCGCTCCTTCAAATATAACTTAGTTTGTGCCACTTTTTTATATCTACCATTTGAAAATAGCAGATTTTGTGCAATATTTAATGTATTTACCTTACTACATTACCACTACTTTGTACTTCTACTTGAGAAATATTATTTTGAACATTGCTCTTATTTGAGTACATTCTTTGTCTGCTTTACCCGCATCTATGTGGACTTCTACTGTGCAAGCAGTGAACCTACAACAGAATGTAACACAATGGAAGACTTTTATAATACCCATTCACTGGTTCAAACAATCACATTTAGCTTTAAAATTGCACTCTCAAACTGTGCAGACAAATTTGCTGAAAAAAGTAGATAAAATATAAACAGTCATGTTAACATTTTATGTAGCAATAGTCTAAAAACACCAAAATATTACCTGTTGATCCACTTTGGCAAGAGCAGGTAGCTGTACATCTGGGTGCCCAAACTCTTTTCACCGAGGGTCATATCTTGAAAAATATTTGACAGTGGAGGGCCACAGACCAGTGCTCAATACAGTGGATAATTAGATGGGTGCATTTAACATACTTGAAATAGGGCTTGAAATATGAATATTCTGTATGACAATGCAATGTGATGTTATGTAGGTTATATTGGTAGGAATACTCAAAGTTGTCGTAAAAAGTACTGATTATGATAAATTGGGCCAGGGTTCAACTGAAGGACTGAGGGCCAAGAAAAATTGGTCTGAGAGCCACATTTGGCCCCTGGACTATAGTTTGGACACCCCTGCTGTATATGCTACAGGTTGCATGGTTTTGCATAGTCAATTTAAAGTCATGCAAAAATAATTAGTAATAAACAAACATTTGTATTGACTTATGAATGTTTGATACAAAATTGTGATCTTAAAGGTCCTGTACCTAATTTTTTCCTATGTATTTGTAGCTGCAGCTCTTGAGGTCAAAATAAGTCCACTGTGTACTATCTGCATCTAATAAGCGTTTTATTGTCTGATAATCAGGAAGTACATGGTCAGCATGATAGATGTTAGCACTGGTCTCTGAAAGTTAAAAAAAAGTGCTCATAAACTCATCGCTGTGAATAATTAGGATGCCCGGAATGCAAAGGGCAAGTGAGGAATAGCTTTAGAGCATTGCAGCACCAGGTACAGCACCTTTGAAAGATATATGGTAAACTGAGCTATATATGTTGTAGATGCAGCCAAAAAAAATATCAAAAAAATTTGGAAATAGTTGCTATGTAGATTTTATAGAAAAATTATGCAAATTTTACATAAGGAAAAACAAACTAAACTGATTGTGCTTCATTTTACTGTCCATTCACTTTTTGTGTGATACCTAAAGGGAGATTTTAGGCACACTTCCACACATTTACAATAGATCTCAAAAATACAATCCATAAAAAATATTTTTGGAAGAACAATGCATATATTGAGAAATTAATTTTGATATTTTCTTTGATTCTCAAAAATATATGTCATGGCATATTCATTTGTTTAGTCATATGTATTTTTTTTTTTTTAGCTCAAACATATGCTAATGTGTTTCATTATGGATGTTTTTATTACAATGAAAAAGAAAACATTCATCCTTCCTATAATGGGCTTGCACCGCCACAGACCTGACCCTTATTTAGCCTGGAGCAGGGCTTCTTCTTGTTTCCATGGAAATGTTTTTCCTTTGGTATGAAATGAAGCGATATTACGTGAAACTATCGCCATGGAGAATTTTCCACAGTATGGGTTTAACTTCTATTTCCATGAAACAATGCAGTTGACTTTCCACATCCAGAAAATTACTTACTTTCACTTTAATACATGCATGTTTAAGTAATTCGGTTTGGTGAAATCCTCTTTCATCCATTATTTCTAGCACAGGGCATCACATTACGCACCAAATTCAAGTGTTCTCTGTGAAAGTGAAAGCCCTGCTGCCAACAAAGTGCACTGTTCTGTATTGAAGGGCCTGTACCCCATTTTAAATCACGAGTCAAGAATGTCTTAGTTTGAACTTTTAGCCCAGTTCAGTATCGTCTGATGTTGATATTTGATACCGATTGCCCTTTTTGAATAGAAGAGTATACGCCAGTATGTTTCAAAAGCATGTAACAAATAATTTTATGTCCTAGATAAATACATTTCATTATTTTTACAAAAGTTATACATTTTATTTGTGATCTTTACTTCAAGTTAAGCTATATATTTGGCCCGTTGTATGGATTTATTTTAAAAGATAAATATTGGTATAACCAAATATCGGTTATCGGTCACAGTAGCAGGTGAAATATTGGATGTCGTATTGGCTCAAAAAATCCGTATTGGCCCATGACTGGACATGATCTTATTCTTACGAGACATGGGTCATCAACACACATCCATGAGTTTGGTGAATGTGAAAGTAAAAGGTCAGAGGAGCTTATAGAGGCAGGTCTCGGTTGGTCAGTTCAAATGGTGGTTGTTGGTCTCATTTGCCCAACTTCTTGGGCTCTTTGCTGGGCAGGCACCAGTCGTCAGCCTCTGTGCTGGCCTGGTAGTGCCGCAGGACGGATTTGTTGAAGACTGGGAGTCTCTCCACAGAGCTGGAGGATAGAGCCTACAACAGAGGGCACATGATCAGACGATTACTGTCAGAGCAGGGCTGGTCACAGGTAAATTGTAACTTCATTACACATCGGTGGGGTAATAATTGCTACACGTATACACACGTATACATACACGTAACATATTTAGATCAACATGTTACCTTTTATTGTTTTGATAAAGCTATTGTGGGGAAGCTGGCCTGCTGTGGTCGAAGTAGCAGGCACTCAAAATATTCTCAGTGAATAAAATTTATTAGAGGTCACTGTGGTCCGTGAAAAATTATATCTTCACAAAAAGTAACTGTCCTCACTTAAAACAAAAGCAAGACACTAAAGTAAAAAAACACATGCACACAACTACCTGAACCCCCGAAAGACTGACTTGCCCTGCTTATATACTCTCAAACCAGAAGCACCTTCCCCAGGTAAACACCATGTACTTCACAGGTATGGTAGGTACAACTTTAGCAGACACTGAAATAAATACAACAAAGACATAAAAAAAAAAAACGTAACCAGTTCTCCCCTCCACATGGTCCGGCCCACGACCACACCCCAGCCTTTAAAAATGGCCGACGTAGGGCACACCCCCCGTTCAGCCCAAGTGGAGATTTAGGTCAGAGTAGATGGTGTATTGACTAAATATAACCAAATAAAATATATTTAAAGTAACAAGTGTTTGTGGTGTTTAAATTACAGGTAGACTAACTGGAAGACTAAACAAAACAAAGCCGGGATAGTTATGATTATTTGGATTTTTAAAAAATGAATGGAAATGAACAAATGTGTGAATAAACAAAATTATGGTGATGTTAAAACGGACAAAGGCTCACTTTGTCACAGCTATATTCACCCAAGAATAACAACAAACAATTAACAAAACAAATATGAAAATGTATTAACATGTTAAATAACTTTCAGTTTCGATTGTGTCTCCCCTCCTTTTGTTAATTTTTCCCAAAATTACGCTATTATAATATAAATCCACGCACAAACTAATTATTCTGCTGATTTCCTTTTGTGAACACTTTTGATTATTATAAAGTTGCTGTGAAAGACGAGTACAGTGTTGAGATTTTATTTTAGATTCATAGTAGAGACACAAAACGTGTCGAAAAAACTAAGCCCATAAAAAAACAAAATGTAGTCGTGCCTTTGCAACTACCCAGCTTTATACCATGCCCCACGGAGCAGAGCAAAAGTTTGAAGAACAGGTGAGTCTGCACAAGAATATTCCCAGATGTGCTATTGGTTGATAGCAGGGTGCATCATGCATTGTGATAGCTGTCCACTCTTTTCACCTCAAAAAGTGTCCGTGAAAAAATAGATTACCAAAAAATGTGCGAGAGATACGGGGGACAAATGTATTCTGATAAATGTAAATCTGCGAGGTAGTCTGCAAAAAACAGACTACCTCGGTAGAAACCTATCCACTGCATGAAAAAGGCTGTTGGCCCACTGCTTATAAAGGAGAGTTTCAAAAGTGTCTGGGACAGGTCGATAGATTACTCAGACATGAATGGATGACATAAAAACCTCTTCAGGCATGTTTTCAATAAGGGAACAACATAAAAAACTCCAAAAAGTCATCTTGCATAAAACCCCCTCTGTACAGGAGACATAAGACACACCATGACCTTTAAGAGCATAGGTTTCCCCAATAACTTAGTCTTATTCATGTTTGATCCTGTATTGTCCTGCATTTGAGGCTTGAATGCTCTAATTTAATTTATGTTTTCACCTACCACCCATCTCCTCTTACATGCCTGTAATTACGTGTGATTGTAATTACTGCAGGTCATACAGAAATGTTCAAATAGGTTGTGTAGCCATTTATAAAACTAAAAACACAATAAATGATAATCTGGTTGCTATGGTGAAATAACAATATAAAACTCTGATGCAGCATTAGCATTAAACAATGCATTAAATGTTCATAAGGTTGTTAAAGGTTGCTGGCCCACTGCTTATAAGGAGGGTTCCAATAGTGTCTGGAAGATGTCGGTAGATTACTCAGATGTCGGTAGATTACTCATGAGTGACGCTATAGCAACAACATTCCTGCAAGGTCTTACAAACATGAAAAACGGAACTAGTTAATTTTAAATGGTTTGCAGTGGTCCAGACTTATTCCTCACTTTTCTAATGCATTCCTTCCATCCCAATTACTCACTGCTGAGCTGTGAAAAGCGTTTATAAACTCACAGAGTTTTGCTGTAACAGAAAAAAACTAAAAACAACTAGCACGTTAACAGCAAACCAGTGTTGCTTCTTGGTTCACTGACAATCTGAAACTTCATTATTAGATGCAGACTGTAAAAGCAGCTATGAGACTGCTGTGTACTAATTATCTGTACCAGAGACAAATATGACTATTAGAAGCAAAAACACAGCTGCTCTAAATCAACGCATCATTTGATATTCATTGATGACTGTAAGTTTGTGATAACAACTCCAAACATGGTATGAATGGCTCCTGTATCACATTGTAACATGATCTTACACCTCTAGAATCCCCTGACTTCTAGTACAAACCTTCAGTGACTTTATAAAGAGTGTCATGTGACTGAAGCCTCCACAGAGCTGACTTACTAAAGATCTGCTTTGCGATTCTGCTTTGCACTGTCATACATTAACTGGCCCTGTTTGTCATTACAGTATAACATGTGGAAGTCTGGGTCTGGAGGCCTAAAAGGGCGAGAGAGTCCACAGCTTCATCAGTGAGACATTTCCACAACTCGGCACAGGATATTACTCAACTGCAGTTTCTTCTGGACTGAGAACAGGCTTCACTTCCCCTGTTTTGAGTTCTTAGCGTTAAAATGTCTCCTGCTCTTTCAAATATGCAGAGATGCAATGCAATAAAGTCAATACTTACTGTACAATCTATAGAATGCCAATATGGAAGGACTGGGTGCATTATCTTGTTAATTAATCGAGATGAATTATTCTGTCACTCTTTAAAACAGGTCACATGTATCAGTCAAAAACTAGAGTCCTGCCTTCCTCTCTACATACACATATTTCAGAGATCCTGCATATTTTTATAACTCTCCCTCTAAATTTCAAAATGGCCATCCCACCTTGTGATTTCATTAGGTGAAAATTCAAACTTACTTTTAGCAATGATGTACAAAAAGACGTTTAAATTGGAACTTTACTGTCCTACTAAACAGAGTATAAGGCATCATTATGGATAGCATCATCTACTGTTCCTAGTCTTTTTTGGCATTTTTTTTGTGCAGACTAGGTAAATTTGCAGTTCTGGTCAAAAATGCCAATAACTGAGTGTCTGCTGCCTCCAGTGGCCACTGCAATTTCAAGCACTATGTGACATCACACAGGACTGCCCTGATTACAGCCAGGTGTTGTGCTGATTGCAAACACCTCACTACGAAGTGTGGACACCTGTTAGACCAATCACACTGTTCCTTATACCTTCAGACCCCACCCCTCCTCTCCCCTCACTCTTTTTAGTCCACAGGCACTGCCCAGTTTAGCAGCTTTATTTGAAAATTACCAGGTATTTTGTAATCAGGGCAGTCAGGGCATGTCACCAAGCACTTAGAACTGCAGTGGCCAGTGAAGACAACATACTCAGTTCTATATATTTTTGAACAGAATGAAAAATAGATGAAAAATGGCCATCTGGCTAACTCTGGCATATTTACATGCACATGTTAATATGCGCTGTCCCTGAAATAAATAAAATAAATAAGAAAGCTGCAAATGTGTCTAGTTTGCACTAAAATTACCAAAAAAGCACTATGAACCGTAGATAATCCTATTAAAACACAATATACACAGATTAGTAGCTAAAATGATGCCATGAGTGCAATCATAAAATGTTTTCCTGTTGGGTTGTTGCAGTTTGTAGGCGTGTTTGTACCTTGAGATAGATGACAGCAGAGGTGCCGTAACCCTCCATGGAGTAGAGCTTGAGGTCTCCCTGGAAGTAACGAGCGTAGAGGCGGGAAATGGGAAGGCCATAGCCAAACCCAGCCTGGAACCACCAGAGAGGGGGAAGGCAAATTCAGTCCTGTGGCTAGTGTAACTTGAAAACACCATTCTCTGTGCCACCAGCTACTTGACTAACAGAGCCCAAAGGTGTTAGAGCGTGTGGTTAAAGAGCCCAAAACTCAAAATCCAAAAAAAACATTTCAAATTGTTTTTGGAAATCATGGACGTCATGTCAGGCCACAGAGGAAAAGGACCATCCGGATTTATATTAGTGCAAAGTTCAAAAGCCAGCATCTGTGATGGTATGGGGGTGTGTTAGTGCCCATGACATGGGTAACTTGCACATCTGTGAAGGCACCATTAATGCTGAAAGGTACATTGGAGCAACATATGCTGTCATCCAAGCAACGCCTTTTCAGGGACATCCCTACACGTGCAGGTACTAGACTGGCCTTCCTGCAGTCCAGACCTGTCTCCCATTGAAAATGTGTGGCACATTATGAAGCGCAAAATATACAGCGGAAACCCCAGACTGTTGAGCAACTGAAGTTGTACATTCAGCAAGAATGGGAAGGATTCCTCCTGCAAAGCTTCAACAATTAGTGTCCTCAGTTCCCAAACGCTTAATGATTGTTGTTAAAAGGAAAGGTGATGTAACACAGTGGTAAACATACCCCTGTCCCAGGTTTATTGAAACGTGTTGCAGACATGAAATTGAAAATGAGTGAATATTTGCATAGAAACAATAAAGTTTGGACATTAAGTATCATGTCTTTGTAGTTTATTCAGTTCAATATAGGTTGAAAAGGATTTGCAAATCATTGTATTCTGTATATTTTTTTTTAAGTTTTACACAGCATCCCAACTTCATTAGAATTGGGTTTGTAGGTGTATCACTGATTAAGAAAATAAAAAAAAAACCAAGTTAGTACAGAGTAGTGGGTGTATGCAGTGATCGTCAAAATGGCATCTTGAAAATAAACAATTAAACATTGCTCAAACATGCACGAATCACTCCAAATACAGCTTTGCTGTAAGTAAGTGGTGAGGGGAAACACCTATAACATGGTTAAAAGCACTGAAAAGTTGATTTTGTAGAATGTATCTGCTTTAAAGGACACCTGTCTGTGTACAGGAACAGGAAGAAACAGATTGAGAGTTGTACTCTGGTCCTGCTTACCAGAGGTGCATTGCGGGCGTTGTCCATGTGCACGGGGCTGGGGGCTGTGGTGTACATGTAGGAGAAAAGACGCTCGATCTTCCTTAGAGGGACCCCACCTCCCCGGTCCGACATCTGTAACAGAACAACTCCATAATGTCAGACACTACTACACTGTGCTTACTCAGGAACCCTTAATGTGGGATGTCAGAAAATCCATGATTTATGGCTTAAAATGTTTAAAGAAGCCTTAACATGCCTAAATATAGACATTCCAATAAGACCACAGACACAGGTATTCAGGGGGACTTAGCGGTGTCAATTCAGGTATACTTCACCAAAAAATACAAACAAATTTTAAAAAAAAGTTTGTATTATAACCAAAACAATAATACTAATAAAATGGATTGACATTGACAGCCACATTATGACTGATGTAGTGTAGTAGTAATGATACCGCAGCTAGATTACCTAATTATTTTGACATATGTGAACCTTTATAACAATGTTTACTCATTCCTCAAAGAATACTCAAACTTAAGAACAAACAAACAAACAAACGAACAAACTTAAAAATTATTGATCAAATTTAAAATCACTTAAACGTAATCCTTTGTGTAATTCTTTAGTAACTATGATGGCAAATTACTGTAATTATTATTCCTGTGCTTTCTTTTGTATTTTTTGTAATGTAATTTTAAGTGTTGGAAGTGTCCAGGGACAGGGCATATAGCTGTTATTGCTTTTGAATGGTTAAATAAAGGGGGGGAAAGAGAGCAAGATGAGTGAATATGGTTGTTATGGCCCACCTGTACCAACTATGCTTACGTCTTACCTATTTCCCACCATCACTGTCAATTCTGAAAAAGCATAGACTATTGGACTTAAACAACATGGTCAACCGTAAAAGAGCTTGTCTAATTTATAAGGTCCTACATGCCCTCGCACCACCACCTTTAAAGGAGAAAATTAAATATATAGACAATCTACCAAGGACTTTAACTGTTCCATAGAGACATATTTGCATGTATGGGCAAAATATGAAAGGGGTGGGTGTAGAATGTAATTGTCTTGAATAAGTGGTCAAACTGACTGAAATCATGACGACTTTGTAATGAATGGAATGTGCAATATTTTGTATGGTGCAATAATGGGAACTGTGCAATGAGTGTTATGTGCAATGAATGGGATGTGCAATTGTGCGGAATGTGCAACCATGGGAACTGTGCAGTGAATGTAGTGTGCAGTTTTTAACTTGACCCTTTTGTGACCTCAGGCCCTGGGACAACAGATGGAAATTAGCCTCTGGCTATAATGTGGTGTATTTACATTCATGTCGAATCATGTCTGTTCATCAATATGAATCACACTTTCTGATTTCTGATTGAACAATGAGAATGTTTACGCTTCCAATTGAACCTGACTGTCTTTTATAATCCTGATAAAGAGTCAGTAAAATGGATAAGGTGGCTGTATAAAGCAGAGAGCTTGTTTGTCAGTGGTGCCCGCTCAGTCTGGCAGCTAATAGTGTGGTCTAAAGGTTAGTGTAAACATCAATGTACTCAGTCCCCTGTTTTTACTTTTTCCATATTTTAGCAATCTCTCTTGGGCCCTATCCGAACCCTCCTTATGGTTAGCTGTACACCCGCACTCAGGCTCACCTTGATGGTCAGGTCCTCACTGCCCAGGGACACACGCACTTTGATGGGGGGTAACACAGGGCTGCTCTCATGAGTCTCCACTGTGGCTCTCATGGCATTCTGAAAAGGGTTATCGGTTTAGCTTTATCTATGCAATACTTTACTTGTGATACTACAGAGAGCATGTACCTTAAAGAGCTCGAACAGCATATGGTAAAGGTGTGAGGGCACATACACAATGTGTAGGGGCTTTCCCGGCTGCTTGGCTATGGACAGAAGACAACATGAGGCTTAGGACAGAGACGTGTTAAAGGTACCCTGAGCAAACTTTATCTTCTCCCATTACATGACATGACAAAGTTGGGCAGTACTCCGTTACATTTACTTGAATAACTTTTTGAGTACTTTTTTAGAGCCATACTTTTAGTCCTACATGAGATAATGAATGATTTGAACGTTTGTGTTTCTTGCACAGCTCCTTCAGATATGATTTAGTTTGTCTCGTTGTGTCTATCTTTTGAAAATAGATTTGTGCATTTGTGTACTTCAAATTATCAATCAGATGTTACATCCAGACAGTTACTCCTTACTTGAGTAGTAATTTTCACAAATTATTTTTTAATCTTTGAGTAAAAAAAATCAGGTACAATGCCTTTAATAGACCTGGATACTGCTAGAAAGTACCAGTAGGACTACAGCACCCCAAAAATTTAAATTTAAAATTTAATAAAAAAAATTTTACTACAGAAAAAACAAAAAAACCCAAACAAACAAAAACAAAAACAACTAGTACTGTATAGAGCAGGGGTGTCAAACTCAAACTGACAGGGGGCCAAATGAAAAAAAAAATGTTACAAGCCGAGGGCCAGACTGATCGAATTTAAAATGACCGCACATAGTCTAGTGAACCTAATTGAACGTACTGAAAACCTAACAAATATATTACTATATGATCAGATCGGATAAATGAAGCAATATTTTCTTATGGCTCTGTCAGTAATTTTTTATTTTCAACAGTCACAAAAGACAAACTTCCTTTATATAAAAATCCCCATAACATTAAATGAATGAAGTGGGATTATTCAAGGCACCATCAGTATATTTTCTCATGGAAATGACAAAAGTAGGCTAAATTTACTTCAAAGAAATAAATAATATCAGCAATTTTCTATCAGTCACTCAACTAAAATATTTTTAAAAAATAATTGGATTGAAATACAATAAAATAAAGTGCAAAAATCTATGGATGAGAGAAAAACAACACTTTCTGTGCCTCCCACAGAGTCAGTTTGGCTTTAAACGCCTTCACTGTCCTGCACATCTCAGAGACACGACCCCGACCTGCAGCTGCAGGTTCATCACATTCAGACTCGTGATGTCACAGAAAACACATTTCACACTCAAACGTTTCGTCTCAGAGTTGTGTTGTGTCTTTCCCTTTGGTTTCCAAGAACAGACAAATCTCCTCACGCAGCTCAAACATCTTTGCAGCACCTTTCCCTGGTTTATCCATCGCACCTCAGTGTGACAGGACAAATCACCAGGCTCAGTTTAACTCGCTCAGAAATGTTTTGAACTGGCGATGATTTAAACCTTTGGCTCTGATAAAGTTAACTGCAGCGTGATGGTCTCAGGACATGTTCCATTTTCAAGGCTTTACCACACAACGGCCGTGTCCCATTTCGCCAAATACACCGCTCAATGTACTGTTCAAGGTGCGGGTCGAAGTACCCGCACAACTTAGGGCAAATTGGGACACGGCCATCGACTCCTGGTGTATGATACAATGAGAAGCTGTCAGCTCACCTGTGACGTTTTCCTCCTGATCTTCTCCGTGTCCTCGCCACCAGTCCACTCCTGTGTCCTCCAATCCACTCCTGTGTCCACCGGTCCGCTCCCGTGTCCACAGGTCCACTCCTGTGTCCTCCAGTCCACCAGTCCACTCCCGTGTCCTCCGGTCCACTCCCGTGTCCTCCGGTCCACTCCTGTGTCCACACATCGCAGGTGCTCCATCTGTTGTCAAACCCACGATTTTTTTCCCGAGGCAGCTCCATCTCATTTACACATCTTGACACCTCTTCATACAGATCATGTCCTGTAGTTGTGCCACGCATAGGACGTAACGCCAAAAACTCCTCTGTCACGCTCGGGCAGATTTAAGACCTCGTTTTAATTCCTCCACCTTCTGTAGCCTTTGTTCCATGTCCATATTCTTGTCATTACCCATTTCCCATACTACACTGTGGGAAATGTAGTATTGGTGCCTGTAAAACACCTGCGGGCTGCTGGCCTGCTGCGGGCTGCTGGCCTGCTGCGGCCTGCGGTCTGTGTCTGACACATGTACTGACACAGAGGAGGGGTCGTGTCTGCCTCTGTCCTAATTGACACGCCAAAACAACAGCAGAGCATTATGGGATTTGTAGTATAAGCAGTGAATGCGGTGTTACAGCGCTGCCACCATATAATACCGGCGGGCCAACTCTAATATTAATTTGAAATTGCCTTGCGGGCCAAATATATATACACTACGGGCCAGATTTGGCCCGCGGGCCAGAGTTTGACACCTATGGTATAGAGAGATATATTATGCAAAATGTTCTTTTATGAGCTTTTACCTATGTTTTAATGGTTGTATGTCATTAGTTTACACAAATTTGTATTTTGATTTGCATATGTTTAAGTAATCCTGTGTCCCTTATATTAAAGACTGGAGTTCTCAGAAAATTTCAGTTGCAATAATTTGAAAAATTTAAATGTTACAATGATGCGTAGACATTTCTCAAAAAAAATTAAATTCTGAGGAATGATAATTCAGTTTACAGACAAACAGTAGGCAATGGATTAAAATATCTATAAAACATGAGGTGTCAGCACCTCCTATTCATAGCTGTACATCACACTAGTGAGCCACAGATTTTGTTTTTTATTTGTACAATGCTCAAAAATCCTAGGCGTATCACCAGAAAACAGAGCAAACATCTTGTACTGGTAGTGGTGAAAGTGGGGGTTGATTGGAGCAATGATGTCTTCAATACAGGAGTATAAAGATCACCCGGACATGCATGAATCACTCAAAACAAACTATAACATGGTTAAAGGGTCTAAAAAGTCGATTTTGCAGAATAGGTCAATTTTAAGAGCAATGAAAACCATGGTCACAGAGCTAGAACCTCTCCTCCTCCTGTCAGACAGCAGTAGCAGAGCAAAAAGGCAAGGCTCTGTGGACGACTCACCGTTCACCTGTGTGATCTCCATGTCCGGAGAGGTCAAGTAGTACTGCTCACATAGCATCTTGGATGTTTCATAGGCATCTGCACACACAACAACACACAAGGGGAATCAAACCTTCAGCCTTCAAGACATCAAGATGAAGGTCTAAAAACAAATCATGTGTAAATGTGGTTTACACATGATAATTTATTATTCATGATTTTTTCATTATTTATTATTATTATTTATTTACTTTACCCCCACAAAGTCTAGCTCCTATAAAACAGACAGATTATTTTATTGATCGCAAACCCACAAGTTGCCATGTCTGTCACTGTCCCAGTGATAGACTTTACTGCTTTTACTTTAGACGGTGTTGTGAACAAATGAACATTTGGGTTCACTCGATTCAGACTGGTGAGGTACATTTTAAGGTGAGAGAGTCAGGAGCCATGACAGAAACATGACACTAAATATGAGCTGTCCTTTTACCTGTAAACACTACAACTATATGTTATATAAATGCTTTACTTCACATTGTGTTTAAAGAATATGCACCATCTGAATATTCTTTCACAACTTTAAACAAAATTCAGTAATATTTGATGGTTCTGTGCACATGCACCAGCAGAACTTTGAGTACATAACAAGGTAACTATTCATTTATAGGCCTATCAAGAGCTTCTCTTAGTTTGCGTCATGTTCCTATCACTCATGGTCCCAAGTCTGGAACAATATGGAAACTATGGTAAATTTGAGTAGGCAAAAAACATATACTCAAAGCAGCAACAACTCTGTCCACAAGGGACACACACTGCACACTGGACCCAAATGTTCACTCAACTGATTCCGAGTCAGAAGAAGCAGATGACTTCATTTACCACTTAAAAGCAAGCACTATAAAAATCTGATGCCAAAGAAAACTGTTATACTGGTATCATCCAACTCTACTCTAGGAATGAGTTAGATTTGGACACACCTCATTCTCTGTTTTTTCTTTGTTTAACATGTTACTTTTTATTGTTTTGAAATGCTACATTTCCCGAAAAAAAAACATATTAACATGTTTTATGAGTTTCAATTTTCTTTTCGAGTCCCCCCCTCCTGTTGCTCCCCATGCCACTTCCCCTACACAGCACAACACAATCAGCATCCATCCCGCTAATGAAGCTACTGCACATCACAGTCAGTAAAATGTCTTCTTGTGAGTAAATTCTCTCTGTTTTTTCAATGGAATTTTCTGTGTTGATGGCATAAGTAGAGGTTTTAAAACTCAGCGCTACAAGTTCTTGTTTTCTACTTTTCTTCGCTGACGCTTAACTGATGTAAAACTATGATAAATATTTACCACAGGTACTATCCCACCAAACAAGTCAGAATTAGATAATCAAAGCTGCATGTGGCAATGATGGCCCTAGCCTCCCCGGACATGTCCCTCCCATGTGACCACTAGGGACTCGCAACTTCTTTGGTCTGCCATTCTTCATGAAGATTGAGTTTCTTTGCCTGGAATGTTCCATGTATGGCATTAAACTTATCTATCTCTATAGAGCCAAGCATGTGACACCACCAGGCTAAGGTTTTTGATAGAAATATCCACATTGACAGTAGTAATACATGTTTTTCAGGGATTTTTGAGCAATAAAAACACTTGTAATCAAATTAGTGTGAGGTAGTTACGTTTAATGTAATATAGTGTAACATTCCAGACAAAGTAAAAACAGACCCTCCATCAGAAAAGTTACCTAGTGCACAAAAAAGGGAATGATTATAGAGGCAAAACTATAAAAACTAGGGCATAGGTTTCATTGACTGGATCAGTAGAATGTAACAATATTTTCTGCAAAATTAACTAATTAATTTTAAGTTTATTTTTTTTTTTTTTTTTATTTTAGGTGGCGCTCTAGCACTGATCATTGTGTTTGACACATCAATGTAATCAGTGGCAGCCAGTGTATAAGTAACGCAAATTTCAACCCGGTTGGACTAAGCATGTGTATGCAAGTTTTTTTTTAAATGTTTTTTTAGGAGTCTTTGCACTCTTGTTGGCCAACTCTGAAAAATACCCCATATCCAAAATACATTTTTTTGCATCTTCTTATCCATAGAATTTTAGCCAAGGCAAGGCAAGTTTATTTGTATAGCACAATTTGTACACAAAGTAATTCAAAGTGCTTTACAGAATAGGAAAGACATTAAAATCAAACAAATCAAAACATAAATAATCACAAATAATCATCATAAATTACCATTAAAACAGAAGAGTGCAGAATAAAAGCCTTTCAGTCATATGCACAGCTACAAAGAACAGTTTTGAGCCTGGATTTAAACATTGTCAAAGTAGAGGCCTGTCTCACATCTTCAGGAAGACTGTTCCAGGTTTTAACTGTATAACAATGAAATGCTGATTCTCCATGTTTAGTCCTGACTCTGGGCATGAGCAGGAGGCCGGTCCCTGAAGTCCTCAGAGTGTGACATGGTTCATATGGCACTAACATGTTGGAGATGTACTTTGGTGCTAGGCCATGAAGAGACTTGTACACAAGCAGAGCTGCTTTAAAGTCTATTCTCTGAGCTACAGAGAAGTTTTGTACAAATCAGATAATGTTGATGTTTCATGTATAGGGTAGGAGGCTCTATAGCAGTGGTTCTTAATCTGGGTTTGATCGAACCCTAGGGGTTCGGTGAGTCAGTCTCAGGGGTTCGGTGAAGGTCAAGACATGCACCCGACTCATATGATCCGTGATGAGATGCCCCGCTTGGCCATCACTGGCTGCAGGTGATCACGCTACATCGCTTGGCCAATCAGTGCTGCAGAGAATTTGGTGCACTCAGTAGTCAATTGCTGACTGTCATGATTGCCTGTTGTGTCATTTCTTTCTTAATTCTATAGCGTCAGATGCTGTCACCGCCAATAGACTCGGGGACCGCCAGCGCCTCCAGACGCCGGCCGTGTCCCAATTCTACAAATGCACCCTTCGATGTGCCTATCGAAGAACCCGCCCAACTTAAATGTGCCGTTCGAACGGTGCATTTAAGTCAGGTGGGTACTTCGAAGTACCCGCCGCCTTAAATGCGCCATTCGAACATCGCATTTAAGGGCACTTTGGTGAACTGAGACACGAAACAGACTTTGCTGTGAAAATAACATGAGAGTGGCACTTGCCAAGGTGAAGCCCCACATTTCTGAAATCGTTTCTCAAAGGCAACAGCAGAAGTCACACTGATTTGCAGTAAATATTCATTATTATTGTACCTGATGGAAATTAGGTGATGGGTGTGTGTTAAAATGTAAAAAATAATAAATAGCATAAATACAATAAGTTCATTATTAGAATACATAAGGTTAAAGATCAAAATCATTTCAGTGTGGTAGTATTAAAAAAGGTCATATTTTTGTGAAAAGGTATGTATGTAATCTGTTGTGAGTTCATTAATTGAATTGGTTTTGTTCTTTGAACACAGTGATGTTAATGCACGCTTCATTTTTTTTTGTGCACCAGTAAAACTCACCTATGTCTTGAATTTGAAAAAAAAAATCATATTTTATTTTTCAATAAAGAAGCGCTCGGTGAATATGAAACTGGTGGGGTTCAGTACCTCCAACAAGGTTAAGGCCACTGCTCTATAGTGTACACTGGTCATATGATTATTAGTCCAGTATTTTCAGGCCAGGATCACGCAATAGTGTGTGAAAACATTTGGCTGTTTGAAAATCCCCAGTTTTAGCCCAGCATGCTCAGATGAGAGCCCACAGTTAGTGCCGTCAGCAAGTGCCCTCAGCCCAAAGAGAATGACTTACCATGGATGACTTCTATGACATCACAAGATGGGTCCACACTGCCTATGTGCTTGGGATGGGCCTGGTTACTGCCATTGAAGATCAGAGCTGGAACAAAACCACTCATTTACTATAGATCCAGTTAAACAGTACTAGTAGTAGTAGTGGTGGTAGTAGTAGTCATCAGTTCATTACTTTACCTATGTTAATATTTGTTGATAATCTTAGGTAGTAAGTAGTAAACTTAGTAGTAATAGTAGTACTGGTAGTAGTCAATCATTAACTTTATACCCATGTAAATATGTGTTGTTATTATTATTATTATTAGTATTATTATTAATACTATTATTACTATGAGTCTCTGATGTGTTTAGGCAGCGGGCAGCAGCGGCGAAGGCCCTGTCCCCCCAGGTCTTTTGCTTAGTCCAGATGGGGGGAGACAGGAGGTTGGCATGTCTCCCCATTGTTGTGCTAGTAGGAGGTAGTAGGAGGTAGTAGACAGTAGTAGCAGTATTAGCAGTAATAGTAGTAAAAGTAACAGCAGTAGTAGCAGCAGTAGCACTAATAGTAGCAGCAGCAATAATATTAGTTGCAATTGTAGCAGCAGTAGCAATTGTAATAGCATTATCATATATATCTCACTGTGCTGGTTCATGAGCATGCGCGTGGAGATGCGGCTCATGTAGAAGCGGTCCAAAAAGTACTGGACATTCTGGTTGGTGACCGGATCCACCCCGAAGGCATCCTTGTACTCCAGCACGCCCTGCGCCATGGTGGGCATTACGTTGTTGTGTCGGCTTCGGATGGTGATCAGCAGGTTTGTGAAGCTGGGCACAAAGCACATGTTTGTGAAGCACTATTCAAAAGCACTATGGTCTGTCTAATCCCTCATCATCCAGGTAAGGTCCATGTAAATGAGGCTGTCAGCAGGACAAACTGGATTCATCCAAGTAGCTTCTTCAGTTCTGGTGCAGCTCTGATAAGGGACTGGCTTAAAGAGGGGGTATTGTGCAAAACTGACCTTTTGGAGATTGTGGGTTATGTACTGTCATAGCGCTCTCAGAGCATCAAAAACAAAACTGAAACTAATCAAACTGTTAATAGGTTGTTTTTATTGAATATACTATTTTAAAATATAATATGGTAATAAATTACCGCATTGAAGAGTAGCACCCTCTCTTTTAAATATATTTCCGAAAGAAGGAGCTAACTACACTGAAACTAATACACCATATTTCCTTATAGTAGGGAGTATCGGTTAATAGTCGAATAATTGAACTACCCTAAGAGGTAACTATACAGTTTTCTCAAGATTCAAAACATATCTTGATACACTGGTCACAATACTGACATGGTGACAACGTAACAATTAAGTTAAGTCTCAGAAGAACAACAACAAACAAATATTGTAATTATTTCTATGATAACAATCAATAAACACAACATTTTATTCAATTCGCTGTTCAAATATAGCAGAGTTAGGCCTTCATGGAGATGTTTTTGTGCATAACTGCAAAAGTATTGAACAATTACCACGCTAGCGCATCGACATGTATTACGATGGCAGCGTTACATTTTGGATAAATGAAAAACAAATCTGCTGCATGCTAGTGTAATCTGCAGCTATCCATAGGAGGATCTTAAGCAAGACTTTTACCAGAGCTGTGTAAGAACTGAAGAAGCCTCGTGGATATTCATTCTAAAAACACAATCCAGTTGACAGAATTCAGCTTTCTTTTGACATTATTCAGCAGGTTAAAAGATCTCCTGAGTGCTGTGTCTCACTTTTTCAGGACGTCTTTGTCATAGGGGTCCTCTTCTAAGAACTCCACCAGGTCCATCAGGCTCTGGGAGTACCTGAGGAGAAGCAGCACACACTCAGTGTTAAAAGTGGGATGAAACACAATTTCCACAAGACAAGACACAAAATTGGGTACAAAAGACCGAGACAAGACGAGATTTTTTGGAATAAATTGTCCAATCCAGTTCACGGTTTTGGCTTTAATACTTTTGTTGTTTTGGAACAACAGCTCTCAAGATCATTTTTCTCTCGTGTGCACAATCTTATGGCAATTTTGTCTTGTGAGATCTTGTGGCATGAGATCTTGTCCCATCATCAGTACAGATGTCACACTGTAGTGTTACCATTATTGTAAGGAGAAACAGTCTTGCAATACATATTTACAATTACGGAGCCCATGACCAGACAAAAGTGAGATTCATAACTCACTTCCATTCCTTTTGGCTAATACAGAATGCCCCACAGTGTGACCCAAAAACAGACTAAAATAAAAGCAGGTCTTTAATGTTTTGGTGGTTGAGAGAAAACCATCCGTCTTAACTGTGAGCGGGCTTGCATCTCCAGAAACCTGACTTGTGTTTACCCTGAAGGTTACAATATTCCACAGTGTTACTTTAAATTGTCACAATTATTATTATTTAGACCTGATAATTATACTGTTACCTGAATAATCATGATTATGGATTAAAGAGCATATGACAGGTTTTGATGATTTTGACTTAATTCGGTGGGATAATACCTCCTTGTGAAGAAAAGTGTTTAGAGGTTTATTTTCACGACATCAAACTAGGGAGAATTCTGTCCAAAACTTTGGCACAAATTCATGCAAGAAACTGTGTATATAAGTTTAAGTACTGTATGTAATTGTACAGGATGGTTGACAGGGACATAAGTAGCTCCTCAATCTGCAACTCGACACAGCAACAGCAGAACCACCAGCCTCTTCAACCTGTGCACCTCCTGTTCTTCACCACTGGTATTGTCTAGGTCCAGGGACGGAGTTTTATGATACATCTTTCTACATCCCCCCTTGCTTTAGCATCAAAGTACATTTTCATAAATCTTTTATTGCTTCTAACTATGTGTGTGTCAAAAGTCTTATAGTGTGTTATTGTTATGGCATATTGGAATAATCAACTTGTACGTGAGAGATAAACCTTTGCCTTTCTTATCAATGTAGTTTTATGGTTTACATTTCACGCAGACACAAACATGAAGTGCAGTAATGCAGTTTCAGCCAGACAGTAAATGCACTATAAATAAATACATGACATGAGATGAGATGAGAGGTAAAGACATGAGCAGCGCTGCTTTCACACTTCCTCTGACAGTGCATAAACTAGGGGAAAGGTCACAGACAGACGAAGGGAGGATGAGAGGACAAGTGATGGGAGGAGAGAGAGGCAAAGTGAATGGGACGGGAAGATGGAAGAAGGAAGAGGCAGAGAGGGAAAGAGAGTGGGGGAAGGGAGGGAGGAGATAAAAAGAGGGAGGGAGACATGTTGAGAAAGAAGAAGAGAGAGAGGAACAGGGAAAGAGAGGAAGGGTGGAGAAGAGAGAAGGGGGGAAGGGAGGGAGGGAGATAAGAAGAGGGAGGGGAAATGTTGAGCGGAAGAGGAGGAGAGAGAGAGAAGACAGAAAGGGAGGGGGGAGGAATGGAGTTGTGAGCAGGGAGGTGGAGGAAGGAAGGAGAGAGAGAGGGATAGAGAGGAAGGGTAGAGGAGAGAGAGAGAGAGAGGGAGAGATGGAGGGAGATGTAGGTAAAGGAAAGAGGGAGAGGGGGGGGGGGGGGGGACAGAGAGAAAATCAGAGATGGGCAGCTGACTTCACCTTCCTGTGTCCTTCCTGTCACCTCTGAGCTATGCTATTGACTCAGTAATTCAAATTAGAGACAACACTTTAAACTTAAAGTAATCAGATTTTTTTGCATGTATTTTCTACATGAATGCAAAGTTGTACACTGTCCTTCGATCAGTCTTTCTTTTGTCTTTTTTTTTTAGTGCCTTGGGTTTGTACATTAGCATGCCCACAATGTATGATGGAGGTAACCATATACTGCCACTGGCAATAAAACAACTAACCTTGTTTTTTCATCCATCAAGAACATTTTCATATGCTTTGGTAGATTAGTCATAGTTTTTCCCAACATGTGCTTATGTCTGGTACCCACACTATTATATTCCCATTAAGAAACTGAACCACATGAGAAAAACTAAGGTATGCATTACATAACATAATGAGAGCTGATGGTTTTTGAGTGGGTCACATGAGAGAGTGTCAGGGAGCCAGCCAGTCAGAGGCCTCTGTTAGGTCATGTGCTTCTGTGATGTGTGGACATGTAGACCTTCATATATCACCAGCAGCCACTGAGATTGACTCTGTATTTAGCACAGTGATAACCATACTCTTATATATGTGTACCATGTATAGGTGGAGGGCAGATATAATCCTACAGTATAATGGAGTCTCAAAGGTCAAGGTCAAGGTCAAGTTTATTTATAAAGCACATTTAAAATACAGTCACCACTGCCCAAAGTGCTGTACAATATAATACATAAAATGACAACAGTAAAACTACAGTATACAAACAGAATTGTAACAACAATAACTCATAACTAAATAATAATGTCTCAGCTCGTCTCAAAAGCCAGAGTAAAAAGTTTGAGTTTTTAACAGAGACTCAAAACTGTCAATGTCAGACACAGATCGAATCCTTATGGGACGACTGTTCCACAGTCTGGGACCAGCCACAACAAATGCTCTGTCCCCCCGGGTTTTCTCAAGCGGGGACAGTTTAGAAGTAACTGGTCACAGGACCTCGGGGCTCTTACAGGAGCAAACCCAGACAACAGTTCTGAAAAATACACAGGTGCCAGACCATTTAACGCTTTAAAGACAAGAAGCAAGATTTTGAATTTAATTCTAAAAGACACCGGAAGCCACTGAAGACTCTGTAGCACAGGAGTTATGTGATCAGAACCTCTTTTGCCGGACAGAAGCAGCAGCGTTCTGTACCAGCTGCAGACGGCGTATGGAGGACGCGTCAAGACCAACATACAAAGAATTACAAAGGTGAGTTATGATGGTAATTACACTTGGTAAACATATACCATCAGATACATATAAATATATATTTTAAAAATAGAGATAGACCGATATATCGGACCGATACACTATTGGCCTTAAATATCTTACAGAAGCCAATGTTTTTGGGGGCCAACCAGAAGCCTAAAGAATGTGCATAAAGCTTTTATTTGAACATGTTAGAGTGAAAGGTACACTGTGCCAAAACAGGATGAGTTTGTAGTCATTTCAAATCATATAATTTGGGGAAAATAACCAAAACTGGCCTTGCATTGTTAAATGCCCAACAGTTTCTCTGGATTCTAAATCATTGGTATCAGCATCTGCCATGAAAAAAAACATATCAGCCAATCTTGAAAAAGTACACCATTAAGCACAACTACAACTAACAACTAACCTCAACATCATCAGAATACAGTGTAAGAAGGGACCAGCAGCTGAGGACACACCTCTGGAAGGCAGGCCCAAAAGAAACAGATTTTTAATGCACCAGACTCTCAGTGTAAGTACAAGCTATGCCTCATGTGAAAGCGCAGAACCTCCAGAATTCACTCACTGAAAGGCCTGTCACAATAACACATTTTGAAGTACGATACATTGCTGAAGTAAATATAGATGATAAACAGTAATACTGAAACCAAACCATCAAGCAGAATTATCTCCAAAAAGTATTCTAAATATAAAGTATAACAGAATAAATATCAGAAAACAACACTTAAGTAGTTAGCCTGGATCTATATTGAGTCATAGAAGTTCAACTCAAATCTTATCAGCAAAAAACTGTTTCCACTCGTGCAAAGAAAAAGTACCCACAATCAATATTGACCTCCAAAAATTATTGTTCTACCTGTCGTCTATTGAACGATAAGTCAATATAGTAATTATCGTGGCAAACCTACTCACTGAGCTGCAAAGGCTGCACTAGCACTGATTAAGGATTGGCTGCTGATCCTTTTGAGTCAAAACCAACTGCATTACAGTACTGAAACAAAATGTAATATTAACCTTTACTGTCCCCTTGAATTTAAAATAATGCTGTGGGTCTGATAGTCTGTGATACAACATATGTGCAGCATGCGTTTATAGAGAGAGCCAAGCCTCTAACAACAGCCTCTAGAACAATCCCACATGAAGCAGGAAACAGGACACTATGTACTGTACTGTGCTGGTTCACTCACATACACAGGGCATGTACAGCACGTGGCGTAGGCTATACTTGGAACTATATTAACATGATATGGACATCAATCTGATTCACTGATAAAAGTATACCACTCACACTGATCAATAGGTCCACACATTTATGCTGAGACTTTAGTTCTCCACCTATACTTTAAATTATTCAGGCTTTTAACTTACTTTACAATGATACTTATCTATCTCGGAGATAGGTCAGATATGTGGGGAGTCTGTGCACTTTAAGAATGCATGTTTGTTAAAAGTCCTATATAAAGCAGCTGTGAGATTTTAGTCATGTAAGAAGGCTGTTACATCATCAAAAACGTATCTGGAGTTGTATTTTGTTTCATTCATACATGTATGAGTAATCCTGGATTATTAGGCTGTCTGCATCTCCAAAGCTCAAAATGTTCTGTTCCACCTTGTGATGTCATTCAGTGGCAGTTTTAAAGTTAACAGCTATTTTTAGCCTCAAGTGAACTGCTCTACTATACAGTACACTTGAATAACTATAACCTGTTGCCTTTTGTTAGAGAAATTTTGTTTAGATTTCCACAGAAAGTCTCCAATATCTTTTGGTGCAAGAGAAGCAAATTAGTTTCAACAAGGCTCAAACAATGCCTGTAGTTTCATAATTTGGCAAATCCAGGGCTCAAAATTTTCAAATGGTTCTAGTGAAGGTATGTGAAGAATGGAACACTTCTTGTATTACGGCTGGATGAAATCAGGTGGAACAGAGTGTTTTCAGTTTGAAAATAGAATTCTAAATATGCAGGATCTGTTTGTTAAACATGTGTGAATGAAACAAAACACAACTCTGAGTGTGTTGTTAATGAGGAAACAACATTATAACATACTGGTATGTCAGAAAACAACGTAATATGGGCCCTAATTAAATAATGAAATAAATGATAGATAGATGTGTTTAATGCCATACTATGGCGCATTCTAGGCAATGCAGTGACATCTCCATGGCAACAAGCAGGTGGCAAATCCTCCCTCAGAGATGTTACATTTTGCACTTTCAAAACAACAATATCTGAATTCTCAATCATTTTATATATTACTATATGAACACAATGTTCATGTGATATGTGTTTAGGCTTTGGGGCCCCTATATGGATGCAGGGCCCTGCACACAGTTTGCTTATAGCTGTGTACAGCCCCTGTGTTCTGGCCTGTGTTTTGGCCTGGTCGTACATGAGGGTGTTCCAACTGACCTTATCACATTCACACACAGAGCCGTTAGCCTTTAGCCTTTAGCTCCTACACTCAGCCTTTGTTATGGCAATATCATGACAACATATGAAGAGGGCTATAGATCTGCTTTAGTCCTGCTTTAGTTTGTGTGGTTTAGACATGGTTTAGACCTGCTTTAGACATGGTTTAGATATGGTTTAGACCTGGTATAGGCCTGTTATAGTACTGCTTTAGTTTTCTTATAGTCCTGCTTTTCGCCTGGTTTAGATGTGCTTTAGACCTGGTTTAGACCTGGTTTAGACCTGATTTAGACCTGTTGTAGACCTGTTATACGCCTGTTTTAGAACTGTTATAGTCCTGCTTTAGCCCTGTTATAGTCCTGTTTTCAACCTGGTTTAGACCTGTTATAGTCCTGGGTTGGGTTAGACATTGTTTAGATCTTTTATAGTCCTGCTTTAGATGTGGTTTAGACTTGATATAGTCATGTTATAGTCCTGATATAGACCTGGTTCAGACTTGCTTTAGACATGGTTTAGACCTGGTTTCAGACATGTTATGATCTGGTTTCAGACATGTTGTTGTAGACATGTTATAGTCCTGCTTTAGGCCTATTACAGTCCTGTTTTAGACATGGTTTAGACCTGCTTTAGACATGGTTTAGTTCTGGTTTAGACATTGTTTAGACCTGTTATAGTCCTGTTTTAGACCTATTTTAGACCTGCTATAGATACGAAGAGAATGAATAATGCACTGTAAAGCATTGTTATCATTAATAGGAGTAGAATGCAGTAGTAGCTGTGGTTTGTAGTAGTAACACTAAGCAACAGTAGCAGTATAAAACATAGCAGTAGTTTGTAGTAGTAAAAAAACAGCCATTACTAGTAGTATGTAGTTGTAACAGTACGCAGTAGTAGCCGCAGTGTGTATTAGTAGCAGGATGGAGTAAAAGCTGAAGAGAAAAAGTGCTGATAGTAGTGGTTTAGAATATTATACACCTGTAGTAGTATGCAGTAGTAGTATTATGTGTAGTAGTAATATGCAGTAAAACTATTGTTTGCAATACCAGCTGAGCAGGAGCTTGACACAGAAGTAGAGATATGTAGTAGTAGTAGTACTAGTAGTAGTTATAATAACATGCAGTTGCAGTAGTTTTTCCAGTAGCAGATGAGAAGGAGCTGGAATCCGGAATGTAATGGTGTGTAGTAGCAGTATAGTAATATGAGATACTAGTAGTATTTGCAATACCAGCTGAGCAAAAGCTTGAGGGGCAAGGTGCTAAGTCTGTAGTAGTTAGCAATAGTAGTATTAATACTAGTATTAGCAGTACCAACTAAGCACCAGCTTGAGGAATGGTGTAGTAGTTTGTAGTAGTAGCAGTATGCAGTACCAGCTGAGTGACAGCTTGAGGGACGGCTCAGTGGTTTGTAGTAATTTAATGATATGCAGTACCAGCTGAGCACCGATTCAGAATCAAGATTTTACTGTCATTGAAAACAATGACATTACATCCATTAGTACAATGCTAAAGGTGCAAGAGCCTGTCCAGTAACTCTATAAATAACTCCAGTGTAAACATTAGTACAATAATGACAGTGTAGTACATGTGTAATAAACAGTAACAGTGCATCAGAGGGACATACAGCCAAATATGTGGAGTATTTTATGTCATTATGCATCAAAGCAAAGTCCAGTTCAATGTCATTATATTGGTGGATGTGGTTTTTGTCCATGGGAGGGGGGCAGAGAGGGGAGGGGGGCACTGTTCATGCATTAGTATTTGCAGTACCAGTTTGTCGTAGTTGTATAGTAATGTGTAGTAGTAGTAGTAGTAGTAGTAGTAGTAATAGTACTAGTAGTAGTAGTATTTGCAGTAACAGCTGTGTAGCAGCTTGAGCAATGATGTGCTAAATCTGTAGTGGTTTGTAGTAGTAGTAGTAGTAGTAGTAGTACTAGTAGTAGTAGAATTTGCAGTACCAGCTGAGCAGCAATTTGAGCGATGGTGTGCTGAGCAGTTTGTCGGGGAGGTAGTCGATCTCCTTCATGATGTTGGCGAATCGCACGGGCAGCTCCTGGCGCAGGAACACGAAGGAGGTCTTCTCACAGGCATTGGCTGAGCCTGGTCACATGACATAGAACACAGAACACATGGCACAGATCAGAACAACAAACTAAGGTTGTTTTCACACTGCCACTAAGGTTGACGCGGAACTGCTGTTTGACACGTTTGTCTGATGAGGAAATGTGGATCAATGCAGAACTGCTGTTAGCCACATTCGTCTGATGAGGAAATTTGGATCAGCTTAATATCAGCGACACGTCTGCCTCAGCCTGAGCAGCTAAGCCTGGGTCTGTATGCGCAGGTGACTAGGGGTGTGCTAAAATATCGATACAGCTATATGTATCGATATTATTAAAATCGATACGGTATCGATTCTTTGTTTCCTAGTATCGATATCGATATACCCCCCAGGCGTTACTCTTTACGGGTAAAGAGAAGCGAGAAGCAAGAGAAACGAAAATGTCAGAAAAAATATTTCAACCGCCTTCCTCCCTCTAGTTAGAAACATGCATTAATCAAAAAGCACTTCATTGTGTTTTTTAATCTTCAGTAAATGAAAGATAAATGCGCCATTTAATGTTTGGTTTTTTTGTTTTTTTTGTGAAAATTGGGTTGACCATTTAAGTAAGGTTGAAGACCTTTATTTTTTTCTGAATCATATCGTATCGATTTGATATATATCGTATCGAATCGTATCGAAATGGCACTGTATTGAGATACGTATCGTATCGTGGACTGTGTATCGAGGTACGTATTGTATCGGCAGCTTCTTGGTGATACCCAGCCCTACAGGTGACCCTGGGTCTGGTTCGTCCGGTGATGGCTGGACCCTAGATGCCCTCCTGACCGTCCGGTGATGGCTGGACCCTAGATCCCCTCCTGATCGTCCGGTGATGGCCGAACTCTAGATCGCCTTGCCCGAATGGACTCTGGCCCTACAGACTTGAACTGGATGCGCCTTAGTCCTGGACACATCTATAGCCTGTCCGTCCATGGGAGTGGATCTCTCCTTCACTGTGGTTCTCCTCGAGGTTTCTCCTTTTCCCAATGGGTTTTTGGAGTTTTTCCTTGCCGAGAAGGAGGGTCTAAGGACAGAGGATGTTCTGGAACAATTTGCTTGTCTGTTTCTAATTTGCTTGTCTGTTTCTGTTTCACTGTTGATTTTCTAATTCTGTTGGTTAATCAACTCTCATGTTCAGCCCTAAGAGGCGACTGCTGTCGTGATTTTGGGCTCTACAAAAATAAATTGAATTGAATTGAATTTGGTTGTGCAAGTGAGCCTGGGTCTGTCTGCACAGGTGTGCTTGGGTCTGTCACTGTGTATCGCTGCAAAAGCTTTTTCCCTGCTGTCATCAGCTTGTATAGTCCTCACAGGTAAAAGAAAACATCACCGCATATAGTACCAGAGAGTGCATGCTCATGCATACTTAATAATATGCTTTATTAGTAATCTGTTTTATTGAAGTAACAGTACTCTGTATTGAAGTACTCAGTACTCTAAAAGCTGTGGTTAGTCTTCCCACTATGGGTAAGTCTAGGTGACAAAAGCTTTATGGTGACAACATTTGTGTTTCTTGCAGCTCCTTCAGATATGATTTAGTTTGTCTCATTGTTGTGCCTAACCTTTGAAAATGAAATATTTTGTGCATTATTTACTGTTTTGTCATTTAAATTAAATTCACTTCAATTACAAATCAGATGACATGTCACATGAATAGTTAACCCTAACCCCAACTCTTTAAATTACTCTTACTTGAGAAGTAGATTTTCCAAATACTTTTTTGCTCTTACTTGAGTAATTACTTGGACAACTACTTCTTACTTCTACTTGAGTAATATTATTTTGAAGCAAAGTTACTCTTACTTGAGTACAATCTTTGGCTACTCTGCCCACCTCTGTGCCAAAGCCACAGTATACACTGATTAGAGCTGGGATAGAACCTCTGAACTTTTGGTTCAATGATCACTGAGCCGCTACCAGCTGAAAACACAACACTGGTCACATGAGACAAAGAAATTTCATGTGACCTTTGACCCAGTGCTCTCTGGATAGGCTGGTGTCTGCAGTGTGGAGGAGCTACAGCTTATTACAGTGTTACTGCAAATGATAAATCCAAGAGAGTACAAGTAGCAGATAGTACAATAGTTGTAGGAGTGGAGGTAGTAGCTTGGTTGTAGTAGTAGTAGTAGTTGTAAGGATACTAAAATTTCAAATTTGATTTTGATACTAAAGAATAGGCCCTATACTCAATACTGATTCTGATACCACATGATAATTAAGAATATGATTTTCAACATCAAATCACAGTACTTTCTTTTATATTACTTTTATATTACCATTTGGCCTTGTATTTGTGTAGTCCCTCAGTCGGCCAGTACCACTGTTACTGGCCTCTGTCGGCCCAAGGACCACTACAGTGGTCCATTGGCGTATACTAGTCTAGTCTATGTCGTAACAGTAGTAGTAGTAGTAGTAGTAGTAGTAGTGGTAGTAATACTGTAGGATAGTGGGCTAAGCTATTCAACTGCTGTAACAAAAAGTAACTTACACTAAATCACTTTTACTTGATCTCTTACAAAATGCTACGTTTATCTGTCTAAAAAAAATCGGATTAGCCTGCCCTCATAAAAGTGTATATATGCTATTGAGAAGTAGGGCTACAGTAATATGAATTTTGTTCGCCCATACAAGTACAATCCTAAACAAATTCGTATTGGTCTTACCTAAATGAAAAGAACGTGATTTGTGCGTGCGCCATGTGACCGTATAACAGCATAACCCCGGGTCTGAGCGGAACTCACCGAAATCTATAAACTGCTTCATGGACAGAGGAGACGGAGAGAACTTGGCGAAGCGCTCCACTAGCTTGGGTATTCCCGCTGCCGTGCCGTTCTTGAGCAGAAACTGAGCGAACTTCATTTTTACGCAAAGCCAGACCTAGCTTTATTCACTTTGTCGGCGGTTTTACGCACTCCTACCCCTCACCAGGCCATCTCCCGTGCGCCTGAAGCCCCCGTCGCCAGTGTAAACTCCAGGCATGCTGATGGAGCGCGTCGTGAGATTCTAAACATTGTGTTCCGAGTGAATTGTTATGGGGCGGAGACAAGGAGGAGAGGAAGAGGGGGCTAGCCAATCAGAGGCTTCCATTCAGTGATTTTTTTTTTTAGGGTGGAACTTTTTTCATACCTCAAGTGACTGTTCTGTTATCTCACTGTTAAAGTCAACATTAGACCACGACTCACAGGACATGCGCAGTAACTGAAGGCATCAGGCGTATTCTATGGTTCCATGTGCCAAGAATCTGACTTTGTGATGCTCTTGGGGCACATCATGTCCTAGCTTTCACGTGCTCTATGGCTATACAGTACTTCACTCTAATGTTGATTAGTGGAGCGGTGTGCAAAAATATCGAAATATCAATATATCGCGAAATTTTACACAATTTTTATGATACAGTATCAATATCGTGGGATGTTGTGTGTGTGTGTGTGTGTATATATATATATATATATATATATATATATATATATATATATATATATATATATATATATATATATATATATATATATATATATATATATATATATATATATATATATATATATATATATATATCACAGTTTCTTTAGAGAAAGAACACTAGTTTTTATTTAATACATTTGACATTTTGACATATCATTTGACGTGTTGACAATGACTTTGCAATGGCAGTGGTTTAAAAAGACTTAAAGACTGTCATTATCACATCCATGATTTAGTAGTTCTGTTGTGAGCCTTTAGAGCAGGGCTGAGCAAAAAATCTATTAAATCAATTAATCAAATTTGAAGCTCAAATCGATTTGAAAATGCAAGAAAGGCTGCTCATAGCAGTCACAGGGACCAAAGTCAATAATGGCAAATGCTTTCAATACATATTTCCTGAACTCTGTTAAGAACTTGACACCAGAAGAACCTCCTTGCGCAGGTAGCCCTACTAAAATGCCCGATACCATCAATGAACCAGCATTCGAACTGAACCCTGTATCACATGGACAGATCGAAAGGATAATCGGTGGCCTAAAAAATTCAAAAGCCAATGATGCATTTGGACTGAGCACAATGTTTATTAAAACTCATAAACACTCTCTCGTATCGCCTATTACCCGTATTATAAATGAATCAATAAATTCAAGTACTTTCCCAGATTTTTGGAAGATATCAGCAATTACACCTATCCTCAAATCTGGAGACCCTACCGAAACAAGTAACTACAGACCCATAAGCATCCTGCCCACAGTATCCAAAATACTGGAGAAGTGTGTAACAGAGCAACTTACAAGACATTTAAACTACAGTTCGTCTAATCTACATGAAATGCAATTTGGTTTCAGAAAGCACTACTCTACAGAAACAGCTGTATGCTTTCTTTTGGAAAAATTAAAACTGAACATTGACAGAGGAGGCGCTACTGGAGCAGTGTTCCTCGACCTCAAGAAAGCGTTTGATACGGTCAATTGTCAAATTCTGCTGGATAAATTATCTTATTTTAACTTATCCTCAAGCACTGTGCAATGGATGAAATCATATTTAACACATAGAAGACAATTTGTTAGAGTGAATAACTCAGCATCTGCAACCTGTGAAAATCAGCTTGGCCTTCCTCAAGGCTCAGCTCTATCTCCGTTATTATTTTGTCTCTACATTAATGATTTTCCACACAGTTGCCCATCCAATGTACAGTGTCAGTTATATGCAGATGATGCAATTATTTATGTTCATGCAAAAAATAAAACTCTTGCAGCTCAGGAACTAACATCTGCCATGAACAAGGTTTCAGAATGGTTACAGAGGTCACAGCTCGTACTGAATGTATCTAAAACGGTTTGTATGTTCTTTTCTAAGAATGCCGTTTATGATAATAATCCTCCTGTATTGATAAATGGAACAATAATTGAAACTGTTAATTAATTTAAATATCTTGGAGTAACGATTGACTAAAAACTTAATTTCAAACAGCATGTTAAAAAAGTAGTTAACAAAATGAAATTTAATCTGTCAAATTTTAGACATATTAGAGATAATTTAACACTGGATGCTTCTAAACTATACTTTAATGCAATGATTGTCCCTCATATGATGTACTGTATGACAAGCTGGGCTTCAGCATGTAGGACCACTCTGAAACCTGTTGAAACGGTTTATAAACAGGCCCTCAAAATTTTAGACAAAAAACCAAAGTCATATCATCATTGTTTAATTCTAAAACAACATAACATATTAGGCTATGACAATATGATAAAACTGGCAGACTGCACACTTGTGTATAAGATTCTGCACGGGCTGGCTCCTACAGTTCTGCAAGAGTTTGTCA
Organism: Periophthalmus modestus; assembly: GCA_019594935.1. Lineage (NCBI taxonomy): Eukaryota > Metazoa > Chordata > Actinopteri > Gobiiformes > Gobiidae > Periophthalmus > Periophthalmus modestus. The sequence continues at coordinate 12,053,216 of JAIEZT010001318.1, forward strand.
AAAAAAGTCAAATTAGATCTACAAGAGCAGGTTCCAGAGGTGACTGTATGATTCCATCTAGAAAAAGCACTTTTGGACAGAATGTTTTCTCTTTTCGAGCGTCTCAAACTTGGAATACTATCCCAGTAACAATACGTGAGCTGCCCACTCTCAGCGCATTTTCAGAACAACTCAAGTCATGGCTGTTAGACAATCAAACTTGTCCACATAATCACTAACCTGAATGGATTTTAGTGTAATGTTGTGTTTATTATTGTATATGTACTGTATATAGAATTACAAATGTAGTCTCTCATGAAATTATAATGTTTAGCTTATGCAGGTGTAGGCTGTGATTCTAGGCAGATGTGGTGTATGAGTGGACTGGACTGTGTGAATGTATGTACTGTAAGTTTGTGAGAGATCTGGTGATCTGAATGCAGTGGTCTATGGATGAGTTTTAAGATATGAAAGAGGGTTTGTATTTTGTACTTTGTATTTTGTATTATTGTTTTCATAAGCTGTGATGTGGCTGTTTTTTTTTCTTTACCAGCAAGGGACTAAGGATGAAAATTAGCACTGGCTATAATCCTGCATATTTACAGGTGTGGGATTTGTTCCTCAGGCCCCTGTTCTTAATATGCACTGTCCCTTCATTAAATAAACAAACAAACAAACAGCTTCCTTAAAAAGTTATTCAAATGAACTGAGTAAATGTAACTGAATACAACCCACCTCTGCAAAAAAGCCTTTTTTTATTTATGTCCAATAATTTTATTTTCATGGCTTAAAAGGTGTGAGATTGAAATGTGTGCAATCAGGTGTTTATTTATTTATGGTACTACAAAAATAGTTCTACTGCATATTACTACTATACTACTACATACTACTACATGTAGTACTACTACTACTACTACTACACGCTAACACTGCTATTGCATACTACTATAAACCACTACTAATTCAGCAGACTTTCTCGCCAGCTCTTGCGTAGCTGGTGCTACACACTATTGCCCCTACTGGATACTACTAATACACACTGCTGCTACAACTACATTTTGTAATTACTGTACACTACTGCTACTATTGCATACTGTTACTACTGCACACTGTTGCTACTAATGCATACTGTTACTACTGTACACTTCTACCACTATTGCATACGCTTACTACTGCACACTACTGTTACTACTGTACACTACTGCATTTTGTTACTACTGTACACTACTGCTACTACTGCATACTGTTACTATGCACACTGTTGCTACTAATGCATATACTGATGCTACTGCACACTATTGCTACTGATGCATGTACTGATACTACTGCACACTATTGCTACTAATGCATAATGTTACTACTGTACACTACTGCATATATACCAATGTACACCACTGCCATCACTGCTTATGGTTACTACTGCACAATACTGTATATTCTTACTACTGTACACTACAGTTACTACTGCATACTGTTACTACTACACTACTGCATAATATTACTACTGCACACTACTGCTACCACTGTATTATTTTGCCCTTTGTTACTACTGCATTCTGTAACACTACTGCTACTGCTGCATAAGATTACGACTGCACACTACTGATACTTCTACATACTGCATACTACTATACACTAATGCTACCACTGCATAATTTTCCTACTGTACACCACTGCTGCACACTGTTACTACTTTACACTACTGCCACACTGCTACTACGGCATACTGTTACTAATTTATACTACTGCTACTACTCCATAGTGTTACTGCTTTACGCTATGGCATACTGTTACTACTGTACACTGCTGCTAGTACTGTGTTTTGGTACTACACTACTGTTACTAATGCATACTGTTACTACTGTACACTACTGCTCCTACTGCATACTGTTACTAGTAGTAATAGTAGTAGTAGTTTTACTAGTGTTATTAATGCATACTGCCACTACTGCATTCTAACTAATAGTAATGACAATAATGCTTTAAATTTATACAGCAACTTTCTAAACAAGTGCTTTACAGTGCATCATTCATTCTCTCCATATCCGCTCTGTTAAGATACTATTGTAGCAACAGCTGTCGTGGTGTACTACCACTACTACTACTACTACTACTACTACACTACTACCACTGCTACTGATGCTGAGATTTATTTATTTATAGACTATTTTATTTTATTTTTTATATCTTTTATATTTTTTTACTGTTTTTGCACTGTGTGTGACACTTTATTTTTTTATTATTCTTTAAATTTCGATTTCAAATTTCTATTCTGTGGTTGTGGGATCTTAGAACGAAGAGAATTTCCCCTCGGGGATCAATAAAAGTGATTCTGATTCTGATACTACTACTACTACTACTACTACTACTACTACTACTACTACTACTACTACTACTACTACTACTACTACTAATATACTAATAATGATAATGATAATGATAATAATTGTAACGATAATAGTAATAATAATAATAAAATAATAATAATAATAATAATAATAATAATAATAATAATAATAATAATAATAATAATAATAATAATAATAATGATAATGATGATGATTGGGGAGAGTAGCTCAGTTGGAGTGTTTGTCCACTTTCATTCATTTTACACGCTCCAAACTCATGTAGCTAAAACAGTTTTCATTAAACATTGTCCGCAATTAAATTTGTGTCCACAAGATGTCAGCGTTGCTGCGGACCTCAGACCTCCGCGGTGCGTAAGAAGCATCGAATCTTGAGTGGATGAGAGGCGGGATTTCCTCTCTCCTCCTCCGGCTGCATCCTGCGGCTCAGGAGCGCTCAGGAGCGCTGATGAGCGCTGACATCCATCCAGCACACGAGTGAACACAGAAACCAGTCACGCCCGGAGAGGAGCGCCGCGAGCCGTGCAGAAGGCAGACTGACGCACCGGACTTGGAGCGCTAGGAGCCGGGCCGAGCGCAGGCAGGCACACCCAGGGAGGAGGAGGATGTGCGGAGGGTTGGGGCAGAAGCAGCAGTGAGACAGCATCTTTACCGTGACACAGCGGATCTACGCGAGGTGAGGAGGTGTCTGAATACAACATAAAGCTATAGTCTCTCTGTGGTCGTATCTATCCCTTAGTTTAACCATAGTGCTGGAGCTGTTTAAACACTGTGACTTATGCTAGCTAGCTGCACATTGAGATTATTGTGGTAGTGGCATCCTTGTTGAAAACATGCAAACCTGGTTCAATCATGCTACAAAATGCACTGTAATGTTACTGTTAATCTACAGCAGGGGTGTCAAACTCAAACTCACAGAGGGCCAAAAGTAAAACCTGAGACTAAGTCACGGTCCAAACTAAATATTTATTGAAAAATTTCAACAACATCTACATGTTTTTCAAAAGGGATGGATTAAATTTGAGTGAGGCGACAGGTAGCAGATGCTAATAAGTGTCAACAGAAGTGGTGAGGGGTGGTGCCAACACATTTGCAAAGCATTCTGGGATTCATAGCATTAGAGGTGCATGTGCTATACTGGCGCGATGGCCGGGGAGCCAGCTTTAATATTTGATATGATCTCGCGCCAAATATATTTATATCGAGAGCCGAATTTGGCCCACGGGCCTGAGATTGACATGTCTGATGTACAGTAAAGAGCAGGCAGCAAAATGTGTCTGTACAAAGTCGTGTATTTACAGTAAACATGCAGTGGATAAAAGATCTGCTTCTTGCCGTATACAGGTGTGCAGTATCTTACCACTTCTATTTTTGTTTTTTTACGACAATAAACAAAACCAAAATTAAAATTAAAATAAAAAACAAAAAAAAACTAACAAAATAAAAACATGCTGTTATTTTATTTTTAAGTTAGTGATGCATTATATGCATTATATATTATATATATATTTTTATTAGTCTCAAAAGCTGAAAATGCTCTGTTCCAACTAGTGATATCATGTCGTCGTAGTTTTCAACTTAAGAGCTCCTTTTACTTTTTGTTCAGATGAACAAAATTCAGATTAAACACATGTGAATGAAATAAAACACAACTTCAGGCATGTTTTTGATGAGGAAACAACATTATAACATGGATCAGAAAATGGAATAATATTGGGTCCTTTAAGGCACTGGCAACCCAGGTTCAGTTGTGGTTTTAGTAGTTTTTAAAACAGAGAAGCATTGTGATTTTGATTAGATTTGCAATTAATGGTTTAATATTGGGATGTAGTTCAAAGTTTGCATTTTTAATATGTCCAGAAGAACTGGTAAAAAGATTGAAATATGAACTGACAAACTAATAAAAGAATCACATTTCAGAACATGTTTGCACAGATTTAAACTATAAGGTTAGCAGTTTTTATGCAGAATAAGACAGGATATTTTGTTGTTTGTGGAGGAAATTGTGGTACTTCAAAACTTGTGGTCTGCTAATTGCGTTCATTCAAATTGCGATTTATACATATTTGATTATTTTTCAGTGGCAAACATGTCGGACAAAAGTGATCTGAAGGCGGAGCTGGAGAGGAAGAAGCAGCGTTTGGCTCAAATCCGTGAGGAGAAGAAGAGGAAGGAGGAGGAGAGGAAGAAGAAGGAGGGGAGGAAGGTCAGGACCAAACACCACATTTATTTACAGTTACTATGTACAGTATCTATTTTCAATTCACTAATCATTAGTCTTATTTAGCACTTTTCTAGATGCTTAAAGTCGCTGTACAATTTGATGCATTATTCATTTATTTCACACTCGGTGATGGTGAACTTGTGGCTGCTGTTGTAGCCACCTGCCCTGGGGCAGATTGGCAGAAGTGAGGCTGCCAAACTGTGCCATCGGTCAGAACTTAACCTGGATGACATCATGATACCTGAGCTATAATCTATGACACCTGTGGATTATTATGTTATAATCTGGACATTTTAACACACAGTATTCATGGCAGGTGCTAGATTGCAGCAATGATGTCTTGAAAACAGGAGAATAAAGATGACTCAAACACGCATGACTCACTGTAAATACAACTTCAACAGGGTAAATGAGAAGGGAAACAATTAAAATTAAAACTGCAAGCAGTGATAAAGGCCCTCGCCACCTTTTGTGGCTGTGGAGTACATGTCACATGTCAATGAAACCATTTATGACATTTTCATGCCTGCATGGTTGGAAAGGTATGTCATCATTGACTTTTTTGTTGAGTATGATGTGTGGAATATGTGTAATAAATTTCAATGGTCTATGACAAACTATTTTTAATTTTTTTTTTTGAATCCCAGTTAACCAAAACCCACGTATTTCTATGACAAATGTTGGATACATGGATATGTGTTGCCACATTATGGCAACACCTATGTTTTGGTTCAGTGTGGTAATACAGATGTCCATGCCAAATTTGAAATGTTAATGACAAAGTAACTTTTTGAGTCCCACTCAAAATTTCAAGGGGCGCTGTAGAGCAGTTTTGTATCATAGCTATATAACTTGTACATTGCTGCGTTAAGGTCATCACTGTACACAAATGTTTCATTGGAAACAATACAATTTTATCAGCACATGTGAGAAATACTCACATGTGCTTTTTATGTTTTTCAAAATTCTCACTAGTTTGTGGATGAGCCACACCCACATTTTAGAATTCATAACAAATCTAAACAAGAATATTTAATTGCACATGGGTCTTGGTTGGTTTTACCAATTTTCAAGCATTTTGAAATAAATTCCAAGGTGTAAGTTCAGTTTTGCAAAAATGCAGATCCTCTCCCAATATGGCTGACTTCCTGTTGGGTTTAGGATGGGGTCATAATAGAGTTTTTTTTTTAACTTGTCATGACATTTTATGGCTATTTTCAAGCTAAGTTTCATCTTTGTATGTTGATGAAAGTTTGGAGTCTTCCTCCATTGGCGTAATTTGACTTTTTAAGGGGGCGCCACAGAGACATTTTTCATCATTTTCAATTGTGCTTGTAGATTACTCCATGTTTTGGAAAATTTGAATCTTAGGTCATAGTTGGATTAGTGTAGAGCATCTATTTAGTCTACAATAAAGTCCAGTACTTTGACACCCATGCATTTCAATGACAGACTTCTTATGTTACCATGGTAATATGGTTGGAGATAGAGGTAGAGAGATAGAGGGTGTGCGCTTTTGTCATTCCCAGGTTGAATCCAATATGGCCGACTTCCTGTGTGTTTTAGGGCGGGGCCATAACATCATTTTTGTCATGTCCTGACACATCGTATTTTTTGATGCAGACTTCAGATTTTTCAGTTGACTTTTTTCCGGGTCAGGTTCCCATTGGCCCAATAAAAATCAAAGTTTGAGGTGGCGCTATTGAGTCGTCTTTCATAATTTTTTCTCAGGGTCTTCGGTGAGCTCATCGAGTTTTCATTTTTGATACCTGTCACTGGCATGGTGGGTCGTGTTTACTACTTGATTTTTGTGATTTTCCGAACTCCAAACGCGGTTTTAATGAGTCCCTCGACAGGACGTTGTCCCAGGCCTAACTATTCCCAAAAGCTCTAAGTTCAGGGTTAAGGCAACCTACAAAGTTGTCTGTCTGTGTGTGTACGTTTGTGCAGACTGAGAGCCAGCAGAAGCCTGAGACCACATCTGAGGATTCAGATCTTGACAGGAAGAGGAGAGAGACGGAGGCATTGCTGCAGAGTATTGGCATCTCCCCTGAGCCCTCTCTAGGTACACACATTCACACGCACACACAGACACACACACA